>CM042163.1:65013685-65211185 GCA_023376005.1 Doryteuthis pealeii
ATCTTTGAGAATCTGTTATGCCTCAAAGATATGTGGTTTAAAGTTAACTGACCTGAAAAAATGTAAAAGTTTTTAAATAAAATAACTGGTGCATTATATATTTTAGTGATTAATATATCAACACTGAAAATTTTATTAATTTTGGTTAATTCCCTGATTTTTGGTATTTTTTTTTTCTTTCGGCAGGGTGACATACGATGGTGGAATTTAGGTCTGTTAAGTTCAATATAACCAAATTATTTTATTATTTCATTTTATAAATAATACAATTTTATTATAAATATATTTATATCTGCTGACAAAACCTTGTCAATAACCAATATTTTGCAATTAATTAAAAAGAGAAAAAGAGAAAAAGAGAAAAGAAAGAAAAAGAAAAGAAAAAAGAAAAAAAACAAAAAAAAAAAGAAAAAAAAAAAAGAAAAGAAAAAAAAAAGCTTAACATACTGTCGGAAATAGATCATCAAAATTGGTTATGGCTTGTTTATTGTTCCAGCCTTTTTCAGTAGCTGGGGTTTTTTCATTTGGAACATTTGTCTCAGAACCAGCCATCGGAAATTGGTCAGCCGTAAGAAATCCCACTGCACACAGTCAAGGTTTCTCAATTCACGTTTGGACAACCTGAAAAAACATTTAAAAAAAAAAAAATTAAATATACACAGAATAAAAGAAAAATATAAAGGGGAGTAAAAATTAATCAAATTTATAATCTGACAGTTGATACATTTATCCCCCACCCACATCCACATACCGGTTGGTCGGTCTGTCTGTCAACGCTAAGAAAGTAAGCAAGGTTGGTATTTTTTTTTTATAATGCCACTTAATAAAGAATTTCTAAACATTTGTCTGTCATTCAATGAATTATAAATTTCTTTCATACAACACAATGTCCAAGGAGGTTTGAAAGATTTGTTGACTTTATAAATTGTTTTAACTTTCATTTTATTTCTAATGATAATATAATGTAAATACTTTATTTTACCTCAAAAAAATAAATAAATAAATAAAATAAAATAAATTTTTAAAAAAAAAGCAATTGAAATAAAAAATAAAAATTAATCTTTTTTTTAATTAAAAAAAAAAAAGTTTAAAAATTAAATTAAATCTTTAAAAACTAAATTATTTTCTAGAATTTTGATTTGTATTATGTAATTATTTTACCTTGAAAAAAAAAAAAAAAAAAAAAAAAAAGAAATTTTTTTCAAAAATTAAAATATGTTTGGTGATAAGACTTTTGGATCACCCTGTATTATTATATTCTAAAAGATGTTTTTTTAAATAGCATTTTTAAAAGAAAAATAAATATTCAATAAAAAATGTTATTCTTAAAATCCTTCTAAAAAATCCTCCATTAAATGTATAACAACATGAGAAGTTATCCAACTTGATTTGAATACTATTGATAATATGAATATAAATCCTCTGTATTAAAATGCTTGGCATAAGTTCTAAGACTCCAGAACCATTAAGATATCACCATCAATACCAGTCCAAGAGGAAGTAAAAGTTTGGTGAGTTTAATTTGAACTAGGATTTCCTTTCTTTTTGTTTTATACATTTATTCTATTTTGTTGTTATTGTTTTATCATTTTAGTACACAATGTTATTGAGCATCGTCTGTATCAAAGAAAAGAAATTAAATACAAGGATACAGAAGACCACAAAATAAAACATCAGTTAAAATTGAAAACACTTTGTTCTTCCCTGAAACTGGTACAAAATGTAATAAAATTTACTAAAAATATAACTAAGGAATTAAAATAAAAATGTATATTAAAACAATCTATTTAAAAAAAAAGAAGAAAGAATTAACCATAAAACAGCAAAAATGGCACCTTGTAGCAAGATTGCTGTTAACACAATCAATTTAAATTCTTCTAATTTAGGAAAAATAAATTTTCAACCCAATTTGCAACTTTAGAATAATTCTTTATTTTTCATGCTTATTCTAATCTTTATAATTTCTCAAGGGAGATAAATGTTGAATGCTAATTAGAGAATACTTCCCCTTATTTATATGAACTTAATCATAATATCAATTCTATAGATTGAGCGGTAGAGCGTTCGACTAGGAACCACAAGGTTCCTGGTTCGATACTGGCCCTCACCAACTCTAGCGTATGAGTAGCACAAGGATCTGTGCGGTAAAGTGAGGAGCTGAAGGTAGGTGTGGCACTCTACCACAGATGCCAAAACAATCTCTTGGTCTAGCACTATTGAAAAGGAGATAGACTCCCTCGCTGCCTGGCTGATACCGACTTTAGGACACCCCGCCAACTTTATTTTTATAGATTGAGCTTAATAGCACCCAGATGGGGGGGGGGATAGAATTTACATTTTGTTATTCTTTTCTGCTTACAAAAAATTACCATGTGATATATATATATATATATATATATATATATATTTTTAGTCATCCATAGACTCCATGTTTTGACGTATCAAATCTCCTCAGTGTGGCTAGACTTAGGAGGCTACCTCCAGTCGGGATCAAAACCTGACCGATTTTTCATCAGTCAGAGTTCCTAACCATATGCAACACACCTACAAGTGGGAGGGAGAATTTAACTGATAAATACATACATATGTATATATGTAAAGGCTACCAGAGAGCTCCATCCCATCATGTAGGAGAGCTTCACAATTTAAGCATAATTGGCAGCTGGCAGCAAATTTCCCTCTAGAGTGCTCAACCTACCAAGGATTGGAGAGAGAGAGAGAGAGAGAGAGAGAGAGAGAGAGAGAGAGAGAGAGAGAGAGAGAGAGAGAGAGAGATACAATATGAGTATAAAGTTCAGTAACATGAAGAGAGAAAATAGCATAAAAATTCCGACCTTCAAAGATTGTAATACAATATAGCTTAAATAATGAAACAAAACACTTGAATAAAAACAAAGATGGGGATACTAATGTAAATAATTTGTAAAATAAGGATATATATATATATATATATATATATGTATGCATAAATATAAATTGTACCCCCAGGGTCAGCTGAAAGTTCATAGGCTGATCAAGATACTCTCATGGAATGTGATCAAATTAGGTTTGTTTTTGTTTTTTTTTAAAACTAGTCCCTTTTGTTTTCCACACATTTCTTCCATTAGTGTTGCAGTATTTGTATCCCATTGGTTAAAAAAAAAAAAAAAAAAAAAAAAAAAAAAAGAAGTCATCAACAACATATATGAATTTTTCATCTATATATTAATACTCGTGTTCCTTAATTGTATGACCGTTATCATCTTGAAACACCCTCTAGTTAAAAATGACATTGTACAAATCATCTAAGATGAAATGCAAAGATGTAAATCCTGATTATCTAGTGTTGCTTATCTGCCAAATTCTTATTTCTTATAAGTGTTATCACCTCAGTTAAATAATGGACCATTCCGTTTTTATTATAAGGGAAGAAAAAGGATATGATACACAGAAAAAAGAAAGAAAGAGTAGGGGAAAGATAAAGAGAAAGGGTGAGTGTTCAGAAATGATAACCTGTTTCAATCAAACATAATGAAAAGCTTAAAAAAAGGTGAGAGAGTTAAATCAAGATTATTATACTTTTTACATATTGAAGTATTTTGCAATAGCTCTCAAGTAAACATATTAAACTTTTAATAATTAAATCATCATACAGTGCTATATCCAGAGGTCCTGATCTTATATATAAATTAATGCTACTGATGATGTACTTTTTTTTTTTTTTCATATGTAAGTTATAATTTGGGCGTGGGTGGGGGGTAGGGTTATCGCTGGATATTCTGTATTTGTAACACCAATATTTGTCAATTAATATTTCATAATCTTTTAGCAGAGAAAGAAAGAAATTTTAAAAATGTCAACTTTAAATAACCTCAATCACCAATGACCTCTTTCACTTATCAAATGTTGGCTCAGTTATGGGAAATTGCAAAATATATTTCAAAGGAGTAATATCATAATATAAAAGTTGATATTTCATGAGGGAAATAGGATATTTTTTTTTTTTAGATATAAAAATAATAATCTAAATGTTCTCTAAACTGTCTGAGTCTGAAAGGAAACTCTTAAGAGAAAAGAAAGAAAAAGGGTGAAAAGAGAAAAAAAAGGGTGAAAAGAGAAAAGGGTGAAAAGAGAAAAAGGGAAAGAAAAGGAAAAGAGAGAAAAAGGGAAAAAAAAGGAAAAGAAAAAGAAAAGGGAAAAGGAAGAAAAAGGGAAAAGAAAAGGGAAAAGAAAAAGGAAAAGAAAAAAGGAAAAGAAAAAGGAAAAGGAAAAGGGAAAAGGAAGAAAAAGGGAAAAGAAAAAAGGAAAAAAAAAAAGAAAAAAAAGAAAAGAAAAGGGAAAAAAGAAAAAAGGAAAAAAAAGGAAAAAGGAAGAAAAAAGGAAGCTAAAGGAAAAAAATTTTTTAAAAATAAAAGGAAAAATTTAAAAAATAAAAGGAAAAAGAGAATAAAGAAAAAGGTTTCATTAACTACTGAAATGCTTTTATCAAATTCCCCCCATTTTTATATTAAATTTGCTGAGTAAGTAAAATATATATTTTTAGTGAGACAAGTTTAATCTCTTGGTCATCAAATGAGGTTTTCTGGTGGATAAAAATAGCACTCAGCCTCAGGTAAAATGGTCAGTGCATATTATTATTATTATTATTATTATTATTTTTTTTCTTTCTTTTTTTTAAACAAAAATGGTGGGCTTTTCTTTTTTTTTTAAATTTTAGATATATTCTAAAAATAGGAAGTAGATTCCCCAGTGAAAATGGTTGTTATTATTATCCAAATTTCACAATTCACTTGGGGGGGTGGGTGTGAAACCTACCATCAAATTCTTGTTTGCTTTTTAAATTTTCATCACGATATAAAGTAAGATTACCTACTGATAAAGTAACTTTTAAAAATTATTTTCATCAAAATTTTCTAAAATCATTTGTTAATTCTTAGCCTATTTTAAACTGCTCACAGCGGGTCTCCAATTAGAACTGTTTCCACACCCAAGCAAAGTTCAAAAACTGTTCTTTATAATTGAGCAGAAGGACTCAGGTTACAATAATAATAGGACTTTATTTGAATAGAATGAGTTCTGAGGTGAATAGATAGTGAACTCGGAAATATGCCATCATACAGGTAAAAAATACCAAGAAAATTTGGTACATATATGTGTGTATATATATATATATTGGGTACCTCACACAGTGTAATGTTTAGCAAGTTAGATTCACAGACCATTGTTAATGAGTTTGATACTTATCAGGTGCCCCATACTTCTGGCCTTGTGCTACAGCTAAGCTTAGTAAATAACTATATATATAAGCAAACTATAAAACCCTTATATATATATATATATATATATATATATATATATATATATATATAGTGATGCTGATAGCTTTTTGATTTAGTGCATACTGGGACACACATATTTGCTTTGAAGGAGTCTCTGGGAAAATTTATGGGTCCCAACTAAAGTCATCTAACTCCTACTTGGTAACCTATCCTGTGTAATTCATTTCTAAGAAACTATTGAAATGTATTTACAGTTAGCTTGAAATGATGAGAGAAGAAAAAAGAAAAACAATGGGATGCATAGATATGATTTTACTGTGTCCTTTTAAAATTTTTGTGCATCAGGGACGCAGGACGTGTACCTATCAGCATCTCTGCATATATATATATATATATATATATATGAGTTATGTAGTTTGTGGGTTGGGTTCCCACATTTAGCTAAATTGATCTAGCTACTAATTTCTAGGTGCCCATAATTAATTATTACATTGTATTGATTCCCCCTTTTATTTCACACCCGGTGATTCCACGTAAAACCTCCCCTCCTCCTATCAGCCACCCTTTGTGGTTACATGTCTTTACGTTTCTTACGTGTATATTCTACAGGTGTCCAAAAGCTTATGTATCTATATTTATTTTTTCTTCACATATACACATGTAATGTCACTATCTACATTATTCGAGGTCTTAATAACTTTATATGTCTATTTTCACCCTAGCTATTCAATAATTAATTAATAAATATGGGCACACACACACACACATATATATATATATATAAATAAATAAGAGAGAGAGAGAGAGAGAGAGAGAGAGAGAGAGAGAGAGAGAGAGAGAGATCCAAAACTTGGTAGCAAGGGATGATTCTATATGTGATTTCTAAGACACACTGTATTACTATTGTATGATCCAGTATGTATAAATACAGTGAATCTTTAAATCACTACAGAGAGCTCAATGTATAATAATCTTTTTAGATTATATACAGAGCAATATTTATCCTTGAAAGGAAGGAAAAACTCAACACCGTTATTCCATAATAAATTTATTTCGACCGAAATTGGGGCCTTTATAGATCTAAGTTGATTTAACAAATTATTGGTGACTATCCATCTGATGAGACTTAATTTGGGGAGCTTTGTTAAATCAACTTAGATTTATAAAGGCCCCAATTTCAGTCGAAATAAATTTATTATGGAATAACGGTGTTGAGTTTTTCCTTCCTTTCAAGGATATATATATATATATATATATATATATATATATAATATATATAATAATAATAATAATAAAATTTATTGTGTACAGTGCTCAGGTGCACCACAACTCATCAAAGTCTCATGTCAAGTACACAGAATAATGTAGTGTCGGGAACATGAACAGTTTACAGTAGTAATGTGCACGTGTGTGCATATGTATGTGGAGAGTGTATATGAGAGAGAGAGAGAGATCTTAACTATGAAATACTTTTGCTCGGTGAACTTTAAGCCTTATTTGAGATTTTTAAGATACTAAATTGTTTTAAAACATTCATAAAAAAAAAAAGGTCAGAAAAAGGAAGAAAGATTAATCAAATAAAAATCAAGTAGCTGTCATTGTAAAACGTTCATTTAGAATCAATACAAGGTTAGTGAAACGGATAGAGATGAATCTGATGATGAATGGATTTCAGTTTCAAACATGAAAAACAGCAAGCAACCATCAAACAACAACAATAATAATAATAATAATAATAATAATAACAACAACAGTGAAAAGCAATTGAAATGAAGAACAGTTTATGATAAGGTTCTCAGTCAGTCAGCAGTTATTTTACCTTGCTGCTGCTGCTGCTGCTGACCACCACCACTACCACTAGCAGCAGCAGCTGTAGCCTTCTTAGTCTTTCTTAATCTGATTGTAATTTCTAGGTGAATCCCTATTAAGGCCTTCAACACAGTTTTTAGATGAACAATTAAAATTATCACAAAGAAATTCAATTTCTATCAGTCAATCTTTGGACGAAATCACATTATGGGAAGGCTAGTAGTTCATTTTTTTTTTTTTGATAATGATAGATTAGTGCCAGATAAAAGTTTAAAATAAAAAAAAAAAAACGTTTTAAATTATGAGCACAAACGTTTACAATATATAAAATCTAATCATTAATGAACAGATAAAACTACAGGACACCCATTGATAAAAAAAAAAAATTCATTCACAAAAAACGTTTTAATCAATTTTCATAAAATGTATAACAAGAGAAGAGAAGAATTTGATTTTTCTGTTGGTTAGTTGGTTGTTTTTTTTTTGTTTTTTTTTTACGGATCATTAAATGCTGAATCAAGTCATTTTGATATGTTGTTATTTACAGTAAGCTGTTGCTTGAATGGTCAAGTATTGAACAGCTGATTAACTTCAGTGATCTAGTGGAAACTGGTGCTTTCAATTTGACTTGACCGTAAAGTTTGAAAGAAATTGGGGGGGGGAAGAGAGAGAGAGAGAGAGAAACACACACACAGAGGGAAAGCAAGAAGAGACACACACACACACACACACACAGAGGGAAAGCAAGAGAGAGACACACACAGAGGGAAAGCAAGAGAGAGACCACACACACACACACAGAGGGAAAGCAAGAGACACACACACACAGAGGGAAGCAAGAGACACACACACACACACACTCACAGAGAGAAAGCAAGAGAGAGAGAGAGAGACACACACACACACACACTCACAGAGGGAAAGCAAGAGAGAGAGAGAGACACACACACACACACACACACACACACACACACAGAGGGAAAGCAAGAGAGACACACACACACACACACACACAGAGGGAAAGCAAGAGAGAGAGACACACACACACACACACACACACAGGGAAAGCAAGAGAGACACACACCACCACACACACAGAGGGAAAGTAAGAGAGGGAGATAGAGAGAGAGACACACACACACACACAGAGTGAAAGCAAGAGAGATAGAGAGAGAGAGACACACACACACACACACACAGAGGGAAAGCAAGAGAGAGAGAGAGAGACACACACACACACACAGAGGAAAGCAAGAGAGAGAGAGAGAGAGAGAGAGATAGAGACACACACACACACAGGGAAAGCAAGAGAAAGAGAGAGAGACACACAGAGGGAAAGCAAGTGAGACAACAGACACACACACAGAGGCAGAGCAAGGGAGAGGGAGAGAGACACACACACACACAGAGCAAGAGAGAGAGAGACACACACACACACACACAGGCAGAGCAAGAGAGAGAGAGACACACACACACAGAGGCAGAGCAGGAGAGAGAGAGACACACACACACAGAGGCAGAGCAAGAGAGAGAGAGAGAGACACACACACACAGAGAGGCAGAGCAAGAGAAGAGAGAGAGAGACACACACACACAGAGGCAGAGAGAGAGAGAGAGACTGAGAGAGAGAGAGAGACACAGAGAGAGAGAGAGACACAGAGCAGAGAGAGAGAGAGAGAGACACACACACACACAGCAGAGCAAGAGAGAGAGACACACACACAGAGAGGCAGAGCAAGAGAGAGAGAGAGACACACACACAGAGGCAGAGCAAGAGAGAGACACACACACAGAGGCAGAGCAAGAGATAGAGACACACACACAGAGGCAGAGCAAGAGATAGAGACACACACACAGAGGCAGAGCAGAGATAGAGACACACACACACAGAGCACACACACACACAGAGGCAGAGCAGAGATAGAGATAGAGACACACACACACAGAGGCAGAGCAAGAGATAGATAGAGACACACACACACAGAGCAGAGCAAGAGATAGAGATAGAGACACACACACACAGAGAGCAGAGCAAGAGATAGAGACACACACAGAGAGGCAGAGCAAGAGATAAGACACACACACACAGAGGCAGAGCAAGAGAAGAGACACACACACACAGAGGCAGAGCAAGAGATAGAGACACACACACACAGAGCAGAAGAGACACACACACACAGAGGCAGAGCAAGAGAGAGAGAGACACACACACACAGAGGCAGAGCAAGAGAGAGAGAGACACACACACACACAGAGAGGCAGAGCAAGAGAGAGAGAGAGACACACACACACAGAGAGGGCAGAGCAAGAGAGAGAGAGACACACAACACAGAGAGGCAGAGCAAGAGAGAGAGAGAGACACACACACACAGAGAGGCAGAGCAAGAGAGAGAGAGACACACCACACACAGAGAGGCAGAGCAAGAGAGAGAGAGACACACACAGAGGCAGAGCAAGAGATAGAGACACACACACACAGAGGCAGAGCAGAGATAGAGACACACACACACAGAGGCAGAGCAAGAGATAGAGACACATACAGAGAGCAGAGAGACACACACACACTCTCTCTCTCTCAGTCTCCCTCTGAGAGCGCGAGAGAGAGAGAGAGAGAGAGACACACACACACAGAGGGAGAGCAAGAGAGTGAGATAGACAGGGAGAGCAAGAGAGAGCCACAGAGGGAGAGCCGGGAGACAAAGAACAAGTCAAATTCTACCCATCATCACATGCTGACATGAGACAGACTATATAGAACACCTGACGTGGATTAATAGTTAACAAGTTAACATTGTACTTCAATGTGACTGGATTGTTGAGAGAGAGATAAAACTTTAATCCCAGTGAAAAAGCCATCTAAAACTAAAATCTGAGTGAAGAGCCATATAAATCCAAATGCCATTCCTCCCTTTTATATAGCTAGTTTGCAGATGTTTTAATCCACTTTCTGATTAGTATGTATTGCTAAGACAACAAACAACAGAAAAGAGATAATAAAAACAAAAGATATTAAAGCTGGCAGATGCCACCAGTAGAATTTATTGCTTCAGTCATGTTGAGAAAAAACAAAACAAACAACAAAAAAACAACTTTCTCTGAAAGCAGAAGTTGTGCAGGACCATTATTATTGAAATTATAAACAATACTAGATAAAACGTGACCCGTTGTGTCAACCATTGAGCTCTGGATAGATAATCGGGATTAGGGAAGAGCGAGTTTGCAAAGCGAATTAAATTCTTAAAAAAGTAAATATGGTTGGAGAATTTTAAAAATAAAAAAAAAAGAAAGAAAGAAAAAAAAAAAAAACAACAACATTAAAATCATTTTGTAAGATTTCTAAGAAAGGGAACGTTTGACCTAATTTAAATTGAAATGGATTCTTGGACTGAAACTTAACATACAAATACACACTCACTCTCCAATCACACAGATACTAATATATATAATGAGGAAGTAATCAACTAGTATGACCTGGTGATGATGATACTATTTTGATAGAACAAACAAAAGTTAGGAAATAGAATTCAAATCTACCAATACATTTAAACAAATAATTAAAATACACACACGCACATTTTATATATATATATATATATATATATATATATATATATATATATATATATAGGTGAACATTTTATGCTGTTGTTTAATGCTAAATCACTTAAGGTATTTTTTCTTTCTTAATTGACCTTCCATATAAGTCCATGGTTGTAAATTTGACACATTTCTATCTGGAGAACCGGGGGGGGGGGAGAGAGAAGGATTGCCTAAATGGTTTAAATTCCATCGAAAAGCTAAAAACTAGAGCAGTGACTTCTGTTTGGATTTAGATTTGTAAAAGAATATCTGAAAATCATTTAGAAAATTGTTTATTACAAATTAAGCATTAAAATGAATTAAAATCAAAGACTTTATTGTGCGCGTGTGTGTGTGTGTGTGTGTGTGTGTGTGTGTGTGTGTGTATAATAAATGGAAATAAATCTGACAGTATGATTGAAAAACAAATGATATTATCATATCAAATACTATTATCATTTGTTTTTCTATCTATTTTCATATATATAATCCAAAAGTCCAGAGAAGAAATTTTCCTTACGACACAAGAGTTTTAATTAAAAAACCTGTCGCAGATTGAGAGCTCAATGTGTGCTCTTAATGTTAGAGTCACAGAGCAAATATATAAGTAAAGAAATAACAAAAGACTTAGAAATTTAGCATCATAGTCTAAGCTCCCTGAAATAGACTATAACGCTAAATCTCTAAGTCTTTTGTTATATATATATATATATATATATATATATATATATATATATATATATATATATACAGCAGTATTCACATGCAAAAGGTTAATTCCAAAAAGGAATATATAAAAGGGGGTTAGTAAAGGAAAAGCGAAAGCAGAGAGGGAGTAGAAAAGGAGAGAGAGGGAGGGGATAAAAAGGAGAGAGGAGAGAGGGGTAGAAAATGATGGGGGGGAATGGGAGTGAGAGGAAAGAGTCAGATGAGAATGAGGAAGTGGGAGGGAGGGAGGACGAGAGAAAAGAAAGGGGGAGGAAAGAGGAGTGAGAGAACGGAAAAGGAGGGAGGGAGAGGGTAAAGAGTGAGAAGGAAGGGAAAGATAGGGAGGGAGAAAAGAGAAGAGATAAAGAGGGGGTGGATGAAAGGAAGAGAATGGTTGGAATGAACAATTCAAGACCCTTCCCACCACTACTTTTGGGGGTTTGTTTATTTTTACCGGAAGTAATCCATGGCTCTTCCGGTTCTGAGAGTTGGTAAGTTCCAAGAACAATGGATATTAAACATTTAAGACAATGGTCAGTGCAAAGAAGAATGAAAATCTGAAATTAAATATGATTTACAAAAAGGTTCAAAATAATCTTAAAAGAAATTAATTTTTTTTCGCCACCATAATTGGTTGTAATTTACTTCTTCAAAATTACAAATGAAGAGAATGAATTAATTTCCATTTAAGATTTTCATTTTGTAAACAAAAGACTAACATAACATGTATATATATTATGATTATTGTCCTCACCTTATTGTTATCTGTACAACGTTTCAGCCGATGTGCCCTCTGCCCTTCTTCAGTTATTTATTGTTGGACTCAAGAACCTTCTTGCTACAATTGGGAGGCTTCACGGAACTTGGAACCTAACCCTTTATTCAATCCAGGAGGGCAAACTGTTCTCATTCCGCTAACCATGACAGGGTACAAATGTTAAGCAGTGTAGATAACATAAAGATGAGGACAATATTCTGAATAATCCAAAATATATATATATATATATATATATATATATATATATATTATATATTTACCAACCCCTCCGCACGAGTAGAATGTGACACAAGGTCAATTTCTTAAGCGGAGTTCAACATGTTTGAATTCAGAGTTTTCCTTCTCCTAGACCGGTTGCCTCAACAAGGTTAAAGAGCCCAGCCTGCCCTACTATTTATCCATAGCTGGAGGGAGAGTAGGATCCATACCTTTCCCAAGGGTATTAGCGCTAAGTGAAATGCAGTTACCACATCCAGGATTTGAACTCGGGGCGACGAGTCCATTTCATCTCCAATGACTTTAACCATTACACCACGCGCTTCCACAATTATATATATATATATATATATATATATATATATATATATATATATATATATATATATATATAAAATGACATTTCAATCCAATATTAAAGTCAGTCAAGTTCATAGAAAATATATCAAGGTCATTTATAAGATTTTTTTTTTAATTAACCCCATTTCCAGGTCAATTAGTTTGGTTTGGTTTGTTTTACGGCATATCAACCTCAGTGGGTCATTTAATGCCAATAAAGTTTTGAAATAAATTAATTCTTAATGGATAATACAATTTTTTTATGAATACATTTTTCTATTTAACCCATAGATGGGACCCTAACAGGTACTACCACTCCGGGTTAGAGAGGACCAGGAAGCAATGGTGATGAAGGGATGCTCCACATTCCTCAAACCTCCAAAACTGGAACCTCACCACCAGATAGAGTTTAACGTCATTCCCAGGACATGTAGACCCTCAGTCACCGCCTTCTAGCACCCATATGATAAAAAGGGGCTGGGGATTGCCATAAGGGCAATGGGGTTGGTAAAATCATATAGGTGCTAGGGCTTGACGTGACCAGCCGATTGAAGGTCAATTAGTGCAACTGTGTTTTTAAAACAAGTTTGAATTAGTCATTTTGGTGAATAACGAGGGGTTAGGGGTTACAAGGTTAGATAACACCTTCAGACAATTTCTGACCTACTTATACAATACAACTTTTACTTATTCATGTTTTATGTCTATTCTAACAAATAGTAAATGTGAATAAAAATGTTTTCATAAAGTTTTGGTTGGATTAAAAAAGATAAAAGCAGAAAAAATATCTTAGTTAGTTTTGTATTTCTTGGATATAAAATAATAAAAAAATCAGTTTTCCTCGGGCCATTTCAGTTAGCACCTTTGTAAATGAAAGATGGCTGACTTTGAAGAAGAAGAAGAAATTCATTTTTCTCTCTCTCTCTCTCTCTAATGTTTCCTGGGAAGATTGTCTGACTTTGACTTTGTAAGTCCAACAAAGCCAGATTACTTCCAGTTCATCATTTACTTTCAAGACAAACTTTCAGATTTCTCCACCCACATAAAAAAACAAACATTCAGTACACATACCTACTTTTGTGTGTATATGTGTGTGCTTTTGCAAGAGCCAGACACAGATTTTATATGAAAGCATATATTAAAAAAAAAGGTTCCCAACATTAAAATGTGGGTTAAATCGAACTTAACAGACCTAAATTCCACCATCGTATATCACCCCGCCAAAAGAAAAAAAAAATACCAAAAATCAAGGAATTAACTGAATTTAATAAAATTTTCAGTGTTGATATATTAATGAATAAAAGATATAATGCACTAGTTATTTTATTTAAAAACTTTTACATTTATTCAGGTCAGTTAACTTTGAACCACGTATCTTTAAGAATCAGTGTTATGCCTCAAAGATATGTTGTTCAAAGTTAACTGACCTGAATAAATGTAAAAGTTTTTAAATAAAATAACTAGTGCATTATATCTTTTATTCATTAATATTTCATTAAATTCGGTTAATTCCCCGATTTTTGGTATTTTTTCCTTTCAGCGGGGTGACATGCGATGTTTGAATATAGGTCAGTTAAGTTCAATTTAACATATGTGAGGGGGTAGATGATTAGAAAAGCCTTTATCAAAGAAAAAAAAAATCCTAAAAACAAAAACATTTGTTATATGTCTAAAACAAACATTTCTAACTTTTCTAATCTGTTTTGACCACTGTTGCAGCAGAGCCGGAGTTGGAGGCTTTGAAATGAGTTGGAATCAGAATACTATGAGTCAGAGTTGGACTTGTTAATGAGTTTGATTCTCCCTGTGTGCCCCAGATCTCTGGCTTTGTGTTACAACTAAGTATAGTAAATAACTATTTGAAACAGCATGTGCATCTCATGTGTTATCATGGTTAGCATTCTAGATTAGCAGACCATGATTCTCACTAGGTGCCTTATACTTCTGGCCTTATGCCACAACTAAGCTAAGTTTAGTAAATAACTATTCTTACTTTATTCTACATTTGAACAAAGCAATAACTATTAAAGTCACAGTTATATTCTTAATATTCCTATCACTATGAAAAAATATCACCAGTTTTGCAAAAGTGTTTTACAAGTGGTACCATGACCGTTTTAGGGTACTACAACCAGGGTTGCAGGGTCGGAGTTGGAGTCAGGGGTTTTGAATGGAGTCAGAGTCGGAATACTAGGAGTCGGCGTCTGGCCTTATACCTTCCAAATCTGTAACCTTGTTCTTTACTAACTAATTTTATCATGAATCAAGATTTTACTAGTATTTTTCATTACATCTGCATTAACCATCTTTTCTTTCTTTTTTTGTTGTCGTGGCGGCCTAAAGTCGGTATCAACCAGTCAGCGAGGGAGTCTATCCCCTTTTCAATAGCGCTAGACCAAGGAGATTGTTTTTTTGCCATCTGAGGTGGAGCGCCACACCTACTATCAGTTCCTTACTTTACCGCACAGATCCCTGTGCTACTCATACGCTGAGTTGGCGGGACCGGTATCGAACTAGGAACCTTGTGGTTTCTAGCCGAACGCTCTACCGACCGAGCTATTTTTTACAGATACATAAATTTATCAGAAAGGCATAATTTTACAAATTTATCCCATTTTCTTTTTCAATTATTCTTTCTACCCTTCTCTCTTGTATCACGTCCTCTTTACAATAGTAGGTTTTTACTAAAGATGAAAGTAAACAGTTCCATATATCAAACAAGGGTCATATTCAAACTTGTCAAATGCTACAAGTAAATAAATTTAATTGTAATTTAAAAACAAAACACACTATTACACTATTTCTCTGAATGTTTGAGATGAGGATTGAAGATTAGTATTATCTGCGTTATTCGGACTATTGTCCCCATCTTCATAAATAAAGGGTTAGGTTCAAAGTTCCGTGATGGCTCCCGAATACGATAAGAAAGTTCCCGAGTTTGAAAAGAAGGTTACTGAGTCCGAGAAAGAAATACCTGAAGAAGGCCGGAGGGTATATCGGCCGAAACGTTGTACAAATAACAATGAAGATGGGGACAATAGTACGAATAACGCAGATAATACACTATTACACATATTGAATATAGTGGAACCTTGGTTCTTGAATGACTCTGAACTCAAACAATTCAGATTTCAAACAAAAAATTTGAGTAAAAAAGGCTTCAGTTGTCAAATAAATTTTAGAACTTCGAACACACGAGTCAAGCTGATGAAAACAGAAGTCGGTGCGAATGACTGCTGGGGTAAAAGGTATGTAAAAATGATAAAGAATTAGGTTAAATAGTACTTTTATTATGCTTTTCTTTTTTGTATTTACATTTTATATGTGCTGTTGTTTAAATATATGTCTTTACATATTATATATAACTGTAGGCATATAAACAGGCATTCATCTGATGGTCAAGAACGCATAAATCCACTTTATACTATTTCTTATGTGAAATATTGTTTCGGTTCCCAAACATAATTTTCGAACGAATTATGTTCAAGAACCGAGGTTCCACATCTGAAACTTTTAAATAAAATAGCATGTGTCTCATTGAATGAAAGTAAAAAGGCTTTTTTTTTTTTCTTTTTTCAAGTGAAGAGAAATAGAAAAGAAAGAAAAAAAAAAAAATTGGTCCTTGAACATAATTTTGGAATGAATTATGTTCAAGAAATGAGTTCCACTGTATTAACATATGAAACTTTTAAATAAAATAACATGTGTCCCATTGAATCAAAGTAAGAAGCCTTTTTTTTTTTAGTTTTTTTTTTTTTTTAAGTGAAAGAGAAAAAAATGGCAGATGTTATGAAAACCTTGGGATAAAATATTTTACAAATTAAGTTAAAATATTGGCTGTCAAATTCATTTAGACATGTCAAGGCTCTTAAGATACCCCCTCCCCAAATCTTCAAACAATCTTACTAAAATTCAACAAACTATGATAGCCTTAACCAAAAATCATTTTTTTACCATCTATCTACCATCATATATATATATATATATATATATATATATATATACATATATATATATATAAATAAAGGGCAGTTAGTGTGTATGTATGTCCGGATGAAACTACAAAAATAAAATAATTAACGATAAAGTATATATATATAATATATATATATATATATATATATATACACACCATTAAATATCACTGGTTCTTGCTTTCTGTGCAAAAATGATAAAGATTTGATTTATATTTGAAGATATTTAAAAATGAAAATATACATAGAAATAGCATTGAAATTCTACTTAAAAATGTCCAACATTTGTAAATCTCAAAAGTAAACAAATCAATACACCAGTGTTCCTCCCCCCCCCTTTACCCAGGCAATGCTGAGTAGCCACTTCTAGTATAACTTGAAAATAACAAGAGTTAGGGTCACCAAATAGTTACTAATGGCACTCCATTTTAACACAAGAGGTTTTGAAAAGAAGAAAGTTTTAGTGAGGGTTTGATTTACAATCTCTATATTAATACTCGTGTTCCTTATTTGTACGACCGTTATCTTGCAACACCATCTGGTTAAAAATGAGATCGTCCAAGATGAAATGCAACAAATCCTGATTATCTGGTATTGCTTATCCTTAAATTTCTTATCAGTGTCGTCAGCTCAGCTATATAATGGACCATTTATTTTTATTATAAAGAAAGGAAAGAAAAAGGACATGCTACACAGAAAAAAATATAATAGAAAGAAAGAGAGTCGGGGTGAACGCTCGGAAGTGATAATGATAATCTTTTTCAATCGAACATAGTGAAAAGATGAAAAGAAAGAAACTAAGAAAAAAAAGAATGAGAGAGTGAGAGTTAAATCAAGATTATTATACTTTTTAACTATTGAACTATTTTCGCAATAGCTCTTAAGTAAACATATCAAATGTTGTAATAATTAAATTATCATACTGTGGTATATCCACTGGCCCTGCTAGTAGATATAATCAGTAAGAGAATTGAATCCTTCAATACAAGAACTCAGCTTGTGTCCTGAAGAAGGTCTGAAAGACCGAAACATTATAGCATCCACATTATCACCAGTAATAAACTTCCATCCAATGTAACATCATCTGTTTGTCTACATTTCTCCACATACTGTCGGATTGATTTCCTCATTTTACTCCCATTATATATATATATATATATATATATATATATATATATATATGTGTATGTGTGTGTGTGTGTGTGTGTTGGTTAAACTCTACGGACAATTCTTGTCGGACGAGTTTTTGTTCGATCCTTTCTAACTGTCTGGGCATCTTTTTAATATCCGGGTGAAATTGACGTAGCAATCCAAAGGTTTTTTCACAAGCGCTTTCTGCACGACTTTGTGCCATCTTCAGGTGTGGAACTGGTGGGATGTTTCCGTTGTCTCGCTTTTAAAACAAGCAGTAGCAGTAGGAATTAGTAGTAGGAGGGGTTCACAGGTATCACTTAAGCAAACAGTAGCAGTAGGAATTATATATATATATATATATTATATATATATATATATAATGTTTGTTAAAACACCATAGAAGAGATATAAAAATCATTTCAACAATTGGCAGAGTAAATCTCCCATTTTGAAGAAAACTTAATCTAATATGCCTGATTATCTCCCCTTATGCCCATGCATTCACCTATGAGCATACCTAATAGTTTCATGAATATAATTAAAATATGTCCACATGTAAATTTTGAAATCAAAATGCCTTTGGAGGGGGAAGAGAAAGTGTGCCAGGAGAGTTTAACTGTATTTGATATAGAAAGAAATAAAGCAATTCTCACACTAGCATTTCATTCCTTCCTCCCAACGTATACGTACACACACACACACACAAATGAATTTTTAATGAGCAAGTATAAAAATAATGGCCTCACAAAAAAAATCATGTCAAGGTTTACTGCACTGCAATACAAAGTTTTTAAACTTTGATAATTCTTACTTATATATATTTTAGTATAGAAAGATACTTAGTTCTATATGGAAATACGGTGAGGAAATTAATCCGACAATATGAGAAGAAAATATTTTAAAAATATAACAAACACAGGCTGTTTCCTGATAATAACAGCCTGTGTTTGTTATATTTATAAAATATTTTCTTCTCTTAGTTCTATACATATATTTTAGTATAGAAAGACACTTAGTTCTATATATATATATATTTTAGTATCTTAGTTCTATATATATATATATATTTTAGTATAGAAAGATACTTATATATATATATATATTTTAGTATAGAAAGATACTTAGTTCTATATATATATATATATATTTTAGTATAGAAAGATACTTAGTTCTATATATATATATATATATTTAGTATAGAAAGATACTTAGTTCTATATATATATATATATATTTTAGTATAGAAAGATACTTAGTTCTATATATATATATATATTTTTAGTATAGAAAGATACTTAGTTCTATATATATATTATAGTATAGAAAGACACTTAGTTCTATATATATATTTTAGTATAGAAAGACACTTAGTTCTATACATATATTTTAGTATAGAAAGACACTTAGTTCTATGTATAGAAAGACACTTAGTTCTATACATATATTTAGTATAGAAAGACACTTAGTTCTATACATATATTTTAGTATAGAAAGACACTTAGTATAGTTCACTTAGTTTATATATAGAAAGACACTTAGTTCTATACATATATTTAGTATAGAAAGACACTTAGTTCTATACATATATTTTACTTAGTATATATATATATATTATATATTTTAGTATAGAAAGATACTTAGTTCTCTATATATATTTTAGTATAGAAAGATACTTAGTTCTCTAATATATATTTAGTATAGAAAGATACTTAGTTCTCTATATATATTTTAGTATAGAAAGATACTTAGTTCTATACATATATTTTAGTATAGAAAGATACTTAGTTCTATATATATTTTTAGTATAGAAAGATACTTAGTTCTATATATATATATATATTTTAGTATAGAAAGATACTTAGTTCTCTATATATATTTTTAGTATAGAAAGATACTTAGTTCTCTATATATATATTTTAGTATAGAAGATACTTAGTTCTCTATATATATATTTTAGTATAGAAAGATACTTAGTTCTCTATATATATTTTAGTATAGAAAGATACTTAGTTCTCTATATATAGTATAGAAAGATACTTAGTTCTATATATATATTTTAGTATAGAAAGATACTTAGTTCTATATATATATTTTAGTATAGAAAGATACTTAGTTCTATATATATATATATTTTAGTATAGAAAGATACTTAGTTCTCTCTATATATATTTTAGTATAGAAAGATACTTAGTTCTCTATATTATATTTTAGTATAGAAAGATACTTAGTTCTATATATATATTTTAGTATAGAAAGATACTTAGGGTTATTTCCTAGTTATATTATATATTACAGGGTGACACAGAAAAAAACAGAACCCAAATTATTTATTTTCCCATTAAACAAACCCTAAACCCTAACCATACTGCCCCTAGTTGAATAACATAATATTACAGGGTGAACCAGAAAAAAACAGAACCCACAAATTTTGTAATAAAACTTAATTTTATTTTTATTTTTTTAAAGTTTAAGTCCAAAAGGGTTAGGGTTTGGGGTTAGTTTAATGGGAAAATAAATAAATAATGTTTTTTTTTTCTGGGTCACACTGTAATATCCTGTTACTCAACTAGGAAATAACCGATACTTAGTTCTATTAGTATTTTAATGTAGAAAAAATACTTAGTTCTATTAGTATTTTAATGTAGAAAAAATACTTAGTTCTATTAGTATTTTAATGTAGAAAAAATACTTAGTTCTATTGGTATTTTAGTATAGAAAAAATACTTAGTTCTATTGGTATTTTAGTATAGAAAAAATACTTAGTTCTATTGGTATTTTAATATAGAAAAAATACTTAGTTCTATTGGTATTTTAGTATAGAAAAAAATACTTAGTTCTATTGGTATTTTAATATAGAAAAAATACTTAGTTCTATTGGTATTTTAGTATAGAAAAAAATACTTAGTTCTATTGGTATTTTAGTATAGAAAAAAATACTTAGTTCTATTGGTATTTTAATATAGAAAAAATACTTAGTTCTATAGAGCTTGGTAAACTGTAGAATATGAGGGTGAAAGTGATACCAATTGTAGTTGGGGCACTTGGAACGGTCCCAAAAAACTTGGAAAAAAGATTTGAGTAGCTGGAAATCAGAGGAAGAATTGAGACCATCCAGACAACAGCATTGTTGAGATCTGCTAGAATACTTAGAAGAGTCCTGGAGACCAGGAAGACTTGTTATCACTCAAACTCCAGTGAAAGACCCTCAACTTATGCTGGTGTAAAAAAAAAAAAAACCTCACAAGGAGCTAAATAATAATGTCAAAGCTAAAGAAATAAAATATCCAAAGTATTTTTTAATTTCACAATCCCTGGTGAATATTTTTTTTTTTTTTAGCAACACACTCTGTAGGGACTGATGAAGTGGTTCGTACTTTCTAGACGACCCTGGCGACCCCTCATCCCCAATTCCAACCCAAAAGAAATCACTACAAGCTGAGGTTTTTTTTTTTCTCTCTCTTTTTTTTTTTTTAAACTTATCAAAGTAGGAATGGTATTTTTACAAGTGCAAGACACAAAAGTTTCTAAAGATCAAAGTGTTAAAGAATTCATTGAAATTTAATGCTAAAAAAAAGGTAAAATGTTTCAATCTTCAACTTGAAAAGATATTTTTATAAAAAGATGAAAAGGAAAGTAACAATGAGTCCATGTTAAAAATAAAAACACAAGTGTGTTATGTAAGTTGGATGTGTAATGGTGTTACAGAGGTGTAAGTACACAGTTGGTCTATTCAATAATACACGGCTACAGTTTGGACTTAGAGAAATATCCAGGTTAAGTATATAGGCATAAAAGAACTCATTCCTTAACCAGGGATTCATTGTAAACTAAGTCTACATGTTCATTAGGGTAGGTTGATTTTTCACTTTTTTAAAAATATCAAATTATCTATCTATGCAAAAAGTTGTATGCTAGTATACTGAACACTGATACAAAAATTAGATCTTTTACTTGTACCATTGTTTGAGGAAATAGCATCAAAGATAGTCTGCTAGAAATTGGTGTCGGTGGTGATGGGGGGGGGCACATTTTCAATTTGAATTCTATTTTATAATTTATTTCCTTTTAATAAAAATTTTCTGATTTAAATATTGAAAATGGTAAATTTTCTAGGCCAAAAAAAACAAGGATTTTTTTTGTGAATTTTAGCAAACAATCTTTGATGCTATTTCCTCAAACAATGGCACAAGTAAGAGATATAATTTTTGGTATCAGTATTCAGTATACTAACATATGTTGTAAACTAAATGTACATGTTCATACCCTTGCTTTCTCTTCTACCATGGTATGTCATTAATAGTACTGAATACAAAATATTATTAAGTAAATGAGTTTATCTGCCCAGTAAACTAATTCACAATTCAGAAAAACAAGAGATCATAGTTGTATTCATCATCATGTTACACTAATAGCATAGATTTGCATGACTATCTCTCACCACCCGTTCCTATCAGTCAGTACTCTTGGCAAGTCCTCCTCACGGCATCAAGTATATGCACTGATCAATTAATTCACAATTAAGAGATCATAGTAATCTTCTTCATCATCATGTTACACTGACAGCATAGATCTGCATGACTATCTCTCACCACCTGTCCCTATCGGTCATCACTCTTGGTAAGTCTCCTTACGGCATCAAGTATCTGCACAGAGCTAATCAATCGAAGTTTTTGCTGGACAGCCCACTCTGGTGTGTCCACGTGTAGGTGTCTACAGGAGAACGTCATTAATGAGCTTGTCCTTACTTCTCCAGTAGTGTCCAGCATGTTTTTTTTTGTCTTTCTTGGAGGGTTTGTATGATGGGAGGTAAGTGGCCATACAGCTGTTTTTTGTAGGGTGCTACTTCTAGGATAATTGTCTTAAATAAAAAGTAAATAAAGTCATCGGGGTGGCCTAAAGTCAGTATCAGCCAATCAGCGAGGGAGTCTATCCCCTTTTCACTAGTGCCAGACCAAGGAGATTTTTTTATTCTATTCATTAACTCTTAACATCCTATACCGCCTCATTCTACCCAGCCGGAAATCACATTTGTTTTCCTAATCCACCCCAAACAATAGCCTTTGTTTAAATATAATATTAAACACATTTAGAAGTCTTTATTTTAAGGGAAATAACAGGTAACTTTAAATGAAAAGGCCATTTTTAACGTCTTTGATAGATCTTTATAGGAATGGGACTCTGGACTTTAAAAATTCTCAACAGGATGTTAAGAGTTAAAATGCTCCAGTCATTTTGTTTACACAATTATCATACATATTTACCCAACACCTCCGCATATGCAAGATGTGACATAAGGTCTATTTTTAAAGAAGTGTTTAAAAGGTTTGAATTTAGAGTTTTACACCTCCTTGACTGGTTGTCATACCAAAGTTAAAGAGCCCAGATTGTCCTGCTATTTACACAGAGCTGAAAGGAGAATAGTTGCAGTGATGCTGATAGCTTTTTGATTTAGTGTGTCCAGGACACACATATTTGCTTTGAATGAGTCCCAGGGAAAATTAATGGGTCCCAACAAAAGTTTCTTAATAGATTGTAGGGGTTTTATTTATGATATGGGGAAATGACTAAAGCTGCCTAACTCCAACCTTGTAACCTATCCTGTGTAATTCATTTCTAAGAAACTATCAAAATGTATTAACAGTTAGCTTGAAATGAGGAAGAAAAAAAAGAAAAACACTGGGATGCACGGATATGATTTTACTGCGTCCTTTTACATTCTTGTGCATCAGGGATGCAAGATATGCACCAATCAGTATCTGTGTAGTTGGATTCATACCTTTCTGAAGGGTAGGTATTTATCCAACCCATTCACAACAGGTAGGATGTGACACACGCTTGCAAGTATGGGACACCCAGAGAACTTGCTATTCAGATCTGCGAGACTAGCTTGCTAATCATTACAAGGTATTAGTGCAATGTGAAATGCAAATAACCTCATCCAGGATTTGAACTCAGGTCCATTGCACTATAAACATCTATCAAGTATTATATATCTACCAACCCCCACTACAGGATATATGCAGGACCCTAACATGTACTACTATAATGGACTTGGGAGTAATAGCAATGAAGGACACCCCCCTTTTGGCGGGGAGGGGGGTCTTTCCACTTTGTAGGAAGTACAGTCACCATATTCTAAGCCCCACTGACAGGGCAAGGTAATGGTAAACAGCTTTTACACTATAAATTATGGTGCAACCACACTTGGAATTTGCATCACCAGTCTGGAACCCCTATCTTGCTCAGAACATTAACCTCCTAGAAACTGTACAGAGACGTACAACCAAACGAACACCCTCCATCAGGCATCTGCCATATTCTGAATGTCTTGCTGCCCTGGGAATGGATTCGCTGAAACTTCCGGCGTCTGGTAACTGACCTGGTAAACACTCATAAGGTCATTAATCATCTTAACAACAGCAACCTTGAGCACCTTTTTGGCATGCCTACAAAGTCAGAAAACAGCATAGCTCACATGACTTTCGGAAACATTTTTTCACGCTCAGAGTTGCTGAGGCATGGAATAAACTGCCTGCATCCGTTGTAGGCTACCGAAACACTGCATCTTTCAAAGCCTCCATGCTTCCTGTAGACCGCTAACACTATACCTGATACTCCCATCCACACACACACACACGTATATTGTTACTTTACACTGTTCATGTTCCTGACACTAATACATTATTCTGTGTACTAGACATGAGACTTTGATGAGTTATGGTGTACGCACCTGAGCACTGTACACAATAAATTTCATTATTATTTTTTTTAAACAAATTAAAAAAAACAATTGGATTACAAAAAGCATCAAGTTTGATTTCTACAAACATAGACACCAATATCAGTCATTTAGTCTAATGTATCATACTAATAAACACTACTTGTGTTTCATGACTTACGGTCAAGTCATGTTGAAAGTACCAGTTCTATTAGATCATCAAAGTTAATCATCGATGAGCCTGTTCAATACTTAAATGAGAGATCACTTAGTAACAGCAGGTAAGCAACAACCTAAGTGTCAGACTTAGTAAATATAAGTATATAATAACACTATGTTCCATAAGAGTTATATTTATATACAAATTTCATCCACTTCCACTCCTTCCTAAATAGAAGCATCGATATCATCATGACAGCTGTTAACTATGAAATGCCAATTAGAATCCATTACTTTTTTCACTTTTTAAAAAAAAATCAAATTCTCTCAAACAGCGAAACTTGTATGTTGGTATAATGAATACTGATACCAAAAACTAGATCTCTTACTTGCACCATTGTTTGAGAAAATAGTATCAAAGATTCTAAGTTAAAATGCACTAAAAATCCTTGTTTTTGCATCATTTGGCCCATAAGTTGGTTAGAAAATTTAGCTATTTCAATAATTAAAACAGAAATTTATTTTACTATGAAACTAATAAGATATTTTAACTAGAATTCAAATTGAAAATATCCCCCCCCCCCCATTATCACCAAAACTTCCTATATGCTGCTTTTTAGCTTATTAATTAAGCTCTAACAGTGATAACATTTTAAAAGATTGAAATCTATTTCCTTAAATGAAAGTAAAGTTTTGAAGAAAAGTATTTTGTGTGGTAATTCTTTATGTTAATTTGCAACTTTTGCCAGATGGGAGACTACAGTTCCAGTTTCAACCTACCCTACTACACATGGACACACCAGAATAGACTGACCAGTAAAAACTTACAATGATCAGCTCTGTGCAGATACTGGATGCCATGAGGAGGAATTGCCAGGAGCGATGACCGATAGGGATGCATGGTCAGAGTCATGAGAACATGATTATTAGGTGAATCTTTGTTAAACCTGATTCATTTTTGAGTTTGCTTCTCACCGGGTGCCTCATACTTATGACTTTGTGCAAAACAAGACGAAGCTAAGCTCAATAAACTACTGTTATCATACCAAAAACACTGGTTCCTATCAGAACACTAAAAGTTAAGGCACCAATGAGCCTGTTCATTACTTGGATGAGTGACCACTTAGGAACTGCATGTACTGTAAGCAATCTGTATGACAGACTAAACAAAGCTTAATAGATAACTAATATAAAGCAGAGGTAGTATAATGAACAAGACTGTCTTTTTGTAACCCTAACCCATCAAACAAGATATGAGGATATGTTATTAAGCACCCACACACTCACCCCACCCCTCAAAAGAAGAAAAGGAAGTGGGTGTTGACAATTACAAAATGTCCCAGTCTACTTTATGCAAGTTTGTTGCATTTTATTAAATATCAAATATGACTCACTAGTTACTAATATGATTATATAAAAAAAAAAAAATAAAATAAATAAATAAAAATACCATTTGGTTTGGTTTAATGGTATATCAACACTGTAAGTTACTTGATGCCAACTCTTTTTATCTATTAATAATGGAGATTCGCTTAATGTCGGTATGAGCCATACAGTGAGGGAGTCTATCCCCTTTTCACTAGCGCTAGACCAAGGAGATTATTTTAGTGTGTGAAGTGACCTACTGTCAGCTCCTCAACTTTACCCCAACGATACCTGTGCTACTCATACGCTGAGTTGGCGAGGGCTGGTATTGAACCGGGAACCTTGTGATTCTACTACCGACTGAGCTAAACCGGTCAGGCATTAAAAAAAATATAACCCTTTCATTCCCATCAAGAAATTCTTCTTGTTCTATTTTATCATGTATTAAAAACTACTGACCCCCTTTAACTTGTTTACCTATCCCTTTGGTCCTACTATACACACACATCCACGTACATACAGGGTGGTCCTAAAGTCTTGTCACCGCTAAATATTGTTTTAATGATATAATATATAAGTTACGGAATTATTTTACCTAAAAAAAAAATTTTTTAAAATTAAAAAAAAGTGTGACGAGACTTTCAGATCATGGAAACACTACCTAAAATCGTCATAACATAGAATAAATACACTCAAAATTTGAGCATGCAATGTTAGACAGTCCTCATTGTTTTTTTTTAAACAAGTTTTAATAAATACATGACTGGTATTATATATCTATGTATAGTTTATTTTATGTTAGTATATATTTAAAGTTATCAGAACTAAGTTTCAATTTCAATTTTTTTATTTTTTTACTCCTTTAATAAATTTATTTTATTTTTTACTCCTTTAATAAATTTGATGATTTTACTTTACTTATGATACAAACTCTGATATTAAATTTTCAACTCCCACCCCCTCAGGCAATATTGATTTTACGTCGCCCAGACAGCGTTTTGTTTATTTTGCTAGTATATATAATATACATAACATGTTGTTGTAGTGGGGTCCACGTATGCTTCTTAGTTGATATATGTGTATTTATATATGTATATGTGCAATTGACTGCAATTAATCAATATCTTGATTAATCCAATGGATTTAACCCTGAAGATCTCGAGTAGGTTATTACCATGTACCATTATGATAATATATGTATATGTCTGTATATTATTCGGGATTTAGTATGAAGTATTAAGTGTGAAATATAACTGGGTTTCTAACATCCAAAAACTGAGTTTCTTATATGTCCCACCTAATGCTTCATACTAAATCCCAAATAATATATATTATAGACATATACATATATAAATACATATATATACATAACATATAACATTATAAATATAACACATCTAATACAATATATATATATATATGAAACTAATTAGTTTCCATGAAACTAAATATATACATCAAATAAAAAGAAGATATATATTTCTTTATTATAATTATTGCTCTATCACAGATATTCAGTACTCACCTAATAATATTGTATATATTGACTTACTACTGTCTCATCAAGCGAGAGTGTTAACCATACACTGCGGTTATATATATATATATATATATATATATGCAATGATGCTGATAGCTTTTTGATTTAGTGTGTCCTGGGATGCACATATTTGCTTTGACTAAGTCCCCGGGAAAATTCATGGGTTCCAACAAAAGCCTTCTAACACCTACCTTATAACCTATCCTGTGCAATTCGTTTCTAAGAAAGTATTGGAATGTATTTACAGTTAGCTTGAAATTGTGAGGGAAGAGAAAAAAAAAGAAAAACACTGTGACGCATGGATATGATTTTACTGTGTCTTTTAGATTTTTGTGCCTCGGGGACCCAGGACACGTACCTAACAGCATCTCTGTGTATGTATATGTCTTGTAAGGGAGAAAATACCCTGTATCACATGATCCTCACTACGTCTGGTTTGGTTTGGTTTTACGGTATATCAACCTCAGTGGGTCATTTAATGCCGATAAAGTTTTGAAATAAATCAATTCTTAATTGATAATACAATTTTGTTTATTAACTCATGTTTTTCTATTCAACCCATAGATGGGACCCTAACATGTACTACCACTCCGGGTCAGAGTGGACCAGGGAGCAATGGTGATGAAGGGCTGCTCCACATTCCCCAAACCTCCAAAACTGGAACCTCACCATAAGATAAAGTTTAACGTCAATCCCAGGACATGTAGACCTTCAGTCACCGCCTTCTAGCACTTCAAAAGGGGTTGGGGCTTGCCATAAGGGCAACAGGGTTGGGAAAAATCATATAGGTGCTAGGGCTTGATGTGACCAGCCAATTGATCAGAGGGGGCCTCTCCAACTGCCCGTCTAGCCTAAGTAAGGTTCTAAGTGGAGTGTTGCAGGTCATGGACTGCTCATCCACCAAGACTCCATCCTTAAGCATCACGGGTCGACACCCATGGCCAACAGGTGGCCTCATTTGGGGGAATCTTAGCCCTCTGCAGAGGTGCATTCTAACGCCCCAACCGACAGGGCGGCCTCACTATGTGGAAAAAAAGTGTCCCCACTAATAAGGATTAACATGGTTTATGTCTCACAAGACAGTATTCAGTTAATAGCAGACATGTTCAGTGTATTAAAATGTCATATCTACATGCAACTCTGGAGAGTTTTAATTCTTCTGAGACTTTCATCTCATCAATATATTAAAATTAAAATTTACTAAACTAGCATGGTCAACAAGCAAGGTTGTTGGTTGATTGGTTTTATCATATAATCAACCCTTGTTGTTTAACGTCATACCCAGGACACTAAGACCTTCAGCCACCACCTTCTAGCACATATATATATTTACCAACCCCACGAGCAGGATGTGACACAAGGCCAATTTCTTAAGCGGAGTTTAACAGGTTTGAATTCAGAGTTTTCCTTCTCCTAGACCGGTTGCCTAACCAAGGTTAAAGAGCCCAGTCTGCCCTACTATTTACCCATAGCTGGAAGGAGAGTAGAATTCATACCTTTCCCAAGGGTATTAGCGCTAAGTGAAATGCAGTTACCACGTCCAGGATTTGAACTCGGGGCGACGAGTCCATTTAGCACATATATGACAAAGTGTTAGGGGTTTGCCATAAAAGCAATTGAGTCAGACAATGATATAGGTGCTAGGGCTTGACATGACCAGTCAATTGATCAGTGGGGGGGGGGGGCTAAGTGGAGTGTTGTAAGTCATGTACTGGTCAGCCACCAGGATTCTGTACTTAAGCATCACAGGTCACCATCCACAGCTAACAGGTGCACCCATTGGAGGGATTTTACCCCTCTGCAGAGATGCAGTCGGTGTATTCTACAGCCCCACCGGCAGGGCTGCTCATACAGAGGGGTTGGTAATTACATACAACTCTGAGTCAGAGTGAACATGGGAGTAATGACAATGAAGGAATGACTCCATACTCCACAGAACTCCAGAATAGATCGGTTGGATTTTATGGCATGTCAACTCTTGTTGGGTTATTTTATGCCAAAGACATTTTGCTATATTCATTCTTGTTGGGTATTCAATTTTTTTTAAACAATATTTTTAATCTATTTAACCAATAGATGGGACCCTAACAGGTACTACCACTCCAAGTAGACCTAGAAGTAATGGCAATATAGGGGTACTCCACACTCCCTAGAGTTCCAGAATCTGAACTTCACCACTAGATGCAGTTTAACATTATACCCAGGACATTCCAGAATTGGAACCTCACCACCAAATGCAGTTTATTGTCATACCCAGGACATTCTTTGTGCAGCAGGTGGAATGAGGGGGGTGGTCTTATCCCTATGCAGGAGGGTGGGGGTGCAGTTGGTGTTGACTAGCATGACTGCCATTATAAATGACATGAGGATTATTTACATTTGGATCAACCATTAATCTTTCTTCATATTTCCTCTCTCATTATAACTATCTATCTATCTATCCTTCACACATCAGTGTCACTTTCTGTTCTTTCTCTCTTTACTTTCTTCTCCTTTTCCTCCTCCTCATGCTTTCTTCTTTTTTCTTTCTATCATTTACTCATCTAATGCCTCATGTTACTATGACAACAGAAATTCTCATTACTCTCCAGTCAGATCTGGTTTTAACTGATAAGCACACAAATGACACGAGTTGTTTATTTAAAAAGCATTGAGAAGCTGTATTTACCAAGACAGAAATGAACAAGGAAACATTAATTTGGCATCAAATAGCACCACAAGGGTTGATATACCATTAAACCAAACAGCCAACCAATTTATATATTAATACTTGTGTTCCTTAATTGTACGACCATTATCATCTTGCAACAACCTCTGGCTAAAAATGAGACCGTTCAGATTGTCCAAGACGAAATACAAAAATGTAAATCCTGATTATCTGGTGTTGCTTATCTTATTTCTAATGAGTGTTGTCACCTCAGCTTAATGATGGACCATTCTGTTTTTATTATAAAGAAAGGGAAGAAAAGGGACATGCTATACAAAAAATATAATAAAGAAAGAAAGAGTAGGGAAAACATAAAGAGAGGGGGTGAGCGCACAAAAGTGATAAACACTAATTTTTCAATCAAACATGATGAAAAAAATAAAAAGAAGGAAAGAAAGAAAAAAAAGAGAGAGAGAAAGTTAAATCAAGATTATTATACTTTTTACATATTGAATTATTTAGCAATAGCTTTTAAGTAAACATATCAAACGTAATAATTAAATTATCCTACTGTGGTATATCCACAGGAACCACTAGCAAAACATTAATTTTTCTCCAGAATAGTCTCATTGGCATTCAATATATTTATTCCAGAAAGCTTTCCATTGATTAAAACACCTAATACTTTTCTGCGATGAAAAAAAAAAAGCAATCTGTATTTATGAGCTGGATTCTAACTGAGCACTTATGACCTTGTGCCACATCTAAAACTCTTCTTTTGATGCAGTGTGAAGCTGTGCCATTATATTTTGTTTTATTTTTGTAATATCCTCAACATTTGCCAACCATATCCATGAGAGTATGGATTGTTAGTTGGATCATACAGCATGTCAACCCTTGTTGGGTTACTTTATGCCAAAGACGTTTTAAAAACTGTTTTATTTATTCTTGATGTATCCGCATTTTTTAAAACTCATTTTTCGATTTAACCCATAAATGGGACCCTAACAAGTACTACCACACCGAGTCAGAGTGGACCTGGGAGTAATGGCAATGAATGGGTACTTGCACAATTCAGTGCTTGACCACAAACTGCTGATAAAAAAGGATTGAAACTTAAGCTTTAAATCTCTTTAAACCCTTAATCCCCCCTCTTTTTATTTTTACCCTTCCTATAACTTTCTATACTTCATGGTCTTCTCTCTTCTCTTTGTATTTTTTCTTAAGTTTTTTTTTTTCCTTCCGCCTTATTCTCTCTTCTCTTATTCCCATGCTTTTGTTCTTTATTCAGTTTACTTAGGGAAATGCTTTGTATTGTCATAACAGAAGTCATGACACTGTCAAGAAACCAGGTTGCGTGATATGTGTGTGTGTGTATATATATATATATATATATATATATATATATATATATATATATATATGTGTGTGTGTGTGTGTGTGTGTGTGTGTGTGTGTGTATTTGGGCAGCATTCTTTCGTTTATACATGTAGAATTAAACAAAAGACACATCTCCTGTTTAACAATTTTATTTTTGATCTTTTCGAGTTTTCTGGCCAACTTTTTAATATTTGGGTGGAATTTGTGGATAAGTCCACCAAAGTCCAAGTCCTGAGTACTTTCGGCACTTCGAAGTGCCATCATCAGGAGTGATGTGTTCCATAACGGTATTGCCAGGTGTTATTTTGGTACTGAAATATGTGTGTGTGTGTGAGTGTATATAGATGTGTGTGTGTGTGTGTGAGTATATATAGATGTGTGTGTGTGTGTGTGAGTATATATATATATATATATATATATATATATATATATATATGTATGTATGTATGTATGTATGTGTGTGTGTGTGTGTGTGTGAGGTTAGCAAAGACATTAAGTCAATGACACTTGGTAACTGACAGTTTCTTGCCTAAGTGATTTTCCAACCAAGTCTTCAAACTTAATGTCTTTGCTAAACTAACTTAGATATACATGCTCTATCAATGGTATTGTGCACTCTTTACTTCTAAATATAGTAAACACTTATTATACTAAAGCTGAGTGAATCAATGTTTGTTTGCTAAAGGCTTTTTTCCTGTTTAGTCTAATGACACAAAATTCATACTAAAAGATTCCTTGGTTTTAGAATTGAGTTATATTTGAAAAAAATTCCATTTTAATTGGTTCTAATTAGTTGTAATTTGCAATTAAGTAAAAACAAAAACTGACCTGTCTCTTACCTCAGATTCTGCCTGTCACTTTCTCTCTTTCTATGTATATCTTGTTTACCTCCTTGTTATATATGTTAGTTTCAAATGCCCTACTGTTACGATTTATATTGTCATAAATTGTTGACAGACCCTGTAGCTGAATTAAGGGGCCATTGGCTTTGAGATCAGGGAGTGGAAAACTACCAGTAATGGTTATACCACTCTGATCCCTGGAGAACATGTCTGACTAGATTTAGATTCGACCGGACATTAAGGAAAGACAGACGTGTCACTGCTGAGGTCGACTCTCATCTGCGCAGCAAATAAGAATACGGGCTAAATAAAAGCTTGATCAAGAAATAAAATGTCTTGTGAATTTAATTAATTACAATGACTAAAGTTAGCCTGAAAGAAGACTTTAGTTAGAAGAGGAAACAGCCAGACAAGATAGTAAAGAAGTTAGCAGAAGTAACCAAGTAAGTCTCTGTCTCTCTCTAATATCTCTCTCTCTATCACTGAAATCACTCTCATGTATATACCCAATGAGGGTATATAACATTACCAACAACATAAGACCCCTACCTCAACCATTTTCTCTACAGAAGACCATAGGTGTAATCATCTGCCTCAGAAATAGGGGTAAGATGATTTTTTTTTTTTTGGTTAAAAAATCTTTTCTATATTGGTATTATTATACTAATGTGATGTAATAGTTATTTTGGTACCATTATTAGTATGTGGCCTACGAAATCATGTCTGTCTTCTTGTATGTGGCCTACCATAAAAAGCATATTATAAAGTTATAATAATAAATGCTAACCCTATTTCAGAATTGAATAGATCTCTGATTCATGTAAATTATGGATAAATTCTTTTTTAATTATTCTTAATTACTATATACAGCTTATGACTGAATTGCATTTCTTGAAATTGAATATATGTGAAAAATGATTAGTTTCAATAAATTGCCTACTACTTATATCTATAAATATACTCTTACTGAGGTAGGACACATTCAAACCGGGTAGGCCACATACTATAACGGCACCGTTATTTCTCTTTGTCACCAGCTTTCCCAAACCTTTTGAAAAAGAGAGAGAAGGACCAAGTGAAAATGAAATGAACAAAATTTTAATCAATGTTATTTTCCTCATGAAATTGGGGGGTAGGGGCATTCAGAAAGCACCCAGGGCCATATCTGACCCGCATGCCGCTCATGATTGGTCTAGCTCAACATGATTCCAAGAAGTTTGGTTCATTCTACAGTGTTAATTCCACTTACCAGGAATGGTCAGAATGTTATTTATTGCTAGCTGACCACGAAGAATAACAAGTAGGGTAATTCTGTATGAGGAAGAGTCAACCTGTTCAGAATTTGCGGAGAAGATGATGAGGCCCAAAGGAAGACCCCCCCCCCCCAACGCCAGGTTTTCAATTGATCATATTATTGGCTGGAATTATCTTGCTCAAGTGCCAACTATTTAAAGGGAATTCTGCTGCTGCTACTTAATTGGTCTTTTATCCAGTTTTCTGATGCATATCGAGTCTTTTGCAATCATTACAACTTTTGGTTTGGTTTGGTTTACGGCATATCAACCTCAGTGGTTCATTTAATGCAGACAAAGTTTTGAAATAAATCAATTCTTAATGGATACACAATTGTTTATTTTTTTATTATTATTTGTTTTCTATTTAACATATAGATGGGACCCTAACAGGTACTACCACTCCGAGTCAGAGTAGACCAAGGAGCAATGGTGGTGAAGGGGTGCTCCACATTTCCCAGACCTCCAAAACTGGAACCTCACCATCAGATAGAGTTTAATGAAGACCCATGCCACCACCTTCTAGCACCCTTATGATAAAAAGAGTTGGGCTTGCATAAGGGCAATAGGGTTGGGGCAATCATATAGGTGCTAGGGCTTGACGTGACCGGCCAATTGATCAGAGGGCCCTCTCCGACCGACCGTCTAGTCCAAGAAAGGGCCAAAGTGGAATATTACAAGTCATGGATTGCTCATCCACCTGGGTTCTATCAACTTCTGGCTTACACTGACCCAGAGATGCTGATATAAAGAAAATGGTATTATTTGGATTATTCAAACTATTGTCCTCATCTTTATTGTTATCTGTACAATGTTTCGGCCGATGTGCCCTCTGGCCTTCTTCAAGTACTTCTTGTCAGAGAAATAGTAAAAAAAATAATTTGGAGATGTTGATAAAGGATTTTCTGTACTACATGTACCCCCCGCTTTAGTTTTAAATTTTGTTAATTCTGTTAATATTTTTAAAAATTAGGGGTGGTCCGGAAGTCTTGTCACCCCTACATTTAAAAAAAACCCCAAAAAATATCTGAGATGCTGATAGGTATGCCTCCTGCATCACTGATGTATAAAAATCTACAAGGTCGCACACAAAAATTGTATCCATGCATCCCAGAGTTTTCTCCCCACCCCCACCATTTCCAACTAACTGTAAATACATTTCAATATTTTCATGGAAACGAATTACACTGTATGGGGTACAAGATAGGGGTTAGACAGCTTTAGTTGTTCATAGATAAAAACTCTACAATTTATTAAGAAATTTAAGTTGGGGCCCATCAAATTTCCCGGGTAATCATTCAAATCAAATCCGTGCATCCCAGGACACACTAAATTAAAAGCTATCATCTTCACCTATCTAGTTACTATACAAATATCATCTGCATCTTCACCTATCTAGTTACTATACAAATCATCACCTATCTATATACTATCATCTGCATCTATCTAGTTACATATAAATATACTAATATCATCTGCATCTTCACCTATCTAGTTACTATACTAATATCATCTGCATCTTCACCTATCTAGTTACTATACTAATATCATCTGCATCTTCACCTATCTAGTTACTATACAATATCATCTGCATCTTCACCTATCTAGTTACTATACTAATATCATCTGCATCTTCACCTATCTAGTTACTATACTAATATCATCTGCATCTTCACCTATCTAGTTACTATACTAATCATCTGCATCTTCACCTATCTAGTTACTATACTAATATCATCTGCATCTTCACCTATCTAGTGAAAGACAAACGTTTTTGATTGGTTCAGGTTTTGAAAAAAATTGATTTTTCAGACTGTTGTCCTCATCTTTATAGTAGTATGTATAAACACAACGTACAGGCCGCCATATCCCTGGTGTTACCTGTTTACCTTAGACTAAAGTCTAACACCTAAACAAGGCCCAAGGCAGGCCCCGACAATAACTTTTTTCATGACCGTCCAAACAAAAATTATCAACTGTCCCGAATGGGGTTTGGACCGTCCCGATATCAAAATATTTTTGTTTAATTCATTAGCATCATCTATACTTGTCAGTCATCAGTAGCATAATAACATGTAATAAAACATCAAGAAAAGCTGAAGCAGTGATAATTCTGGATATTTGGACAAAAAATCCATTTCCTAGTGCGTTTTGAGTTAAAAAAATACTTTTTTACTTTAAGTTACCCTGAGTAAGGTTAGTAGTACATAATTCGGTCCTTTTAAACTATCTTCCTCCACCATTATTCATTACATGGCTTTGAGAATAGACCTGTGATGCCGTAGCCTCATTTTGAAGTCAGCATTCGGGCAATCACTGGATGGCCATTATTGGAATGTAGTACTAACTTTTAGGAAAATTTTTTACCGTCTCTGGCAAACTGTCCCTGATGACAAATGGATCATCCCGGATGTAATTTTTATTGTCTCCTGGACGACGGGACGGCTTTAATGTCAAGCCCTGGCCCAAGGATACAACAGCCTGAATGTTGTGTTTATACATACCACAATAAAGATGAGGACAACAGTCAAAAAATCAAAATTATGCACATCGAGCCTCATTTAAAAAATAGTCAAATAACAACCAGCTTTTGTTTTCTGATGGTATCATGGTAGATAGACGTATTTAGATTCTGGCAATATTGAACTCGGTTGGTTTCAAGCTGTTTGCAGTTGAATTCAGTAAAATAGAAAGAAGTGAAACAATATCCGATCGTTACTGCTCGAAACTGGTTCAAGTGTTTTAGGAGTGGTGACATATCCATTGAAATAAATTTACTACGCTTTTAAAGGTATGAAACTATCAATTTCACTTTGTGCATTGCATCATCATATTAGTGTTTTAAGATTATATAAGAAGTTAATAAAATACAAAACTAGAACAAAACTTTGGCTGGCTGCACACATTCAGTATTCAGTTTGGTTTGTTTTATGGCATATCAACCTCAGTGAGTCATTTAATGCCGACAAAGATTTGAAATAAATTCATTTTTAACGCATACTCAATTTTTTTTTTCATAAACTCATATTTTTCTATTTAACTTAATGGACGGGCCGGGTTAGCTCAGTCGGTAGAGCGTTTGGCTAGAAACCACAAGGTTCCTAGTTCGATACCGGTCCTCGCCAACTCAGCATATGAGTAGCACAGGGATCTGTGCAGTAAAGTAAGGAGCTGATGGTAGGTGTGGCGCTCCACCTCAGACGCCAAAATACTTTACCAACTTTAGGCCGCCCCGACGTCTTTACTTTTTACTTTATTTAACCCATAAATGGGAGTAACAGGAACTACCACACTGGGTTAGAATGGACCTGGGAGCAAGCAATAGTGATGAAGTCGTGCTCCACATTCCCCAAACCTCCAGAACTGGAACCCCACTGATAGAGTTTAATGTCATTCCCGGGACATAAAAACCCTCAGCCACCGCCTTCTAACACCCATATGTTAAAAAAGGTTGGAGGCATTTAGTATTTATACATGTATATAATATGTGTTGTATAATGCATCATTGTATTTCTGTAGGTTAAAATGTTTGAATATATTTTCATGTAAAATGTAATCACAATTAGGAGGCACCCGTGGTGTAATGGTTATCATTGTAGGAAATGAAGTTCAAATTCTGGGCAAGGCTGTTTGTATTTCACATAGTGCTAATACACTTCAGAAAGGTATGCATCCAACTATCCTCCCTCCAGCTATGGGTAAATAGTAGGGCAGACTCTGCTTTTAGCCTCATGGTAACTGCTCTAGGAGAAGGAAAATTCTGAATTCAAACCTGTTAAATTCTGCTTAAAAAAAAAAAAAAAAAAAAAAAAAAAAAAAAAAAAAAAAAGGAAGAAGTGGACAGGTTGGCGAAGATATATAATGTAATCACTATCACTTGGGAGTTGGAAATATACCTGATAGAATTTATTGAGGACAGGGGAGCAGCTACCTAATGTATTTATTTGTTTACTTTATTATTTTTATAGTTTTATCTCAGCATATATACACACACACACACACACACACACACACATATATAAGTTAAAAAAAAAAAGGAAATGAATCTGACAGTATGAGTATGAAAAGGTGGAATGAAAACATCACACATTGTTTTCTCTTTAACAGCATTGTATGATGTTTTCATTCCACCTTTTCATACTCATATATATATATATATATATATATATATATAAATGCTGATAGGTACGCGTCCTGCATCCCTGATACACAAAAAATCTAAAAGGATGCAGTAAAATCATATCTATGTATCCCAGTGTTTTTCTTTTTTCTTCTCTCACCATTTCAAGCTAACTGTAAATACATTTCAATAGTTTCTTAGGAATGAATTACATAGGATAGGTTACAAGGTAGGAGTCAGATAGCTTTAGTTGGGACCCATAAATTTTCCCTGGGGACTTATTCAAAGCAAATATGTGTGTCCCAGGATGCATCAAATCAAAAAGCTATCATGTGTGTGTGTGTATAATATATATAATATATATATATTGGTTTAGTGTTGGTTTTGAAGGCTGTCACAATGCAAATGTAAAGATATGTTTCTTTACATTTGCATTGTGACAGCCTTCAAAACCAACACCAAACCAATATATATATATATATATATATATATATATATATATATATATATATATATATATATATATACACGGGTAACTATGGTGTTGTTTGTTAACCTGTAATTTTAAAATTTTAAAATTAAAAAATCACAGGTTAACAAACAACACCATAGTTACCTTATTTTTCTTTACACTTGCATTGTGACAACCTTCAAAACCAACCCCAAACCAATATAAACACAATGCTTCAAGCAAATTATAAAACCTATATATATATATATATATATATATACATACACACACACACATATATCATAAATACATAAACACCAACTGCCCTTTATATATATAATACATACATAAACACCAACTGCCCTTTATATATATTATACATACTATACATAATACATACATATTATACATACTATACATAATACATACATATTATACATACTATACATATTATACATATATATAATAATACTATATATAATACATACATATTATACATACTATATATAATACATACATATTATACATACTATATAATACATACATATATACATACTATATAATACATACAATACATACATACTATATATAATACATACAATACATACATATTATACATACTATATATAATACATACACACCAACTGCCCTTTATATATATATTTATACATACATATTATACATACATACATATTATACATACATATTATACATACATACACACCAACTGCCCTTTATATATATATAATACATACATATTATACATACTATATATAATACATACATATTATACATACTATATATTATACATACATATTATACATACTATATTATACATACTATATATTATACATACATATTATACATACTATATATAATACATACATATTATACATAATATAATATACATATATACATACATATATATACATACATACATATATATTATACATACATATATATTATACATACATACACACCAACTGCCCTTTATATATATATAATACATACATATTATACATACTATATATAATACATACATATTATACATACTATATATAATACATACACACCAACTGCCCTTTATATATATATATAATACATACATATATATTATACATACATACACACCAACTGCCCTTTATATATATATATATATATATATATATATATATATATGATAGATAGATAGAATTATAATGATAAAGACCACTGTACCAAACTGTTACTCCCAATGATACAAGGAAACAAATTTGTCAAAATGTTGCCCAATACCTACCTATCCCCCCTTTAAGAGTCACAGATGTGTAATTTTATTTCCTTCACAAATATGGTTATTTCGTAATATTTTTTTTTTGATGCATCATTAAGAACAAATACTCGTGAGCTGATGATCCATCTCTGCTGACGAGTATGGGGAGAGGAGGGAAGGAGTGTGGGGGGGTTGAGCTAAAAGTGAGTCAGAAGGTGGAATTGTGGATCCACCATCAACATTATTGATTTTTTTCAATGGATTTCTTTCAACATTGCACACGTACAACTTGAGATGAATGAATGAATGAACGAGAAAAAAAAAATCTTCTTTTCTTTTTTTATATTTCTTACAAATATCTCAAGTAGAATCATGGTTCCTAAAAAGATCAGTTATAAATTCTGTTCTTACAAATAAATTCTCTTCCTGACACCAAATATTAAAAATATAAAAGTAAAAATAATTATAAAAGTAATATATATAAATTGAAATAAAAGTAATATAATTAATATATATATATTAATATATTAATATAATTAATATATATTATTTTGATTATTAAAAATATAACATTTAATTTATTCATCATTTATAATGAAAAAAAAAAGGAAAGAAAAAAAAGAAAAAGAAAAAGGAAAGAAAAAGAAAATGTGAAAAAGAAAAAAGAAAAAAGAAAAAAAAAGAGAAAAAGAAAAAAAAAAAAAAAAAGAAAAAAGAAAAAAAAGAAAAGAAAAGAAAAAAAAAAAAGAAAAAAAAAGGAAAGAAAAAGAAAAGGAAAAAAGAAAAAAAGGAAAGAAAAAGAAAAAAGAAAGAAAAAGAAAAAAAAAGAAAAAAGGAAAGAAAAAGAAAAAGAAAAAAAAAAAAAAAAAAGAAAAAGAAAAGAAAAGAAAAAAAAAGGGGGTTCAATCCTAAAGGATAACACATAGAATAATTAACACAGCTTAACACTTGTACCAGATCATGGTTAACAGAATAAGAATAGTCTACCCTCGATGGATTGAATAAAAGGTTCGGTTCAAAGGTTCGTGAAAGCTCCCAAGTCTGACAAGAAATACTTGAAGAAGACTGGAAGGCACATTGGCCGAACGTTGTGCAGATAACAAAGATGAGGATAATAGTCCAAATAATCAAATACTAACACTGACATAGAAATGATGATGGGAAATCAATTCTAAGTCACATTTTGTTTTTTCTCTAGATAGGAGGATTTTATTCTTCCTTGATCTAAATAAGCAAATCATAAGGATGCCAAATCAGTGTTTTACCTATTTGTGATCTCAACTTAGAAAAATATTATTTGGCTTAAATTCAAAACATATACAACCCAATGGAGGCAACACAGAAAATGAGGAAGTTGGATGACCTGGAAAATAAAGACTTCTAGTTTTACCTACTTTTTAGTTTTGGGTTTTTTGAAGAATATTAACAAAACAAAAATCAAAATATACTAACATATTTACCCAACTCATCTACACGAGCAGGATGCAACACAAGGTCAATTTCTAAGTGGAGTTTAACAGGTTTGAATTCAAAGTTTTCCTTCGACTAAACCCAGTGATGCTGATAGCTTTTCGATTTAGTGCCTACTGGGATGCACATATTTGCATTGAATGAATCCCAATTAAAGTCTCTTAATAAATTGTAGGGTTTTTACTTATGACCTGGGGAAACAATTGAAGCCATCTAACTCCTACCTTGTAACCTATCCTGTATAATTCATTTCTAAGAAACTATTGAAATGCATTTACAGTTAGCTTGACATGGTGAGGAAAGAAAAGAAAAAAACACTGGGATGCATGGATACAATTTTACTGCGTCCTTTTAGATTTTTATGCGTCAGGGACGTAGGACGCGTACCTATCTCTGTAAACCGATTGTCATAATAGCAAGGTTAAAGAGCCCAGTCTGTCCTACTATTCCTTGATTTAAATAAGCAAATCCTGAGGATGCCTAATTCATGTTTTACCAACTTGTGATCTCTACATAGAAAAACATTATTTGACTTAAATTCAAAATATACACAACCCAATGGAGGCAGGATAGAAAATGAGGAGGTTTGATGACTACTAGGTTTACCTGCTAGGCTTGCCTTTTGTGAAGTGACTCAATACTACCCAAGACAGCACCCTGCAACACCTTGGCAGCCCAGTTGCCTCGGACTTTCCCCTGCCACTGGACTAACTGCGGGACTGCCAAGATAGTGGAGTGGGGTCTGTGCAGCCTCTTTCCACTTAAAATATCTCATGCACAAGTTTCACTTCATACCACCTTTAATGAGTCACCAGAGGGTCCACAACTGTTGAAGACATGGAGTGACATCATCGTCTGTGAAGCATTTCCAAAAAAAGGTTTACCTACTTTCAAGTTTTGGGTTTTTAATCTTATTATAATGGAGATTGTGTGTTTTTCTGTCTGTAACCGAAACTATATTACTAATCGAGTCACAATTAACATAGTTATTTACATTACATTCTCCATGATTTTATTTATATTTAAACCTCAATTATTAATAAAATTGCTTCGCCTTTTTATTAGTGTTGTCCATATCTACATACAAATAACATGCAATTGTATTTATATATACAAAAAATAGCGGTTTGCAGTGTGAATGGGAAGGCTAATTTGCATATTGATATTAAAAATGTGATTTTATTAAATATGTGCTTAGTATTATTGATTTCTAATTGTTTGGTTTTATTTTAATGAATATAAGCAAAATCTCTTCAATGAATCTTAAATGAAATCCATTAACAAGAAAAATAACTGTCATTTTATTCTTTATTTCCTAATTTAACTAAATAGTTAAATAAGTAAAATTCAGCAATGAAAGACGGGAGTGATGGAAGAGTAAGTTTCATTTCTATTTTTCTATTATACCCCCTCTCTGTTACATATCTTTTTGTCTGCCTCTAATTTAATACGATATTTCATTACATTAAAACTTAAATACTTGCACCCGGAGGGTGCATATATTTGCTAGTAATAAATAAATATTTTAGTATATATTTATTTACATGGGAACAAGTTTGCTACCATTGGTTTCTTGCTAGGTAAGCTTAATTTTTTTTAAGCAGAGCAATCATCAGGCAACGAAAAATGTTTTGAAAATTATGAACTGTATTTGCATGTCACTTGTTTGCTTACATGCTAGGTATAATTATTATATACATTATTATTATAACATTATTATACATAATGGACCATATGACCTTTAGGCACCCCTTTTGCTATGCCGATTCATAAGTACATATTTGCTAGTTCTTATAATGAAGATTCAAAGAGGCAGGTAATTTTTACCGTTATAAAAAATGGACACGATGAGACAAGTTCAAATCTTGGACAAGGCTGTTTGCATTCAACATAGCGCTAATACCCTTAGGAAACTATTCTCCCTTCAGCTATGGGTAAATAGTAGGACAGACTGGGCAACCAGTCTAAGAGAAGGAAAATTCTAAATTCAAACTGCTTAAGAAATTGACCTTGAGTCACATCCTACTCACTATAGTGTATATATATATATATATATATATATATATATATATGTTTCGTTAAACTGTACTGACGATTCTTGTCGGATGAATTTTTGTTCGATCCTTTCTAATTTTCTGGCTATCTTTTTAATGTTAGGGTGGAACTGGTGTAGCAATCCACCAAAGGTTTCTTTACGAGCGCTTTCGGCATGTCTAACCGACATCTTCAGGTATGAAACTGATGGGATGTTTCGGGTATCTTGTTTTTAAAACAATGAGCAGTAACATAGGAATTGGTAGTGTGAGGTAGTAGGAATTGATAGTGGGTTCAAACAATGATAGCAGTAGAGATTTCTGCCAAAATACAAGTCGGCTTAATGAGACCAATGTAGTATACAGTAGTATTTAAATGTCCCCTAGGAGATTGCAGTCTCCCAAAAAATGAAAATACATACATCGGCTTCACCTCAACCACCTTGTCACATCGTCTAACCCTCCATTTAACAGATAATAGCTCTATTTCACAACACCTAAAATTACATTCATGCCCCCACTCTAATTACCAAAATATTCTAACAGAAAATACACACATTCTGCACAAAGAAAAAAATAAACAAAAACTACAAATACTAGAAGCTCTATACATAAAACAATACAAACCATCCTTAAACAAAATTAATTTCCAATGCAGTACACACATTTTAAAATGCCTATAGCACCTTTCCCATCAATTCTTCTCCTTCCAGCCTTCACATTAATATAATTTTTAAAAATCTGGAACACATCACCCCTGATGATGGCACTTCGAAGTGCTGAAAGTACTTGCGACCTGAACTTTGGTGGACTAATCCACGAATTTCACCCAAATATTAAAAAGTTGGCCAGAAAACTCGAAAAGATCAAAAATAGAATTTTTAAACAGGAGATGTGTCTTTTGTTTAATTCAACATGCATATATATATATATATATATATATATATATATATATATACACAATACAAAATCCAACATTTTTTTAAGTAATGTGGACTAAAATTGCATCTCGTTCACTAAGTATTAAGTATATTTTAGTTAACTTAAGTTTCTCTCTGCATCAAAAGGGTTAACTATTGAAAATGTTGGAATGAACATTTTAAATAAAAAAATTTATATATCAACATCCTGAAAAACTTTATAACAATCAGGGCATTTTAGACTGGTTACTTAGCCAAGGTTAACTCTTAACATCCTGTTGAGAATTTTCTAAGTCCAGAACATTACTATAAGGATATATGAAATAATGGCTAAAAATGACCTTTGCATCTAAAGTTACCTGTTATTTCCCTTAAATCAAAGACTTCTAAATATGTTTAATATTACATATAAACAAAGGCTATCGTTTGGGGTGGATTAGGAAAACGAAGGAGACTTCCGGCCGGGTGGAATGAGGTGGTATCGGACATTAAGAGTTTTAAAGAGCCCTGTCTGCCCTACTATTTACCCATAGCTAGAGGGAGAGTAGTTGGATGCATACACTTTCCCAAGGGTATTAGTGCTGTATGAAATGCAAAGAATAATATAAGACCTGTCACTTACTGTGGTTGTAGTGCAAATACTAAAACAAACAAGTAGGTCTGATTGATTTTGTTTTATGACTAACATATTTAGTATTTGAATATTTAATGTCATAAATTCTGTAAAAGCTGTTTTAACATCAAAGAAAAACAAATGAGTAACAAAAGGCTTATATCACCTTTGTATGATTTTCTGACCAACCAAATTTAAACAGGTAATGTGTCAGCTGGTATTCTGGATTTGCATTCATTACTTATATTGTATACAAAATATCTACTAAACAAGTAAATAAATAATCAAAATAACTGAGAAACAGTTTGGGTTATTTTAAGCAAAATAACAAAAGATATAACAAGAATAATTTTGAATTTTTGGACTTTTCCTCATTAGATAAAAACACAGTGTTTCAATTCCTGCATCCTCCAGCCGGGTATATTCGCGGAGTTCCGTCCCAACCGCCTGCCTCAAAAACCGCTAGCCGGTAGCTGCTGGGAAAAAAACACCAGCTACGATTGAAGTCTGTAGCCAAAGCGGTGTCACTTGAAAAAAAACAACAACTAGGGTCAGGGTTAGTTTGATGGGAAAATAAATAAATAATTTGGGCTCTGTTTTTTCTGGGTCCCTCTGTATACAGGATGACCCAGAAAAAACAGAACCCACAAATTTTGTAATAAAACTTAATTTTAATTAGGGGGGGCGGTTAGGGTTAGGGTTTTCGGGAAAAATGCCCTAAGTTGGTTGTTTTTTTTCTAATTAACACCGCTTCAGCTACGGACTTCAATCGTAGCTGGTGTTTTTTTTTTTCAGCAGCCGCGGGCTAGCAGTTTTTGAGACAGGAGGCTGGGACGGAACTCTGCTAATATTACCCTCCAACCTTCCCCAGGTGTTCCCTGTGTATCTGAGCATAATAATGACCCAACCTGGGAAATCATTTTTGATAGTTTGACTGTTGATCAAACAATGATCAAAGAACTTTTGAAAATCTTATTCAAATAAAGACGTCATTGTTTTTGCATACCTTTTCCACTCCATTTTCTCAACATATCCCATAATGTTGTACGAACAGATTTTTCTAAGTGTTTTTTTAAATTTTTTTATCTTGTACCAAACTGATCCCCATTCCTTCTCCTAGACTAGTTGTCTAACCAGAATGGGTTAAGTTTATTGTAGGGGTCCATCAGACCCCTACAATCAAAAGTTAGTCTCGCAGATCCATTATTACTTATCACAAGTTAGATCCACACTGGATGCCCCATAAAATCCCCACATAAATATATAACAATATAGTAAGAAATTTTAATTCAATAATTTACAATTAAAAAAAAAAAAAACAATATAAATGAGGCAATTAATTCAATCAATCAACATCATATTTCAATTACCTTCTGTTACTATACAAATTTTAATTTTTAAATAACTTCCCAAATACAAATAAAATCTTCATTATTTTTGCTCAAAAACCAAGCCCTGATGATAGAAAATGTATATATATATATATATATATATTTACGTTAATCGTTTTATTTTTGAAGTTTCCTCCAGACATACACATATACACAACTGCCCTTTATATATGTATAGATAGATAGATAGATAGATAGATAGATATGGATATACTACATTGTAATATTGGTGTAATGATGAGCAAGTTTGTCCAACTACTACTGAGTAGTTATGGGGCAAAACAATTATTGTGGGAAGGTATTTACCGTGACCCCAAGTTCAAATCTTGGATGAGACTGTTTACATTTCACTTCACACTAATTTCATTAGGAAAGACATGAATCCATCTCTTCCCCCCCCCCCCAGGCTATGAGTAAATAGGACAGACTGGGCTCTTTAGCCTTGGTATGGCAACTGGTCTAGAAGATAAACTGAATTCAAACTAGCTGTGCACAAATGACCTTGTGTAGCTTCCTGCTCCATAAATTTTATTATATGATTTTTTTTTTTTAAATTTTCTAAATTATTAGATTTAAAACAAGAAATGACCATTTTTGCAAATAAATTGCAGTACAAGATATCTAATGAATATCTAAAAATTCCCTAGAATTATGGCTGGTTGTTTTATGGCATATCAACCCTTTTCGGGCGATTTAATGCCGAATCAAGTCATTTTGATATTCAGTTTCTTACTCTCTCACTCTTTTCTATCTTTTCATTATGTTCAATTGAAAGATTAGAGTTATCGCTTCCGCACATTCCCCCCCCCCTCACTCTTTCTTTCTGATTATATTTTTTTGTGCAGTATATCCTTTTTCTTCCCTTTCTCTCTTTATAATAAAAATGTAACTGTCTATTATTTAGCTGAGGTGATCATTTATGCAAATAAATCGCAGTATCAGATATCTAATGAATAATTAAAAATTCCAAGATTCACTTCCAGTTGCGAAAATTTGGCTCAGGACCGCCACTGGTGGTGGCAGGCTCTCCGTAGCGGACTGTTCATGTTTTAAGCCACCCTGGCGCAACACCATGAAGCCCAGAGGTCCAGAAGAAAGCAACGGCAACAAAGCACCGGTAAATCAACATCTTCAGGGACAGCCTTCACATGCGATATCTGTGGTCGAGAATGTTTTTCGAACATTGGACTTTACAGTCACAGGAGGCGCTGTAACTTCAGGGGCACAAAAACTACATTATAGTCTTCCGAGACAGGAATGCCAATGAAATGAATTAAAACTTCTCTAGAATTATGGTTGGTTGGTTGTTTTACAGCATATCAACCCTTTTTGGTCATTTTGAGATTCAGTTTCTTACAGTACCTACTGTTGCTTAAACAGTCACCCATCTAAGTATTGAACAGGCTCATCACTTTGATGATCTGGCAGGAACCGGTGATTTCAACATGACTTGATCATAAGCTCTCTAGAATTAATAAAAATTATTTTGGATTGAAAATATATAATGAACATGCTGATATATATTTAACAGTATCATCACCACCCACTCCCTCACATAAGATTTCTAGACACTCTTTCAATATGTAATCTACTGAATGGTTTCTAATCCAATATGTGACCTACCGAGTTGTTTACATTCCAATATGTGACCTACCGAGTTGTTTACATTCCAATATGTGATCTACCCATTAAACTAACACTAAACCTTGACCTTAAACTCTAACCCTAACTTCCTTTTTCCTAATAGATCACATGCCATGAATGGTAGATCACATATTGGAAGAACACCGATTTCTAATTCTGTGGTGAGAAAGCAGTGGTTTAGTTACATAGAAAGTTATAATGATAAAATTACAATGACTATGGCACTAACAATGAGTCACTATTTGATCTTTGTTATGATGATTGGTTGAGCTGACTTCAAAGGAATATTCAGTGCCTGTTCAACCATAGGATCCCTTCCTTAACAATGAATACTACTACTCCTACTACTACTACAACAGCTGCTGCTGCTACTATTTAAAAAGCTCAGCTCAAAACAACTTTCAATAGAAATATTCTTGCCTTGCCCACACTGCTAACTAAAGTAAATATTTTACAAGGATTTATTCTTTAAACTTTTTTATTTCTTTACTTTAACTATACTAGCTAATATATGCACCCTCTGCCGGGTGCAAGTATTTAAGTTTTAATGTAATAAAATATTATCAGTTTTTGAATCCAGGTGAAAATAAATAAATAAAATAAATAAAAAGCAACCGCAGACAATTTATTTCAAATATCAAATCTAAATTCTGATAAGTATCCTGCATCTGATGGTGAGGCTCCAGTCTTGGAGTTATGGGGAGTATCTCCCTTTATCACCATTACTCCCAGGTCCACTATGACCACCCTCTATTGTCAGGTTTCGAATCAAGGTGAAAAAAAAAATAAATAAATAAATAAATAAAAAAAAAAAAACAATCACAAGCAACTAATTTCAAATATCGAATCTAAATTCTGATAAGTATCCTGCATCTGATGGTGAGGCTCCAGTTCTGGAGTTCTGGGGAGTAGGCCCTTTCATTGTTGTTACTCCCAGGTTCACTATAACCCGAGTGGTAGTACATGTTAGGATCCCATCTCTGGTTAAATAAATCTGTTTAAAAGTTATTTATACTAGCAGATACATGCACCCTACAGGTGCCAGTATTTAAGTTATAATGTAATAAAATATCATATTAAATCAGAAAGGCTAATGAAACAAAATAAGAATGTAGATAAAAAGATTTGAAACGAGGTGAAGATGCAATTGTGTACAGCAGAGGTTTTTCAACCGCTGTGCCGCAGCACACTAGTGTACCATGAAGCTTCTGTGGGTGTGCCGTGAGTGTTGAGGGCAGGTGATCATCCTCTTATATTTTCATTTTGTTACTTTAATATTTTTTTGTTTTAATTGATTAAAAATATGCCTTAGAAATAAAATTATGTTGTTTGTAGCACATTTTCACTATTCCTTTTCTTTTAAAATTTAAATGATAAAATAATTATATGTTTATATACCGATGGTGTACCTCGATCAATTTATTGCCCAGTTCACCGTGCTGTGAGATGAGAATGGTTGAAAAACTCTGGAGTACAGTATATAGTTGAGACCATAATTGCTAAATTAATTGTGGCATTACATAACCCAACAAGGGTTGAAATACCATAAAACCTACCAATCAACCAACAATACCCTCACCTAAGTCTACCTACATGTTACTAAAATTATATATTTATAAAAGTAAAGTTGGCAGGGTGGTCTATTATCAGTATCAGCCTGATAATGAGGGAGTCTATCCCCTTTCACTACTGCTAGACTAGGGAGATTGTTTTGGGGTTTTTTTTTGTATTTTTTTGCTGAGAGAGCACCACACCTACCGTCAACTCCCCACTTTACCATACAAATCAGATTACTCAATCTGTGCTACTCATGTACCGAGTTGACAGAAGCCTGTATCAAACAAGGATCCTAGGCAGGTGCTCTACCAACTGAGCTAAAATGGCACCTTTAGCTATAATCCAGAAAAAAAGAGTACATCATGCTAAGATTTTTATTAAAGGGATGCACTTAAAAATTGCTAAAGAATAAAGCAATCTACAGGCCAATTTGCAAACAAGTAATTTTGTAGGGTTAGTGTTTACACTGAAGGTCTTTATTCATCCAAATTCTATGTATGATATTTATATAAATCAATATAAAAAATTATATCATGTTAGATCTATCTAACTATCTATCTATACATATGTAAAGGGCAGTTTGTATGTATGTATGTCCGGATGAAACTGCAAGAATAAAACAATTAATGACAAAGTAAATATATATATATATATATTTACCAACCCCTCCGCACGAGTAGGATACGACACAAGGTCAATTTCTTAAGCGGAGTTTAACAGGTTTGAATTCAGAGTTTTCCTTCTCCTAGACCGGTTGCCTAACCAAGGTTAAAGAGCCCAGTCTGCCCTACTATTTACCCATAGCTGGAGGGAGAGTAGAATTCATACCTTTCCCAAGGGTATTAGCGCTAAGTGAAATGCAATTACCAAATATATATATATATATATATATATACACATTAAATATCACTGGTTCTTGTTTTTTTGTACAAAAATTATGAAGATTTGATTTATATTCGAAGATATTTAAAAATTAAAGTAGACATAGAAATAGCATTGAAATTTTACTTAAAAATGTCCAGCATTTGTAAATCTCAAAATAAACAAATCAATACACCAGTTTCCTCCTCTACCCAGGCGATGCTGGGTAGCCGCTTCTAGTCTATAATATAATCATATCATTTAATATAAATTTATAAATATTTATAAATCATATTTTTAACCAATCATGTATCATATACATTATTTATATAAATATTTATAAATTATATTTTTAACCAATCATGTATCATATACATTATTTATATAAATATTTATAAATTATATTTTTAACCAATCATGTATCATATACATTATTTATATAAATATTTATAAATTATATTTTTAACCAATCATGTATCATATACATTATTTATATAAATATTTATAAATTATATTTTTAACCAATCATGTATCATATACATTATTTATATAATATTTATAAATTATATATATATATAACGTCATCTTATTTATATTATTTATTAACAGTGTCTATGAAAATCTGTGTAGATTTGCCTCAAAACAGCCCATGTTATTGGTACATTTAAAATCCTGCAATGTTTCTTATATATCACTAAGAAATAAAGGTTTACATAATATATGGTGTGGTTAATTTGCATACTGGTTTTAACAAAACAGGATTTAATAAATAATTACTTGGTGTTTTTGGTCTCTAATATTATAGTTTTATTCGCCAATCAATCCTATGAATGGTTTTATAATGAAACCATTTACAATATAATTAAAATAAGTAATCTTTTTATGTGTACTTATCTAATTTTGTTAGTCTTTCTAATTTAGTATATTTCATTACATTAAAACTGAAATACTTATGCCCGGAGGGTGCATATTATTGCTAGTACTAAAATATAATCATATCCTTAATATAAATCTATATAAACGAGATAACCATCAAATATTAATTAAAATTCATTATTCATTTCCTAAATAGAAGCATCAATATAATCATGGACAGCTGCTGCTAGTGTTGAGTTGTCAGGTCATCTAGTAAAACACAAAATTAATAAATATATCTAACAGGCTTTCACTGTTTTTTCTGGAAATTTAAAAGGTATTTTTTCTCAAACAAACCTCATCCCTAGAGGAAGTGACCTGATCCCAGGGAGCTAAATTGATATTAGGGAGATGGAAGGGGCATGTCTAGGTCAAGTTCATTGGGTTCATTTGTTGGGATGAGGGATGTTCAGTCTCACCTAACACTAATAAAGAAAACAGCAGACACCTCCACAGTCGAATTATTGAAGTTTATTAACTAAACCAAATATATAACTTGAATTCTAAATACACATTCACTGATGAAATTTTAAAGTTTAAAATCTAAGTCAAAAAGTTATATATAGAAACTAGAAGGGGCTACCCAGAGAGGGTAGGGTAAGAAAAAATAGTCTCGTAGATCCATTATTGTTGGATCCTCACAGGATGCCCCATTAAAATCCCTACATAAAAAAGACCTTGCGTTGATCCGGACACTCTGAAAATAAAAATTAATGTCTCCTATTTAAAATATTAAATGCAAAAAAAAATTCCCCGCTGTTATCCTTTAAATTTCATTTTTCAATTATCTTCACGAATATAAATCAAATCTTCATTGCTTTTATTCAAAAAGCAAGCTCTGGTGATAGTGAATGTGTATATATATTTACTTTGTCATTCATGGTTTTATTTTCATAGTTTCCTCCGGACATACATACACACAAACTCTCCTTTAGATATGTATAGATGAGGAAGGGGGGGGGGTTCTACACGAGGCCTATCCTATTTTGTCTATATAGAATAAAGGGTATTAATTAATATTTCTAGGTGAATGCTCAGCCAACTGAGCTAACCCAGCTCCAGTGGTAAAGGAAAGTCATCAGGGTGGCCTAAAATCGGTATCAGCCAGACAGCGAAGGAGTCTATCACCTTTCCACTCGTGCTAGACCAAGAAGATATTGTTTTTTGGCATCTGAAGAGGAGCACCACATCTACCACCAGCTTATGGTTCCTAGTCAGACGCTCTACCGACTGAGCTATATATAAATTAGTGTTAAAAACAAAAAACTAGTAATAAAAATATACAGTAGTGCCCCCCAACTTTTAATCTAGGGGTCAGTTTAACTCAATCGGTAGAGCTCCCACCTCGGAACCACAAGGTTCTGTGTTCGCCAACTTAACGCATGAGTAGCACAGCTTGGATCTCTGTGGTATAGTGGGGAGCTGATGGTAGGTGTGTCCCTCCACCTAAGACACAAAACAATCTCTCTGGTCTAGCACTAGTGAAAATGGGATAGACTCCCTCGCTGTCTGGCTGATAGTGACAATAGGCCACTCTGCCTACTTTTTTTCTTTTTCATTAGTATAGGGCAGGGGTTACCAAACTACAGCCTGTGGGCTGGATCTGGCCCGCCGACAGTACTTGAATTTATGTTTTTGATAATGTTTTGAAAATAAATATGTTCGTTAAATTTGTTTTTGTGCATCTTATGCCACTCATCCATGAATATAACATGGAAAGATAAATTTTGTTTTACATGTTTTCTCAGAGCTTTCATTCTGGCTAGCAAGTATTGAATACGTCAGTGAGGAAACTGGACAGCTTTCACCTCAGATACCTACGCCGCATTCTACGCGTCTACTGGCAGGACAAAGTGCCTAACACAGAAGTGGTGGAACGAGCAAACATAAACAGCATGCCCGCCATCACCTGCGAGAGACGCCTGCGCTGGCTTTGCCACATCAGGAGGATGAACAAAGGCCGCATCCCCAAAGACCTACTATTTGGTGAACTAGTAGAGGGCACCCGACCAGCAGGGAGACCACGCCTACACTTCAAAGATGTCTGCAAGAGAGACCTGAAGACATGCCGCATTGACATAGACACGTGGGAGGCTTGTGTAGAAGACCGTGCAACCTGGCACCTCTTCGTCAAACAAGGAACAAAAAGAAGTGAAGAAGAGAGGAAAAAAGCTGCCACAGAAAAGAGAGCTAAAAGAAAGGAGAAACAGCAGCACCCCCAACACCTACAGAAAGCAGCACCTTTTGTTTGCAGCCATTGCACCAGAGACTGCCATTCGAGGATCGGTCTGTGATCCACTCTTGTTATTTTTTAAATTAACCGGTCCACTGTGAAAAAAGTTTGGTGATCCCTGGTATAGGGCAAACTTTTTGTTTTTTTAAGACATTTAAATAAACTTAGGTTTTACATCTTGCATTTAAATTTATTTAAATTAGTTTTGTTCACTAAAATCAGTTTAATAGTTGATTTCTGTGGCTTCTCACATACAAATTTACTGCCTCTGATTTTATAACTGGAAACTCTGGTGGTTGCACTGTGTTTTAAAATTGGTTAAATTACAAGGTCAGAAAATGTCATGAATGCAGACAAAAATGCAACCTTACAAGACATGCTTTTCTCACAGTCAAATCTAATTTTTGAGCAACTGACTTAAAATTCAGGAATATTCTAGAGATCATTTATTATTCAGATAAGTGGAACATAATTTTATTTCATATTGAAATAGCATATATCATGACAGTAGAAAAAAAAAAAAAAAAAAAAAAATATATATATATATATTGTATTTTAGGTGGTCTCCGTATGCTTCTCTCGGTATATATTTTTTTAATGTTTTTTTTTTAAGTTGGGCGTTATTACGAAGCATTAAAAATATATAGAAAACAATCAAACTAAATGGATTCTAAAATTACAAACACACGTGAAGGGATTGAACACAGAGATCGGAATTCTCCGTTATTATAAATATTTCACAGCCGCTACCACTGTCGATAACAACAGAGACAAGGAAGCTGTTAAACAGTAATAACATTCATCTGATAAAGGGTATCTAACGAACCTGAAAATTTATGACAAAAAATAATAAAAAAATAAGTGAATCCAATACTCCATAATATCGAGTTCATTCATTTATATATTTTTAATGCTTCGTAATAACGCCCAACTTTTAAAAAAACATATATATATATATATATATATATATATAAAAATATACACACACCACACATGCAGATGCTGAAAGGTACGCGTCCTGCGTCCCTGACACGCAGTAAAATCACATCCATGCATCCCAGTATTTTTCTTTTTTCTTCCCTCACCATTTCAAGCTAACTGTAAATACATTTCTATAGTTGCTTAGAAATTAATTATACAGGATAGGTTACAAGGTAGGAGTTAGATGACTTTAGTTGGGGCCCATAAATTTTCCCAGGGACTCATTCAAAGCAAATATGTGCACTCCCTCCAGGATGCACTAAATCAAAATCTATCAGCATCACTGTATATATATTTACCAACTCCTATGCACAAGTAGGATGCACCACAAGAGTTTTCATTCTCCTAGACTGGTTACCTAGCCAAGGTTAAAGAGCCCAGTCTGCCTTACTATTACCCATAGCTGGAGGGAGAGTAGTTAGATACATAGCAAGTTGGATTTCCCAAGTCTTATGTGAAATGCAAACAACCTCGTCCAGGTTAAAAATACATATGGTCTTGCGACAAGCTGATATTTTAATTGATCTATACATTACTTAAATTCACACACCCACATATATATATATATATATATATATATATATATATATAAATAAAATGTTTTATCAGGTCACACTGACATCACGGATTCCAGTGACTGACTTTTGCCACCCATCCATATTAGTCATTACCCCTGGAAAGTCTTCTACATGGCCTCCAGAATCTATGAGAGCTGATTGATGTAGGTTTTTGTTAGTCGGCCAACAATAGTGTGTCCATATATAAGCGTCCACAAGAACATCACTTATGAGCTCATCGTTGCTTCTCAAGCAGTGTCCAACATGTCTTGTTCATTTTATTTGGATGGTTTGTGTGATAGGAGGCAAGTGCCCATACAGATGCTTTTAAGATCTGTTCAAGAAGACAGCACACAGCATCCTTCTGTAATTCACATCAATTCCATTTCCTACTATTATGCTAAATGAGGTGATTCCTGGTTTTGCAAAGTCAGAATTCAAAGTTATGACATCTTGAAAGTTAAACTTTGGTTGTATTCCCCCCCCTCGCCCCCCCACACACACAAAAGGGGGGGGGTACCTTGTGGTCCTTCTAGATACCTTATATATATTTACCAACCCTTCTGCACAAGCAGGATATGACAAGGTTAATTTCTTAAGCGGAGTTTAACTGTTTTGAATTCAGAGTCTTCCTTCCCCTAGACTGGTTACCTATCCTAGGTTAAAGAGCCCAGTCCACCCTATTTACCCATAGCTGGAGGGAGAATATATGGATTCATACCTTTCCCAAGGGTATTAGCGCTATGTGAAATGCAAACATATGTGTCCAGGAATTAAACTTGGGTCGACAAGCCCACTTCCTACAACTAACCATTACACTATGCACCTCCATATTAGGTACCTTATATATACCAAAAGGTCTGTGCACATACATACATACATACATACATACATACATACACCTACAAGGGGAAAAAAAGGTGTGTTAAAGCCACGGTTACAATCAGAGTTGTAAGGAGTCAAGGGTTTTGGAATTGAGTCAGACCTTATACCTTCCAAATTTGAAATCTTGTTCTTTGCTAAGATTTTATTATTGTTTTTTTTGTACGTTTACATTAACATCTAATATTTGTACCTTGTTCTTTGCTAAGATTTTATTATTGTTTTTTTGTACGTTTACATTAAACATCTAATATTTGTACCTTGTTCTTTGCTAAGATTTTATTATTGTTTTTTTTGTACGTTTACATTAAACATCTAATTTGTACCTTGTTCTTTGCTAAGATTTTATTATTGTTTTTTTTGTACGTTTACATTAAACATCTAATATTTGTACCTTGTTCTTTGCTAAGATTTTATTATTGTTTTTTTTTATACGTTTACATTAAACATCTAACATTTATTTTCTAACAGATTTACAGACATAAATTAATCAAAAATACATAAAGGGAGGTACCTTGTGGTCCTTCTAGGTACCTTATACATACCAAATGGTCTGTGCACATGCACATACATACACCTCCGAGAAGAAGAAAAAGGTGTGTTAAACATCTATCATTTATTTTTAACAGATTTATAAAATTATTAAAAATACATAATTTTATAAATTTATCTTATAAAATATGGTGCAACATTAAGAGGGAGAGAAACAGAACCAGGTTCATTTCATAGTGTAGAGCATGTGTCAAGTGACAATGATGAAATCTTTTTTTATTTAGTTAAATTATTTTAGCTACTTTGTCTTTGTTGATAGTCTAACTATGCTAAGGAGTTGGAGTCAGAATCATAGGTCAGAGTCAGAGTTGGACCTTATAACTTCCAGCTTTGCAACCCTGGTTAATGCCCTTCTTTGTCCTGAATATGACATTAAACTGCATGGAATGGTGAAGTTCGAATTTTGGAGCAGCCCTTCATTGCCATTACTCCCAGGCCCAATCTGACCCTGAGTTAGGGCCCCATCTATAGGGTAAATAGGAAAAATGAATTTTTTTTTAAATTGAGATTGAAAAAAAAATTTTTTTTAAAATACCATCAAGAATGAATAAAACAAAATGTCCACAGTATAAAATCACCCAACAAGGGTTGGTATGCCGTAAAATCCAACCAACCAACCAAGGCCCTTCTATTCAGAAATTCACTTTGCTAACTTGATCTGGGTGCTCTTCCAATATGTGATCTACTGAGTTGTTTACATTCCAATATGTGATCTACCCATTAACTACCCATTATTTTCCCATTAAACTAACCCTAAACCCTAACTTCTTTTTTCCTAGTAGATCACATGCCATGAATAGTAGATGAACGGTAGATCACATATTGGAAGAGCACCCTTGATTTGTATTTATGCAAATATTCAAACCTGCAACCAAATTACGGATTGATTTTTTTCTTTTCATCATCCAATCTAACCTAGAAAAATAATTATTCATTTATTGAAAATTTTCTTAAATGATATTGATCATAAAAAAACAATTTAATTAATTGTCAGTCTATAAATTCAATTAAACTTAGATTTTTCAAAGCTAAATAAGACCCACTGGTTAAATCGAACTTAACAGACCTAAATTCCACCATCATATGTCACCCTGCCGAAAGAAAAAAAAAACGAAAACTTAGGGAATCAACTGAATTTAATGAAATTTTCAGTGTTAATATATCAATGAATAAAAGATATAATGCACCAGTTATTTCATTTAAAACTTTTACATTTTTTCAGGTCAGTTAACTTTGAAGCACGTATCTTTGAGGCATAACACAGATTTTCAAAGATACCTGCTTCAAAGTTAACTGACATGAAAAAACGTAAAAGTTTTTAGACTTTATATATTATATCTTTTTCTTGGTACTTTTTACCTGTATGTTGGGATATTTCAAAGTTCACTATCTATTCACCTCAGAACTCATTCTATTCAAATAAAGTCTTATTATTATTGTAATCAAAGTCCTGAGTGAATTTTCTAGTGTAAACAAATGACACGTGCAAGAGCTGCTATCAGTGATTTACGGCAGGATTGCAGTGGTGGGAGAGCTGCTGTGAGCGGTTTAAAGTAGGCAAAAAGTTCAAATTTATTCTCCAGTCATTTTTCTTATGTACAACAAAAAGCTTAAGTAAAATTTCAATAGGTTATCTATTGATGCATGCAGTTCTTTTACTGTTAACTCTTTGCCTACCAAATTTCCTCCACAACTCTACCAAATTTTCTTGGTATTTTTTACCTGATGAGATATTTTAAAGTTAACTATCCATTCACCTCAGAACTCATTCTATTCAAATAAAGTCCTATTGTTATTGTAAACAAGTGACACGTGCAAGAGTCACTACCAGTGGCTTATGGCAGGATCGCAGTGGTGGGGGAGCCGCTGTGAGTGGTTTAAAGTAGACAAAGAGTTAAAACATTTAACCTAGAATTTTGCCTACCCCAAATCTTAGATGATATTTTGTATTTACCTTTTTTTAATCAATTAGAGTTACAAAATAACAATGAAGAAGGCATGAATCAAACAAACAGGGAAGATCTTCACATACCATGCATAACACCCATCAAAAATAACTACCATTTTGTGGTATCTATGCAGTGATGCTGATAGCATTTTGATTTAGTGCATCCTGGGACGCATATATTTGCTTTGAATGGGTCCCTGGGAAAATTTATGGGTCCCAACTAAAGCCATCTAACTCCTACCTTGTAACCTATCCTGAGTAATTTGGTTCTAAGAAACTATTGAAATGTATTTACAGTTAGCTTGAACACTGCGATGCATGGATATGATTTTACTTGCGTCCCTTTTAGATTTTTGTGCGTTGGGGACACAGGAAATAGACTCAACAAGTAGAGTTCAAAATCTGGATTAGGCTCCAGGCTAATGCCCTTGAGCAAGGCAAAAATCCATCTATCTCCAACCCCCAGCTATGTGTAAATAGGACACTGAGATGCTGATAGGTATTTAACCCTCTCCATTAAAAAAAATTACCAAAAATCAGGAAATTATCTGATTTTAATGAAATTTTCAGTGTTGATTTATGAATGAATGCATCAGAAAGTTTTGAAATAAAATAACTGATGCATTATAAAATTCATTCATTGATAAATAAACACTGAAAATTTCATTAAAATCAGATAATTTCCTGATTTTTTGTAATTTTTTTTTTTTCAATCAGGCGGGTTAGATTTGTTTTGTAAAACACTTTGCAACTTTGGTAATACCTAGTTTATAAAATTAACATAGGAATTTTCTCAAAATAATAATCAGAAGTAAGGTGCTTATTCCGAAATTCCATTATAAAATTTGAATTATTTAAAACTGAAATCAATCGGCCATCTTAAAAAAAAAAAAAAAAAAAAAAAAGAAAAAGTTCTGTACCAAATTTTAGTCAATTATTTTTTTTATTTAAATCTTTTTATTCTCTTAGAATTTTTTTTTTTTTAAATGCCGAAACTTAATATTTTTAGGAAAAAATAAATTTGTACTTTTCCGCAGAAATAACGGAATTTTTCAACAGAAGCACCCACCTCTTTTAACAACTGGACGGAAATTTATAGACTAATAGACTTACATTCACCTTACAGATAAAAAGATTGTCATTTATGTGTTGTTTTTTTTTAATATCTTTATTTTTTGTTGAGGTGTAAAGTTCCAAAATTACGTCTTTAACTTGCTACAATTTAGTTATCACTAATTGTGTCATGACCAATTTAATTGTAATTATTCAGTAAAAAAAATAAAAAAAAAAAATTAAAAAAAAATAGTGAAGCAAATGACTAAAAATTACTCTTATCAGGATAATGAATATAAGTAAATATAATTATATTTCTATATAGGTATACCCAATTTTTCGTCTGCTAAAAATTTTAAAAACGAATTAAAAATAAATCTATTATTTAAGGTCAAACTTTTGTCTAAAACGATAAGTAACATAATGACCATCATTAAAAAAAGAAAAATATCATTACATTAGCAATTTATTTTTAATATATTTAAAACGATTTGTTTTGGTCAATTTTGTTCACCGACGCCATTTTGGTTCTTTTTAAGTGGTTTTATTGGCTTGTTTACAAATTTAATGTAACATTCGCTACTGCAAAAAATTTTACCAAAAATCAGGGAATTATCCGTTTTAATGAAATTTTCAGTATTGATTTATCAATTAAGGAATTTTATAATGCATCAGTTATTTTATTTCAAAACTTTAATTAAATATTTTTATTATAAAAAAAGTAATATATAAAATTCATTTAAAATAAAAAAATATTTGGATTTTAAGTTTAAAATGTTATATTTTTAGATTCTAGAAATAAATATCTATTTAATGCAAACCTTATTTTAGTCAATCAAAGTATACGTTTTGAAGAAAAACTATTGAAAATGTAGCCCCTCCCCCTTTTAAGCAGAAAAAATATCGATGTATAATTTTTTTCTTTTATAAGATAATAGCCAATTAAATAATTATCGAAATGAGTAAAAAAGAAATCTCCAAAAAATTAATTATTTATTATTTTTTTAGATTTTATTTTCTGATTCTCGGTACTTATTTTCTTATAAAATATTCCACTTAAAAAAATTTTTTTTTTTTCTATTTACAACTTCAGTCTTTTATCTTTTTATTCTATGGTAATTAGTATCTTTCAAGGACCAACTCGCCAATATTTTACACTCCCAAAGTAAGGGGGGGGGGTTCAAAATTAAGTGACCTGAAAAAAATCAGAAAGTTTTGAAATAAAATAAATAATGCATTATAATAGGGACTGGCAGGAAAAATCGGATACTACAAGTTTTAAAAGCGAATTAAGAATAATCAAATCTATTATTTAAGGTTAAACTTTGTCTAAATCGATAAGTAGTAGCATAATAACCATCATTAAAAAAAGAAAAATATAATTACATATGCAGTTTATTTTTAAAAGATTTAAAACCATTTGTTTTGGTCAATTTCGACGCGATCCGCCATTTTGGCTGTTTTTCGATGGTTTTAAGTGCTTGTTTACAATTTTACTGTAACATTCGCGATTGCAAAATAATTAACCAAAAATCAGGTAATTATCCGATTTTAATGAAATTTTCAGTATTGATTTAACAATTAATGAATTTTATAATGCATCAGTTATTTTATTTCAAAACTTTAATTTAGTATTTTTGCTATGAAAAATTAATATATAAAATTCATTTAAAATATGAAAATCCTGATGTTAAGTTTAAAATGTTATATTTTTAGATTGTAGGAATAAATATCTATTTGATGCAAACCATATTTTAGTCAATCAAAGTATACGTTTTGAAGAAAAATTCGATTGAAAATGTACCCCTCCCACTTTTAAGCAGAAAAAACATCGATGTATAATTTTTTCTTTTATAAAATAATAGCCAATTAAATAATTATCGAAATGAGTAAAAAAGAAATCTCCAAAAAATTAATTATTTATTATTTTTTTACATTTTATTTTTCGATTTTCGGTACTTATTTTCTCATAGAAGCGCAACCGTTAAAAAAATTTTTTTGTTTCTATTCATAACTTCGGTCTTTTATCTCTTTATTTTTACTGTAATTAGTATCGAAAATGACCAACTCGCAAAACATTTTACGCCCCCAACATAAGGGGGTCAAAATTAAGTGCCCTGGAAAAAAATGAGAAAGTTTTGAAATAAAATAAATAATGCATTATAAAGATCATTCATTAATACATAAACACTGAAAATTTCATTAAAATCCGATAATTTCCTGATTTTTGGTAAATTATTTTCTGTACCCCCCGTACAGAAAATAATTTCGTCAAAAACGCATTTTAGGCTCCGTTTGCCAGTCCCTACCATTATAAAGATCATTCTCCAATAATTAAACACTGAAAATTTCATTAAAATCCGATAATTCCCTGATTTTTGGTAAATTATTTTCTTTGGCGGGGCTAAATTCATTTTGTCAAAACGGATTTTAGGCCAATTTTGGGTATACCTAATATATATATATATATATATATATATATATATATATATTTACCTTACCGCAATATCAACGTAAAACAAGCACGCACGTTCACACTAAGCAAAACAAAAATACACGCAAGTCGAGAAACTAATTTTTTTTATTATTATTCTTCTAAAATTTTTTTTTTTTTTTAACTTATTAGATACGGATTGAAATGAAAATCTTCCAATCTTTAAATAAAGTGATTCTTAATTTTTTCCCCCCACCCTGAATAAACCTTTTCTTTTTAACTTTCCTACAGGTAACTTTTAGATTTAAAATATAATTTTCTTATCCAAGTTAATTGTAGGAAAATAATGTTCTTTTTTTTTCAAAATGAATTGGAGAAAGGAGAAAAGAGTCATTTAAATAATTACATACCAAGATTAAAGTTAACATTCATACATCGTAGAAATTAGAATATTTCAACAATGCACGTGGTTGAAAATATAAATGTTTGTGTTAGCCACGTGGATATTGATATTCACCTCATCACCCCCCACGTGATCACCAGTTCGAAGTTCTTCATTTTATTATAAATTGGTTAGTTTCAAGTATCATACATTCGAATAAACAAATTTAATATTCTATTCAATATTGAAGAGAATTGTAAATAGACAGAAAATTTTATTTTATGGTGAGACAGAGAGAGAGAGAGTGAGAGTGAGAGTGAGAGAGAGAGAGATAACAGGTCTTCATTTACATTTTTCAAGCATGGCAAAATTTTCTGTACGACAGCACCTACACTTTCTTTAAACTTTTATGAAAAAAATATTGTTAAATGTTACTTATTCTAATTGTTTATCCTTAAGGGTACAGCTTAAACTTACATATAATTTTTTCTATGAATTTCTTAATTATAACAATGAAATGAGTCACATCTTTAAAAGAGAAAAGACGGCAAAAATGCGCCATTTTGGCATAAAAAGCTAATTCTCCCTACTGTAAAATTTTATTTTATGGTGAGACAGAGAGAGAGAGAGAGAGTGAGAGTGAGAGAGAGAGATAACAGGTCTTCATTTACATTTTTCAAGCATGGCAAAATTTTCTGTACGACAGCACCTACACTTTCTTTAAACTTTTATGAAAAAAATATTGTTAAATGTTACTTATTCTAATTGTTTATCCTTAAGGGTACAGCCTAAACTTACATATAATTTTTTCTATGAATTTCTTAATTATAACAATGAAATGAGTCACATCTTTAAAAGAGAAAAGACGGCAAAAATGCGCCATTTTGGCATAAAAAGCTAATTCTCCCTACTGTAAAATTTTATTTTATGGAGAGAGAGAGAGAGAGAGAGAGAGAGAGAGAGAGAGTGAGATAGTGAGAGTGAGAGTGAGAGTGAGAGAGAGAGATAACAGGTCTTCATTTACATTTTTCAAGCATGGCAAAATTTTCTGTACGACAGCACCTACACTTTCTTTAAACTTTTATGAAAAAAATATTGTTAAATGTTACTTATTCTAATTGTTTATCCTTAAGGGTACAGCCTAAACTTACATATAATTTTTTCTATGAATTTCTTAATTATAACAATGAAATGAGTCACATCTTTAAAAGAGAAAAGACGGCAAAAATGCGCCATTTTGGCATAAAAAGCTAATTCTCCCTACTGTAAAATTTTATTTTATGGTGAGACAGAGAGAGAGAGAGAGAGAGAGAGTGAGATAGTGAGAGTGAGAGTGAGAGAGAGAGATAACAGGTCTTCATTTACATTTTTCAAGCATGGCAAAATTTTCTGTACGACAGCACCTACACTTTCTTTAAACTTTTATGAAAAAAATATTGTTAAATGTTACTTATTCTAATTGTTTATCCTTAAGGGTACAGCCTAAACTTACATATAATTTTTTCTATGAATTTCTTAATTATAACAATGAAATGAGTCACATCTTTAAAAGAGAAAAGACGGCAAAAATGCGCCATTTTGGCATAAAAAGCTAATTCTCCCTACTGTAAAATAATTTTTACAGGCGATTTTTTGATTCTTCCTCTTCATAAGATAACAAAAATTACGTTTAAGTTACATTATTTATCATTATTTTTTTTATAGATTTTTTAAAATTTTAATTCATGGTGGGGTTAAAAAAAAAAAAAAAAAAAAAACACGTAACATTTTGGCTGTACGTAATATTTTTCAATCTTCACCCCACGTGTGTTCATTTACTAGACTCAATCAAGTATTGAATTCATAAGTTAGTTTATTTTCTAAATCACAATTTTTATTTCTACAACTTAATTCATTCCAATAATTCTAAGATGATTTATTGTGATTTTACAATTGACTCATTTTGTATCTAAATATCATTTTTAAGAAGTTATATAGTTAGTTTTTTACCAGGTAGTAACCTTTTGGTACGGCTGTACGCTTACTCCATTCGGTACGGTGAACTAGCTGACGTCAGCTAGTTCGCCGTACCAAAAAAGTACTATCCGTTTTTTTTTTTACCCTTTCTTGATAAGATTAAAAAATAAATTCTAAAATAATCCAACTTTAAATTCTTTTTAATTTGTTTCAAAAATTATCCACCTCTAAGGCCAACAGGTAGTTTTAAAATGTTGTTTTGGGCCCAGCCAAGAGTGGAAAGAGTTTTAAAACAAAAACTAAACAAAAAAAAACTACTTAATCGACCACGTGCAAAAACTACTACCAATGGTTTAAATAAAAATGATACAATAATGCAGACTTTTGTTTTTTTAATAAAAGTTAATATAAAACAATAAGAAACATCTTTTTTTCTAAGTGCACAACTTTTTCTCTTTTTTTTTTGAATATTCAAGTGGTCTCAAATTTTTCTAATTTTTTTTTTTTTTTTTAAATAATGATAATGTACCATGTGGACTTTATAAATTCATCCACATCTAAACTATTTACCATCAATCAATTTTTTAAAAAAAGAAAAATTCGCATTGCACAAAATCAAAATAAGGTTTCTGATAGAAAAAAAATGTTTCTTAATTTCAGAGAAATTAAATAAAAAATACTTTCTCGGATATTAATAGCTAGAAAAATATGCAAATAGCAAGAAAAAAAAAGAAGAAAAAACTGAATGGAAACATCACCTACCAATTCAAACAGGGTTGGAAAATTGTAGAACAAGCTTGAAAAATTCCGTGTTCTTCTCGTTAGATCGTTTGTAAAAATGGGATTTCTTTAAATTTCGCCAGGCTTAAATAGTTCATGAATTTACCAAAGGAGGGAATACCTTTAATAAGCTCCACCCCTTTTTTTAAAAAAAGATCAAAGGTCAAATAAGGTAAAGGTAGTATTGACCAATGTTAAACTATGAATATTAAGTGACAAATGATGAGTGACTGTTAAAGTATGAATATGAGTGACAAATTAACTATTAAGTGTTGTTTTTTTTTTTTTTTTACCCAATTGAATATGGTCGTCACAACAGATTTTGGAAAATATAACTACTAAAAATAAATTGTTTATTTTAGCTGTATTATGTTTCATATACAAACTATCAACCATGGCCACCTCAGGTGGTCCAATAGGGTAAGTATGAATTCAGAGGCGTAAATATTTACTATGCGATGATACTGGATGCTGTGTGGAAATGATAGGGAGGGTTGGCGAGAGATTGTCTTAAATATCCGTGCTAATTGCACGACATGATGATGAGTCTAAAGTATAAAGACAAATACTAGTGGAATATGAAATGAAGTCCAATGTATATTTTTAATTTCTCAACTGGGATTAATACTTTTAATAAAAATATGAAACTCTAAAGAAAACATAACTCAATACTATAGCTACTGGCAAAAAAAAAAAAAAAAAAAAATCGGATACGAGTTTTAAAAACGAATTAAGAATAATTAAATCTATTATTTAAGGTTAAACTTTGTCTAAATCGATAAGTAGTAGCATAATAACCATCATTAAAAAAAGAAAAATATAATTACATATGCAGTTTATTTCTAAAAGATTTAAAACTATTTGTTTTGGTCAATTTCGATGCGATCCACCATTTTGGCTGTTTTTCAATGGTTTTAGGCGCTTGTTTACAATTTTAACGTAACATTTGAGATGGAAATTTTTTTTTTTTTTTTTTTTTTTTTTTTTTTTTTAAACCAAAAATCAGGTAATTATCCGATTTTAATGAAATTTTCAGAATTGATTTATCAATTAAGGAATTTTATAATGCATCAGTTATTTTATTTCAAAACTTTAATTTAGTATTTTTGCTATGAAAAATTAATATATAAAATTAATTTAAAATATGAAAATCCTGATGTTAAGTTTAAAATGTTATATTTTTAGATTCTAAAAATAAATATCTACTTAATGCAAAACTTATTTTAGGTGCCAAAATAATAAGTTTTGAAGAAAAATCGATTGAAAATGTACCCCTCCCCCTTTTAAGCAGAAAAAACATCGATGTATAATATTTCTTTTATAAAATAATAGCCAATTAAATAATTATTGAAATGAGTAAAAAAGAAATCTCCAAAAAATTAATTATTTATTAATTTTTCGATTTTATTTTTCGATACTTATTTTCTCATAGAAGCGCAACCGTAAAACATTTTTTGTTGTTTCTATTCATAACTTCGGTCTTTTATCTCATTATTTATACTGTAATTAGTATAAAAAATGATCAACTGGCAAAACATTTTACGCCTCCAACATAAGGGGGTCAAAATTAAGTGCCCTGGAAAAAAATGAGAAAGTTTTGAAATAAAATAAATAATGCATTATAAAGATCATTCATTAATACATAAACACTGAAAATTTCATTAAAATCCGATAATTTCCTGATTTTTGGTAAATTATTTTCTGTACGGGGGCTAAAGTCATTTCGTCAAAAACGCATTTTAGGCTCCGTTTGCCAGTCCCTACCATTATAAAGATCATTCTTCAATAAATAAACACTGAAAATTTCATTAAAATCCGATAATTCCCTGATTTTTGGTAAATTATTTTCTTTGGCGGGGCTAAATTCATTTTGTCAAAAACGGATTTTAGGCCAATTTTGGGTATACCTAATATATATATATATATATATTTTTTTTACCTTACCGCAATATCAACGTAAAACAAGCACGCACGTTCACACTAAGCAAAACAAAAATACACGCAAGTCGAGAAACTAATTTTTTTTTATTTTTTTTAACTTATTAGATACGGATTGAAATGAAAATCTTCCAATCTTTAAATAAAATGATTCTTAATTTTTTTCCCCCACCCTGAATAAACCTTTTCTTTTTAACTTTCCTACAGGTAACTTTTAGATTTAAAATGTAATTTTCTTATCCAAGTTACTTGTAGGAAAATAATGTTCTTTTTTTTTCAAAATGAATTGGAGAAAGGAGAAAGAGTCATTTAAATAATTACATACCAAGATTAAAGTTAACATTCATACATCGTAGAAATTAGAATATTTCAACAATGCACATGGTTGAAAATATAAATGTTTGTGTTAGCCACGTGGATATTGATATTCACCTCATCACCCCCCACGTGATCACCAGTTCGAAGTTCTTCATTTTATTATAAATTGGTTAGTTTCAAGTATCATACATTCGAATAAACAAATTTAATATTCTATTCAATATTGAAGAGAATTGTAAATAGACAGAAAATTTTATTTTATGGTGAGACAGAGAGAGAGAGTGAGAGTGAGAGTGAGAGAGAGAGAGAGATAACAGGTCTTCATTTACATTTTTCAAGCATGGCAAAATTTTCTGTACGACAGCACCTACACTTTCTTTAAACTTTTATGAAAAAAATATTGTTAAATGTTACTTATTCTAATTGTTTATCCTTAAGGGTACAGCTTAAACTTACATATAATTTTTTCTATGAATTTCTTAATTATAACAATGAAATGAGTCACATCTTTAAAAGAGAAAAGACGGCAAAAATGCGCCATTTTGGCATAAAAAGCTAATTCTCCCTACTGTAAAATAATTTTTACAGGCGATTTTTTTCTTGATTCTTCCTCTTCATAAGATAACAAAAATTACGTTTAAGTTTCATTCATTTATCATTATTTTTTTTATAGATTTTTTAAAATTTTAATTCATGGTGGGGTTAAAAAAAACACAAAAAAACACGTAACATTTTGGCTGTATGTAATATTTTTCAATCTTCACCCCACGTGTGTTCATTTACTAGACTCAATCAAGTATTGAATTCATAAGTTAGTTTATTTTCTAAATCACAATTTTTATTTCTACAACTTTTTCTTAATTCATTCCAATAATTCTAAGATGATTTATTGTGATTTTACAATTGACTCATTTTGTATCTAAATATCATTTTTAAGAAGTTATATAGTTAGTTTTTTACAGCTAGTTCGCCGTACCAAAAAAGTACTATCCGTTTTTTTATTACCCTTTCTTGATAAGATTAAAAAAATAAATTCTAAAATAATCCAACTTTAAATTCTTTTTAATTTGTTTCAAAAATTATCCACCTCTAAGGCCAACAGGTAGTTTTAAAATGTTGTTTTATCTCATTATTTATACTGTAATTAGTATAAAAAATGATCAACTGGCAAAACATTTTACGCCCCCAACATAAGGGGGGTTAAAATTAAGTGACCTGGAAAAAAAAATGAGAAAGTTTTGAAATAAAATTTTCCAGTCCCTATAATACTAAGTATTAAATACTTTAATTCATTTAGAAGTTTTTTTTAAAAAGAACAACAGTGTATAACTGAATGACTACGCTATAACTTTAAATCTAAACAACATCAATTAATGTTGCCCTTTAATTTTTTTTATAATTATAAATAAATTACCGTATTAAGTAATTTTTTCCTTGGGGTTTGATTTTTATTAAAAGTATTAATCCCAGTTGAGAAATTAAAAATATATACATTGGACTTCATTTAATATTCCACTAACATCTGTCGGGTAGACTATGATAAAATTTTACGGCTCTGAATTCATAGGCTACTGTCTAATGGTTGGTTAGCAGGCTTGATTAGCAAACTATTGTTACCGAGTTCGATTCTCACTGGGTGCCCCATACTTCTGACCTTGTGCTACAAATAAGCTAAGCATAGTAAATAACTTTACACTACCAACCATGGCCACACCATGTGGTGTAATGGTTGGTTAGCAGGCTTGATTAGCAAACAATTGTTACCGAGTTCGATTCTCACTGGGTGCCCCATACTTCTGACCTTGTGCTACAAATAAGCTAAGCATAGTAAATAACTTTACACTACCAACCATGGCCACACCATGTGGTGTAATGGTTGGTTAGCAGGCTTGATTAGCAAACTATTGTAGGGATAGACATTTTTGTCGTCTGCTAGGAATTTTAAAAGCGAATTAAAAATAATTAAATCTATTATTTAAGGTCAAACTTTGTCTAAATCGATAAGTAGTAACATAATGACCATCATTAAAAAAAGAAAAATATCATTACATATGCAGTTTATTTTAAATACATTTAAAGGGATTTGTTTTGGTCAATTTCGTCGCGATTCGCCATTCTGTCTCTTTTTCAATGGTTTTAAGTGCTTGTTTACAATTTTACTGTAACATTGGCGATTGCAAAAAAAATTAACCAAAAATTAGATAATTATCCGATTTTAATGAAATTTTCAGTATTGATTTAACAATTAATGAATTTTATAATGCATCAGTTATTTTATTTCAAAACTTTAATTTAGTATTTTTGTTATGAAAAATTAATATATAAAATTCATCTAAAATGTGAAAAATCTGATGTTAAGTTTAAAATGTTATATTTTTAGATGCTAGAAATAAATATCTATTTAATGCAAACCTTATTTCATTGCATCAAAGTATACTTTTTGAAGAAAAACTCGATTGAAAATGTAGCACCCCTTTTTAAGCAGAAAAAATATCGATGTATAATTTTTTCTTTTATAAGATAATAACCAATTAAATAATTATCGAAATGAGTAAAAAAGAAATCTCCAAAAAATTAATTATCTATTATTTTTTTACATTTTATTTTTCGATTTTCGGTACTTATTTTCTCATAGAATATCCACCGTAAAATTTTTTTTTGTTTCTATTCATAACTTCGGTCTTTTATCTCTTTATTTATACTGTAATTAGTACAATATAAGACCAACTTAAAAAAATGTTACGCCCCCAACATAAGGGGGGGGTCAAAATTAAGCGACCTGAAAAAAATGAGAAAGTTTTGAAATAAAATAAATAATGCATTATAAAGATCATTCATTGATAAATAAACACTGAAAATTTCATTAAAATCCGATAATTCCCTGATTTTTGGTAAATTATTTTCTTTAGGGGGGCTAAAGTCATTTTGTCAAAAACGCATTTTAGGCGCATTTTGCCAGTAGCTAAACTATTGATACCAAGTTCGATTCTCACTGGGTGCCTCATACTTCTGACCTTGTGCTACAAATAAGCTAAGCATAGTAAATAACTATACACTATTAACCATGGCCACACCATGTTGGTTAAACTATTATTACTGAGTTTGATTCTCACTGGGTGCCTCATATTTCTGGCCTTGTGCTACAAATAAGCTAAGCAAGCATAGTAAATAAATAACTATTCACTATCAACCAACAAGTTATTTTTTGATTAAGTTTTGATTTTTATATTGATTTTCTTGAATCTGACTTAAGAAAAGATATGAAAATTTCTCTTTCTCACACACACACACAACAGGTGTTCATTGAATTTAATCCTAAGTATATGCTATGGCCTTTTTAAAAAATTTCGACACAAAAACCAAAAACAATTGTCCAACATTCAGTTTTATATTAATAATTATCAACATTGAAATATTTTTTTATCAACAAATAGTCTACTAATCGTATTAGCTATAAACAGACCTTAAAAAATAATAATGATGAAATCTAAACCATTTTGAATGACTATTCAGACCCAAATTTATATAAATATTCTTAAAAAAAAAAAAAAAAAAAAAAAAAAACAATGTCTAGAAATCAGTTTACCTAATGTAGACTTATCTACCAAGTCAAAAATATAATTTCCATTTAATTACCATTGTAGCTTTAAAAAGTTTACAACACTGACTTTATCGATTTATTATATTTATTTTTTTAAGATTGTAGATATTACGGGAAAAAAAAAGAAGATTTTTGGCTGAATGATTTTATAAAGATGAATTTTATTAAGCACGGACAACTGAATGAGAACAATCTATGCCGGTGTATTGAATAAGAAGATATTCAGCTCAAAATTCTCAAGTTACTTCCTCGGCAACTACTACGAACACCTGAAGTAGGTCGGAAGGTATTGATGGCTGAAATTTAACTTTAAAGTAAAGAAAACAATGGGGAAGGAGACAGTAATCCAAGTCAACTTATAATAATCAAATTATTGGGGTAAAAAAGGGAGGTTATTTTGTGAATGTGTGTGCTCAAAACTATATAAAGTTTTAAGCCCAGGAGACGTTTATTGTAGCAGGGCGGACTGTTCTTTTTACACACACACACAAATAAATAAATAAAATATTACTCAACAATTCAAAATGTTGAAAGATAAACTGAATATTTTCAGTGTGTCAAATGTCTTAGATTTTGTGAATAATTATTGAACAAGTCTTGGTGGATAAAAAAATAAAAATGAATCGATTTTTTTGTCTACCTTGTCTAGTTCATTAGGTGATTCTTAATGTAAATGTAAGTACCAACAATTTAAACGCAGATTTTTTTTTTTCACTTAAAAAAAAAAAAAATTTTTTTAATAAAATTAAAAAAAAAAAAATTAAATCGTTTATTTAAGGTCAAATTTTTGTTTTGGTCGAAAAACAGTAAATCAAAATAGTATATAAATGCCAGCGTAGCTCAATCATTAGAGCACTTTGCTTAGGAATCGCAAGGTTCCGGGTTCAATATACAGGCCCTCGTCAACTCAGTGTATGAGTAGCACAGGGATCTGTGCGATAAAGTGGGAAATTGATGGTATGTGTGACGCTCCTCCTCAGACGCAAAAACAATCACCTTGGTCTAGCGCTAATGAAAAGGGGATAGACGCCCTCACTGTCTGGCTGATACCCACAATAGGCCACTCCGTCAACTTACTTTCTTTTTTTGTTTTACTTTGTAAAGCTAGATTAGGGGACCGTTGTGGGTGAGTTCGATTCTCATTGAGTTACTTCTGGCCTTGTGCCACAAGCTAAGATTAGAAAATAACTATTTTCGAAATATTGGAATGATCAACCTTCGACTGGAACAATCACAATGCAATGGGGTCTGAATAATAAGGGTGTCTTATATAGTTAAATCCAGATGGCACTGCAATAATAATAGTAAGAAAATGAATGGATTCGTTTTTGTTTTTGTAAGAAAAAAAAAAAAAAATCAAACTTATCTTTATGATCATATTTTTCATTAAATAAATCTTTATTCCTTTTGTCATATCTTCATATAACTGCAGTCAGTACGACTCTAGGGAGAAGTGTCAAAACAATTAAGGGGAGGTAAGTAAAAAGTTTGGAATCGCGTTTGTTATTACGCCCTAATTCTCCACATTAACTTATAATTTTTAAATCTTAAAACTATCATTTAAAAAAAATATGTTTTGCCAAATATATATCTTCCCTCAATCTCATAAGAGTCTAATTCATTTATTTTTTAAATTTTCATAGAGAGTGAAATAAATGTATTATTTCTATAAAATATTTCTAAATGTTTTAGTTAGACTCAAGTGAGATTAAATTAGAAATTTGATTGGATGATACCAAATTCTACTTTATTCGAGAGGTGGCGGCAATACTTTAAAATTATTGAATTATTACAAAAATCTTTTTACATTGATGTACACTTTTTAATACCTGGTGCATGGTAATTTTATCAAAAAAGCAATATTTTAATATTCAAGTTCTAAGAGAAAACCCGAAACCCAACGCCATTTTACGCAAGATTGCACAGCGCACATGCATGATTTAATTTTTAGGAAAAATCGAATTAAGATGGGTACCGGCTGTCGATTAAGGTGAAAAGGTGTGTGTGTGGGGGGGGATTCCGATCACTAGATACAATTAACATTTCTAGGGTTTGGGGGAACACGTAAATAATTAAATCATTTTATTTGCCAATGACCAGTTTTTGATTTTATTTTTAAGGGATTTTAATAGATGATTCTGAAAATAGATCTTAGATTAGATTTAAGATCTAATATTTGAAATTTGGATATTTTTTTTTTCATTTAATTACTGGGGGTAAGGGGTATACAAAAAGTTCTAATTATTGATTTCGATTTAGTAATGATCACAGTTTGAATTTTAAAAACAACGATTTAAGGCTTCTTTACACTGACGATATTCAAGCAGAATTCCAGTTTGACAAACAAACAAAAACTGAAATATTGGCAGGGGTAACTAAAAGATGTATTTTTTAATGGACTAACAAAACAAATACGTTTGGAGAAGGAAAAAAGCGAAAGAAAACAAAACTGTTCACTTATTTTAAAATTGTTTTCAAGATGCATTTTAAAAGTTAAGATTTTTTTTCAAGTATCAAAAAGGAGCGTGGAAAACCCACATTTTCTTCGTGTCAATGTTTTTTTTTTTTCTTCGGTCTTCATATACAGATCCCTTAAAAGATAAAGTAAAAAAAAAAATACTTATTTTAGTCCATTAGCTTTTAAGAAAAAAAGCAGAAATTTTAGGATGTAACGAACATTAAAAATAAGGAATTTTTTCCCTAATAAATTCAACAATGTTAAGATTACAATTTGACGTCAAAAGTAAATCAAAATAAATAAAGAGGAGAAAAAAAAAATAGAAAAAGAGCGGTAAACAATATTTTAAAAGACTGCAATACGAAGAAAACCCCGCTTATCTACAGTATATTTTACGGTAAAGGTAGTAGTTAGCAAATGCTTGATTTCGGATTTTTTTTTCTAACTATATTTCTTTTTGATTATTAGGAATACGATAAGAGCAAAATCTAAATTAACAATAAAGAATTCATGACTACAATAAAAAAAAAAGCACAAAAACAAAAAAATCTAAGAAATCAATAATAAAAAGGGAAGATTGAAGAAAAAAATGGGTTTCTACCATTTTTTAACTTTCTTGCAGCCCTCGTACGGCAAATTCAAAACTCGTGATAAATTATCATTCCTATTTTTTCCCTAGAAAATGACTAAGAAGCAAAGCAAATTATTTATAAAAGCAGAAAAAAAACCTAACTCTAAAAACATCTGTAAAATATTTTTGTAGAAGAAAAACCATATCAAACATGGGCGATCAAGATAGAAAAATGGCTTAGTAGGAGGAAAATTTCAAACTTAGTTTCATTCCTCCTCCTCAAGGCTTTCTTTATTTGTTTTTGTTTTCAATATTTTTTCTATTTCGAAGGTAAAGCAATTTAAATTTCATAGCTTTTATCTGCAATATCAGATGAAGATGACGATCATGGTTTTATTCTTCTAATCTAAACCTGAAACCCAAAATAAAGAAAATAATAATAAATGGCGTATTGTTTTCTTCTTCTTACCCACATGGACAATATATTTTATTTTTATGAGTCAGCAATGCGATATTATTATTCGCTGTTACAAATTTAAGTTTTTTTTTTAATTTATTCTAAATTTATCATTTTTTTGCTTTTGTTTTTATTTGTTTAAAAAAAATAGTTTAGTTTCAGAATATTAATAGACAAACTTTGTATTAAATAAAAAAAAAAAAAACTTATTAAAACTGAAAAAAACACAAATGTATTCCATTTAATTTATTCCATTTAATACTAAAAAAAAAGTTTTTAATTTTGTTGTGTTTTTTGTGCGTTTGTTTTTTTGTTTGTTTTTTTATTAAGCCGCACGTATCAAGTGCACCTGCCCTAGTGCGATGGTAAACGTGTTTGTCTGTCCAGCGATTGACTTTGAGTCAGTCCCTCATTTAATAATAAATTAATATTCACCACTCCAACACCATAAAATATCTTTGTTTTGGAGAGGAGTAAAAAAAAAAAAATTTTTTTAATGAAAAGGCAACCTTTCATAAAAATAAATAAACACCAGCACAAACAATAAGGAAGAGAAGATAAATTGTTTGGTCACGTGATCACTATCATTAAAAAAAAAAAAAAAAAAGTACGTAAAGTATATAAAAAAACTCACTGACTCCAACTTTGAGCGATGTTTTTCTCGACATTCCTACATTATTTAGACATTGTAAATAAATTAAATAAATACAACAATTCCAGTTAATAGAGATCTCTTAAAAAAAACAACAACTAATGTTTACTAAACATTGCAAAATTAATAGATAAAAATTTTTAACAATTTTAAAAGGAATTTTTTTAAACTTATTTAATTCTCCTAAAAAAATGTTTTCAATGTCGTAAATAAAGAAATAAATATTAATATGAACAAAATAAGTTTCTTCAACTCCTTTATCTTGTCCATGTTATGCAGTTGATAAAGCTCAAAATTCTAAAAGGACAGTCTTATTCGCCAATAAAGTGAACCAATTAACTGACCTAGTAACACATACACAAATAGGTCGTTTAACATGCAAAAATATTGTTTGTTTTTTTTTTTTTATTAATACGAATAACAGAACTAAATAAACGTGGGAATCGTGTCAGAGAAATTGCCATCATTCTTTAAATGCTTTTTAAAAAAGAAAGGGTTACTCTTTCTTTGCTTAGGAATTCCTACATTTTTTTGTTGTTTTTTTTTTATAAACCATCTTCCCCTAATTCGTCACCAGTCGCTGTGGCTCCAGCTCATAGCCATTTCCAATTTTAATAACAAAGAGAAAAAAAAGTCAAGTAATTTGTTTTTAAAAAAAATTTAATTAAAAATAAAACAAATATAATACAAATTAAATTTTATTTTAAAAAAAAGAAAAAGTTATTTCGATCCAAAATTTTGTGGATGAATGATAGAATCACATAGCAAATAATAGAAAGCATATTTTAAATGTTTTTCGTAAAATAAAATAAAAATATAAATTGTTTTTGTTTTTAGATTTTAATCATTTAAAGTTAAAAAAAAAAAAATTAAAAAAAGACATTTAAAAGAAAATGTATTGACGAGTTTTGATATGTCAACAATTTTTGTCCCCTATAATTTTTTATTCTCGTGATCATTCTCCCTGCCCCCTTGAATAAAAACAGAAAAGGGAAGGAAAAAAAAAACGATGAGGTTTACAATAAATAGGGCACAAAATAAAAACCAAAGATTTAAAAAAAAAAAAGATCTAGATATTTATTTAAAGTATTTTCCTGTAACAAAAAAGTATTTTAAAAAAGAGAAAAATAATACGAAAATAATTTTATTGGTCTTTTTTACTTTCCTCTCTTAAAAATAAAGACATAGTTCGCGCCTTTGAGAAAAAGAAGTTGTGCTTTTTACAAAATAAAAATATTTTTATTGGTTTATGTATATAAAAAATTATTTATACCTAAATAATATACATTTATTTATTTAAGTGTAAAATATTTATTTTTGCAAGCAAATCTTACGATCTAATTATTTGTTTGTTTGTATGGAGGGGGGACTGAATATAGTGTTGTCACATTTTCCACAACTATATTTAATTTAATTTAACAAAATAAATAAAACATTTGAAAAATAATGCAAAAAAATAATTGTTTATGTTATTTATATTAATGCACAAAAAAGGGGTCACATTTTAAGGGATTTGTTTTGTAGGCATTAAGTAGAAATCTTTTTTAAATTTTTTTTTTATCCCCAATTTTTGAGATACACATGAAAAAAAAAGAAGAAATTTAGTAATTAAATATCAATCCTCTTTAAATAAAACACGAGAGAACGCATTTAATTTAATTTTTTTTTTATTCACTCTTATTGTCCTTATTGTGACTAAAATAAATAATCCAAATCTCAAATAATCTGGACATATTGGTTCATTTCTATAAACAAAAGTAAAGGAAGAAAGGGCGCTTTATTTTTAGTTTTTCGTTTCACGAAACAATAGATACATATTTATATATTGCACATATTTATTTATTTATTAAATATATACATTTCTAAAAATTTTAGTGTCTTTATTGAAAGGGTTTTTAAAAGATGTGTCCTGATTTAACGAAAGTATTTTTTGTTTTTTTTAGGGAGAACTCGAATGAGAAAAAAAAAGCTCTCGTCATAAAAATTCAAAGGTCAGTAAAAAGAATTAAAAATAAAAATTTATATTGAAGACGGCTATAATCTTGAAATGTGTAAATGTTATTCTATATTATAGTTAAGTATATGTTCTTTTAATTAAGGAAGAAAAAAGATATATATACACAAAATAAGCAAGTGTAGTGGTAAATGGTTTGCTATAGATTTACTCGAGGCTACCCATTTAATACCCAGTCAGATGGGATACATAAGCACCAAGCAGTATTTATTTTAGCTTTTTACCAGCACATCTGAAAGATTTTACAAGAAATAACCTTACAAAAGATGCGTGCAAACATCATAAAAGGCAAAAATGTGTCCGGGAAAAAAAATGACCCGAGTACGGAACGTTGCAAACTTCATTATTTCCTTGTTTGTTAGAAGAAAGAGAGGAGCTCCTATACTAACATTCTTTTTTTCTTTTTTTACTCCCTCTACAACCGCTGCAAAAAAAGACCCTTGCGGGAACAATCGGGAAAAGATAAACGAAGTGAAGTTTACCTTGACCAGAGTGACTCCATTAGACAACATCACAGTATGACTCCCTACAAGAGCATTGGCCTTAAAATCCATTGTAACCATTTTTAACAAATGACAACAGGCACCTGTTCACACTTCCTGCGCCATAACGTGATGACGTCACGATTCTCAGTGTTGGTTGGCCGGAAGTTGACTTACAATCGATGTTCTACTACTACAGGAGAACATACGTGCCATAAATTATATTTTTGCTGTTGTTTGACCTACTGAAGTAAGCATTATTTATGATTAAGGATTAACATAAATTTGAAAAAATAAAAATGAAAGATTTGTCTTCCTTTAGCATTGCATCTTCAACAATAAAACATATTCAATTATATTATGCTTTTTATTATTTTGCAAATATATTGAAATATATTTCTTTTTTTGTACATCATTACAGTGAGATATACATTTTTAACTTCTAAGTGATTTGGAATAAAATTTCAAACCAAATTGTATTTTTTGCATAATATATTTTGATGTTTTCCCCAGAAACAGTCATAAAGAATATCATGCAATCTATATAAAGAAATTTGCATCAAAATATGTTTCAATATATCTTGTTATCATTGTATTTTCATTTTGTATATATCAGGAATTCATATAATCATTTTGGCTTAAATAGATACAGTTTTTCTTTAATGGGGAAATCTTTTATAGCTTAAAGATGAAGAAATGTTTATTTCTATCTTGAGGGGAGAAAATCATTTACATTTTGTATTGATATATATTTAATAGACAGATATAAAGAGTAAGATAAATTGAAATCAAAACGAGGAATAATTTTTTGGAAAAGTATTCATATATACCAATGCAAATACAAATATTGTAATTTTGTTTTTCTTATTTCTTTAATGAAGATCTTTACTTCTTTAAGAAAAATAATCTGAAGAATTGATATTATTGTAAAACTCATAAATTGACAGACTTTTCCTTTTTGTCTTTGATTATTTTCTATAATTTAACTTCATTAATATTTCATACTTAGTATTTCTCTTCATCTATATTAAATAGCCTGAACTTCTAAACTGAATCATTTTTATTATTCCATTATTTTATGATTTATAATTTAAGACTTTTTTTTACTATTTCTCTGAATTTTTGAGATGAGGCTGGATAATTTGGGACCTTCCGCGATCTCAACTCGTGGGGATACTTTTCTCATTTACACCATCAAAATCCGGTTGATTGTTAGGGGTTAGGTTTAGGGGTTAGTTTTATAATTTAAAAAAAAAAAACCCTAAAAATTGTCTGTTAACAAACAACTGGATATTGATGGTGTAAATGAAAGACATGTCCTTCTGAATCAAGATCAAAAAGGGGTGCCTAAAGGTCATATGGTCCATTATTTTCTACAATTTAACTGCATTAATATTTCATACTTAGTATTTCTCTTCATCTATATTAAATAGCCTGAACTTCTAAACTGAAACATTTCTATTATTCCATTATATAAGATTTATAATTTAAGGCTTTTTTTTACTATTTCTCTGAATTTTTTAGATGAGGCTAGATGATTTGGATTATTCCGACTATTGTCCTCATGAATTTCTGAGATGAGGCTTGATAATTTGTATGATTTGTATGATTTGTATTATTCGGATTATTGTCCTCATGAATTTTTGAGATGAGGCTTGATAATTTGGATTATTCGGACTATTCTCCTCACAAGAAATACCTGAAGAAGGCTGGAGGGCACATCATCTGAAATGTTGTGCAGATAACAATAAAGATCAGGACAACAGTCCAAATAATACAAATAATACAAACTTTTTTGTTGATTTTTATCCTATATTTTGGACAATATATTTAAAAAAATATATTTAAATAATTTTGAACAATGATGTATGGGGTTATATGATTTTATGTCGTTTTAGGCTTTAGGTCATTTTTGGTGTGTGTTTGCTGGTTGTTTCTTTTAAACCTGATTATATGGGGTTCTTCCTTCTTGTGGGTTGTCAGGCTGAAAAGGAATTAAAGGAAGAAAAAAGGAAGACAAAGACAAAAGATACTTTTAGGATTCAGACTTTATTTCTAGGTTCATAGCTACTTCATGGAGGGAAATTTCGGACCATATGACCTTCAGGCACCCCTTTTGCAATCTCGTTTCATAAGGACATTTTTTTCATTTACACTGTCAAAATCCAGTTGTTTGTTAGGGGTTAGGGTTATAATTTTTTTTTAAAACTCTAAAAATCATCTGTTAACAAACAACCTGATTTTGACGGTGTAAATGAAAAAAATGTCCTTATGAAACAAGATCGCAAAAGGGGTGCCTAAAGGTCATATGGTCCGAAATTTCTTCCTGTACCAGTCATTGCATCTGAGTTGGAATGGCCAAGGAATCATTTTGGTGCCAGGACAAGGATCCTTTTTTCTGCACATGCCCAGAGGGTTCTTCCTGTCCGAGGGCTCATGGGAGATTGTTATTCTTTATTCTTTTATTCTACTTTATTCTAATCTCCACAAACAATGTACAGAGACGTGCAACCAAACGAATACCCTCCATCAGGCATCTGCCATACTCTGAACGTCTCGCTGCCATGGGAATGGATTCGCTGAAACTTCGGTGTCTGGCAACTGACCTGGTAAACACTCATAAGGTCATTAATCATCTTAACAACAGCAACCCTGAGCACCTTTTTGATCTCCATCTTTTTAACACATGTGGGCATGCCTACAAAGTCAGAAAACAGCACTGCTCACGTGACTTTCGGAAACATTTTTTCACACTCAGAGTTGCGGAGACATGGAATAAACTGCCCACGTCTGTTGTAGGCTGCCGAAACACTGAGTCTTTCAAAGCCTCCATGCTTCCTGTAGTCCGCCGACACTATACCTGATGCCACTCTCCACATACATATGCACACATGCGCACACATACATGCATATTACTACTGTAAACTGTTCATGTTCCTGACACTAATACATTATTCTGTGCACTTGACATGAGACTTTGATGAGTTGTGGTGCACCTGAGCACTGTACACAATAAATTTCATTATTATTATTAAAATGTATCTGAATTTCACATAGTACTAATACCTTGGGGTTAGAGTTCATAGAGTTTAAACAGTTTAGTTTAGACAAGGACCACCGGTAAATATGGAAGTTTATTAAAGTTAGGGATTGTTAGGGTTGCAGAAATATTGCCTGCAGAGGAATTTGCTGTGAATATCTATTCCCCTTGATAACAAAGTTCTGTTTACCTTAGTCCAAATGTTAATAGTAGCAGTTTTAGTCGAAGGCTCTATGCTCCTAACGAGTGTAAGAAACAGACATTTATCTACCTTCTTGGGTATGTGATGCAAGGCTGATTGAATTGGCTATTCACCTCATGGGACCAGTGATAAGACAGGGGCAAGTGTGGGGAGTGAGAAGCAGAGAGTTCAGGTCGTCGTGGACATGTTGAATTCTAGCTGCCCCACATACCTTGTTACCTTAGCAAGGTTGGTAGGAGAAAGAAGAGGATACACATTGGGTACTTGCTTTTATAACCGATGCCATGTGATCCTTAAAGGGCAACTGATAACCGATAAAGCTGGATCATCTGTACACTGCTGGAGATTGCTATATTATGTAACATTACCACTGAAGCTTGGCAAGACTGAACGGTTTTTACCATTTGAAAACAACTGGTTAATCAACAAAGGCAGTGACTGCAGAATTAGGGGTCACATATATAATAATGAAATTTATTGCATACAGTGCTCAAGTGCACCAAAACTCATCTAAGGCTCATGTATAGTACACAGAATAATGTTCTAATGTTAGGAACATGAATAGTATACAGTCATAATATACATGTGTGTGTGCGTGCACATGCATATGTTCATAGAGGGGGAGATATCAAATATAGTTTTGTTGAATTACAGTATGGAGGTTTTGAAAAATGCAGTGTTTCAGCAACCTAAAACAGATGCAGACAGTTTATTCCATGCCTCAGCAACTCTGAACATGAAAAAAATGTTTCCAAAAGTCATTTGAGCTATGCTGTTTTCTGACTTTGTAGGCATGCCCATGTGTGTTAGAAACATGGAAATCAAAAAGGTGCTCACGGTTGCAGTTGGTAAGATGGTTAATGACCTTATGAGCCAGTTGCCAGACACCAGAGTCTCAACAAATCCATTCCCAGGGCAGCAAGACATTCAGAATATGGCAGATGTCTGATGAAGGGTATTCGTTTGGTTGCCCAACTCTGTACAGTTTCCAGGAGGTTAATGTGCAAGGTAGGTGTTCCAGACTGGTGATGCAAATTCCGAGTGTGCCCATATTATGGCTTTATACAGCTTTAAATAGATAGCCAGGTAGCAGCTGATAAAGGTCTTGCTGAGTGATGCCAGGACACCCTCAGCCTTCTTGACAATGTTACGAACTGCAATAAATTGCTTGTCCAAAATGATTGATATTCAAGCTCTTATGATACAGGATTTAAATCAAAACTTTATTTAAAACTACTTTTTTATCATTCAAAATTCCCATAGGGGTAATTCCATGTCAAATCACCCAGGCCATGTCACCCACCCCCTTCAATTTTTCTGAAATTTTGTACAGGTGTGGATTATGTTAAAGTTAGACAATCCCCAAAATTTGAGTTTCCAATTCCATAAATTGGCAGAGTTATGTCAATTTTTAGCTCTTCAAATTTTTTTTTTGGGGGGAAGGGGGCCAAAAAACTTTGTTTTGCAAAATTTTTTGTAATCTATTTTTGTCTGTAAAATGAGTTCTAGAGCTTCCCTACTCTTAAAAATTGGTTTATAAAAGCATTTTGTCCCAAGGAATCAAAAAATGCTTTTTAAAAGTCTTAAAGTTAACTAATGTTAAGTTATTAATGATATCTGATTTGCAAAATTTTAACTGATTGTAGCTTTAGCAGTTATTTCCTATAAGTCTAACATAAACATAGGAGAACCACTCTTGACTGATAAATTATTTATTTATTTTCTCATTAAACTAACCCTAAACCCTAACCCTAACCTCATCTTCTTTTTTCCTAGTCGATCAATAAATAAATAAATAATTTATCAGTCAAGAGTAGTTCCCCTTTGTTTATGTTAGACTTATAAGAAATAACCAACTGTATTGTTCAAAATATACAGCAGAAAACAACAGAAAATATTTAAAAAAAGCATACAGTTATAGAATTTCAAGCAGGCCTACCCTACTAGATTGGTTGGTTGGTTGGTTGGTTGGTTTTTACAGCATGACAACCTTATGGTATTTGTTTGATTTATTCTTCTTGGGTTGTCAATTTTTTTTAAACACATTTAAAAAAATGCATTTTTGATCTATTTAACCTATAGATGGGACCCTAACAGGTATTACCAGTCTGAGTCAGAGTGGCGATGAAGGGATACTCCACACTCTCCAGAACAGGAGCCTTGTTAGATGCAGTTTAGTGCCATACCCAGAGGAGATTTGTTTATTTTTAGATTTAATGGAACTTTACATATGGGGCCCAAGACAAGAGGGGATCCTAAACTAAAAATTGAATAAAGATATAAGAACAGTGATTATTTTTAGATTTATTGGGACCCCTTTGAACTAATTTAAACCAATTTATAGTATCTCCACACCTTCTAATTGAAGAGATTCTTTTAAATTTGATGGGACCCCTTAAAGGGGCCCCATTTTGATTTTTGTGCACCTTTTTTTATATAATTTTTTTTAGTTTTGAAATATTTTGTCTACTTTGCTCAATCTTTTGATAAGTTTTAAACATCATTTTAAACCTAAAAAGCATCATCTAAAAACTTTTTTTCATAGGGTGGGGGTGGGGTCATACGTAATGAGGGGTCCTAAATTCTAGTAGGGGTCTTTCAAGGGTTAAATCTGGCCACAAAAGATTTGATTTTTCAATGTTGAAGAAGTGGGTTATTTTTCTTGGATTAGAAGATATTATTTTTAGCTAATTCTGACTTTATCCATCTTATAAGTTCCAGTGAAAAACGCTTTTTTTACAGTATAATATAGATTTCCTGTTATTAAATTTTCACAACTTACAATGACTTTTTTATTACAAAAAGGAGACTTTCTATGCGTGAGTAAAACGTGAAATGAGCGTGAAGATTTAAAAAAAAAAAAATTATTAAGGGGAGATAAATCGTGTTGAACATGATACAAGGGAATTGAGCAATTTCACAGAATACGTAAATATATCTCATATATAAACTTTGAATTTGATTCAAATACATTTTTGCTCTTATCAATTTCACTGCTTACTTTTACAATCAATAAGACTGAACAAAAATCATAAATATATCAAGGCTGTCAATATTATTTTAATAAACCAAATTTATGTATTATCAATCTTTTAATGCTTTTTCACATTAATTGTGAGAATTAAATATCAATTACTTATAAATATGTCTGAAAAATTCTTGGAAAAATATTAATAACTGACAATATATATATATATATATATATATATATATATATATACAGTGATGCTGATAGCTTTTAGATTTAGTGCATCCTCAGTTGCACATATTTTATTTGAACGAGTCCCCGGGAAACTTTATGGGTCCTAACTAAAGTTTCTTAATAAATGATAGGGTTTTTATTTATTATCTTGGGAAACAACTAAAGCCATCTAACTCCTACATTGTAACCTATCCTGTGTAATTCGTTTTAAGAAACTATTGAAATGTATTTACAGTTAGCTTGAAATGGTGAGGGAAGAAAAAAAAAAAACACTGATGGATATGATTTTACTGCGTCCTTTTAGATTTTTGTGCATCAGAGACACAGGACGCATACCTATCAGCATCTCTGTAAATATATATATATATATATATATATATATATGCTGAAAAAATTATTGTAAGAAAAATATATATACTTTGGTTTGGATGAAATTTATTGTTGTTATTTTGTCAGCAGATGTTTCGATCAAATTTCATTCATATGCATAAATATTCTATCTAAAATTATTTCAAATATAAAGTAAAAATAAGATTTGTTTCTTTATAGTATCTTTGAAGCATTGTGTGTATGTGTAATATAAAGATTTTGAAGGCAATTTACAATGCAATATGTGTTGAATTTATTTAACTTTTCTTTTTTTTCAAAACTAAATATTTTCGGAAGTAAAATTCCATCTTCAGAGTTATTGAAAGTACTAGGTGTTTTTTATAGTACTTATCCACAGTGATATTGTAATCATCTGTTGTTTAAGAAGTTGAGGAACACCGTATATTTGAAAATTTTTTCCGTGATTTAACATCACGGAAAAATTTTTTCAAAATATACGGCATTCCTCAACTTCTTAAACACATATTGCATTGTAAATTGCCTTCAAAATCTTTATTAAAAATAAGATAATAAAAACAAAATATCAGGCACACAAATCAAGATCATCTTCAGGACACAGCAAATTGTATACCTGATATTTTGTTTTTATTAACTTTCTTTTTTTATATTTAAGATAATTTTAAATAAAACATTCCATGCATATGAATGAAATTTGATTGAAACACGTGTTAACAAAATAGTAACAATAAATTTTATCCAAACCAAAGTATGGAATGATACTAAGACATTGTTGGACAGACATACTCACATAGCAATAGCATAACCTCCTAGAAACTGTACAGAGACATGCAACCAAACAAATACCCTCCACCAGGCATCTACCATACTCTGAACGTCTTGCTGCCCTGGGAATGGATTCGTTGAAACTTTGGCGTCTGGCAACTGACCTGGTAAACGCTCATGAGGTCATTAATCATCTTAAACAGCAAACCCTGAGCACCTTTTTGATCTCCATCTTTTTAACACACGTGCGCATGCCTACAAAGTCAGAAAACAGCACTGCTCAAGTGACTCTCGAAACATTTTTTCACACTCAGAATTGTGGAGACATGGAATAAACTGCCCACGTCTGTTGTAGGCTGCCGAAACACTGAGTCTTTCAAAGTCTCCATGCTTCCTGTAGTCTGCCGACACTATACCTGATGCCCCTCTCCACACATATGCACACATACATGCATATTACTACTGTAAACTGTTCATGTTCCTGACATTAATACATTATCTGTGTACTTGACATGAGACTTTGATGAGTTGTGGTGCACCTGAGCACTGTACACAATAAATTTCATTATTTATTTATATAATCTTTACAGATCACTACCATCCCTTACAATCCTATAACCCCACCACCAGAACCTTTCCTCTCATGAGCCCTCAAACCTGCTGCAGATCCACAAAGTTTGATGCAAATATATGACATAGGAAGGATGTCCTTCCGACTGTATCAGATGATAAAATTTGATGTTTATGCGCCACTATATGTCTCTTAAGACCAGAAGCTGACTTACAGACTTTGTTATAGATTGATTGCACAAGACACATTGTTTTTTACAAACACACATAAACACACACACAGAGACTTACGCATACACGCACGCAGAGAATTTGGAAGATATTCCTGAGGCATACAACAGAATGGACAAATCCTAACAGCTCCAGACTTTCAGAAATCTTCTGGCAAAGAAATCTTTATCCCAAAATATTAAGAATGAATCAAAGGTAAACAAACAATCATAGTTACCCATTTTCTTTACATTTGCATTGTGATAGCCTTCAAAACCAACCACCAAAAACCAAAAGAATATATTTTTCTTCCAATTATTTTTTCAACATATCTGTCAGATTCATTTCCATTTTTCTCACTCACACTCACATGAGTACACACACGCAAACACACACACACACATATATATAAATGGTAAAGAAAAAGGCTTAAAAATTGGTCATTTTGTGGTTATAGATCTATTTCTACCCACGGGTATCTGTGTATACGTATGAGTTTTATCAGAATGCTATCTTTATTGAAAATGGTAAAAAGAAAATTCATGAGGCTTTATATACAAATTTTCTGGGAAATCCTGAAAGGTTTCGGGTTTCACTTCTTCTCATCATCTTAGGGAGGGGGGTGTTTATAATAGGAATCAAACCTGGGCCACCTGGGTGAAAGCCAGGAATCCTAACCACTAGACTAGACTAGACACTAGAATGATGGTTTGGTTTGTTTTGTTTTATGGCATATCAACCTCAGTGGGTCATTTAATGCCGATAAAGTTTTGAAATAAATAATTCTTAATGGATACTCAATTTTGTTTATAAACTCATGTTTTTCTATTTAACCCATAGATGGGACCCTAACAGGTATTACCACTCCGGTCAGAGTGGACCAGGGAGCAATGGTGATGAAGAGGTGCTCCACATTCCCCAAACCTCCAAAACTGGAACCTCACCATCAGATAGAGTTTAACGTCATTCCAGGACATGTAGACCCTCAGCCACCGACTTCTAGCACCCATATGATGAAAGGGTTGGAGATTGCCATAAGGGCAATAGGGTTGGGTAATCATATAGGTGCTAGGGCTTGATGTGACCAGCCGATTGATCTGAGGGGGCCTCTCTAACCACACGTCTAGCCCAAGTAAGGACCAAAGTGGAGTAATGCATGTCATGGACTGCTCAACCACCTGGGTTCTATCCTTAAGCATCACGGGTCACCACCCACAGCCAACAGGTGGCCCAATTGAGGGAGTCTTACCCCTCTGCAGAGGTGCAGTCGGTGCATTCTAACGTCCCAGCCAACAGGATGGACACTAGAATGAAATAAACTGCACAAATGTACACCATAAAAATTGAAGATATTAAGAACTTGAAAGAGAAATTTCTATCAAAATGGCTTGTTTCAGAATTAAATGATCTGAACAGGGTTCATATGCAGTTAAATAAAACAACCAACCAACCAACTCTATTGCTCATCCTCCCTGGCAGGTCTTCTGCATGACATCCAGTATCCCTGCAGAGCTGATGTTGTCTTTGCTTTGATCTGGCCCTACAAGAGAAACATTAAAACGCAAGAAAAATTTTAAGACCTGACAAATTAAAAATATAAACAATACAAAGTGTTTAAAAAAATCAATATCTGAAAATTATTGAATAAAATGAACTGCACAGAAATTTACACAATAAATAAATATTTGAAGATATTAAGAACTTGAAACATTGAAACTTTTATCAAAATGATTTAAATTCGGCATTAAATGACCCGAAAGGGTTGATATGCCATAAAACAAACAAATTATTCTTTCTTTTTTTTGTAACTGTCAACTCAATGTATTTATTATTAAAAATGAAATCAATGAATATCATTCTACCAAATTAAAGATATTAGGAACTTGAAACATTGAAACTTTATCAAAATGATTTAATTCGGCATTAAATGACCGAAAAGGGTTAATATGCCATAAAACAAAAACAAATTTTCTTTCTTTTTTGTAACTGTCAACTCAATGTATTTATTATTAAAAATGAATCAATGAATATCATTTCTACAAATTAAAGATATTAATAACTTGAAACATTAAGACTTTTATCAAAATGACTTGAGTCAGCATTAAATGACCCAAAAAGGGTTGATATGCCGTAAAACAGCCGCTTACCTCCTTTCACACAAACCATTTAAGACAAAGAAGACACATTGGACAATGCTCAAGAAGCAATAAACAAACTCATAAGTGACGTTCTCTAGTGAACAACTAGGCATGGACACACAGAGTGGACTGAACAACAAAAGACTTACATTGATCAGATCTGTGCGGATACTAGATGTCATGAGGAGGACTTGCTAGGAGTGATGACTAATATGGATGGGTGGCAAGAGCGAGTCATGGGAAATCCATATTGTCAATCTGGCACAACATGAATCCTTCAAAATATTTCCTAGAGCAAGACAATGCTATGTAGTTCAAGGAAAAAAAAAAAACTTTTACACTACTCCATCGTCTCTCGTAGAAGACTGCACCCAATTAGTTCAAATTAGTAGAGCATCCACACCCTATCGTCATCTCCCCAATGCTTTAACTGCACAGATCAGATAAGCCAAGCCGTGTTACTCATGTGCTGAGTTGGCGGGAACTGGTATCAAACCTGGAACCTTGCGATTCCCAGGCAGATGCTCTACTAATTGAACTAATTGGTTGGCAGTCTTCTACGAGAGACGATGGAGTAGTGTAAAAGTTTTTTTTTTTTTTCCTTGAACTACATAGCATTGTCTTTGCTAGGAATATTTTGGAAAGGATTCATGTTGTGCCAGATTGACAATATGGATTCCCATGACTCGCTCTTGCCACCCATCCATATTAGTCATCACTCCTAGCAAGTCCTCCTCATGACATCTAGTATCCGCACAGATCTGATCAATGTAAGTCTTTGTTGTTCAGTCCACTCTGGTGTGTCCATGCCTAGTTGTTCACTAGAGAACGTCACTTATGAGTTTGTTATTGCTTCTTGAGCATTGTCCAATGTGTCTTCTTTGTCTTAAATGGTTTGTGTGAAAGGAGGTAAGCGGCTGTTTTACGGCATATCAACCCTTTTTGGGTCATTTAATGCTGACTCAAGTCATTTTGATAAAAGTCTTAATGTTTCAAGTTATTAATATCTTTAATTTGGTAGAAATGATATTCATTGATTTCATTTTTAATAATAAATACATTGAGTTGACAGTTACAAAAAAAGAAAGAATAATTTGTTTTGTTTTATGGCATATTAACCCTTTTCGGGTCATTTAATGCCGAATTAAATCATTTTGATAAAAGTTTCAATGTTTCAAGTTCCTAATATCTTTAATTTGGTAGAAATGATATTCATTGATTTCATTTTTAATAATAAATACATTGAGTTGACAGTTACAAAAAAAAGAAAGAATAATTTGTTTTGTTTTATGGCATATCAACCCTTTTCGGGTCATTTAATGCCGAATTAAATCATTTTGATAAAAGTTTCAATGTTTCAAGTTCTTAATATCTTCAAATATTTATTTATTGTGTAAATTTCTGTGCAGTTCATTTTATTCAATAATTTTCAGATATTGATTTTTAAAACACTTTGGTATTGTTTATATTTTTAATTTGTCAGGTCTTAAATTTTTCTTGCGTTTTAAATGTTTCTCTTGTAGGGGCCAGATCAAAGCAAAGACATACATCAGCTCTGCAGGGATACTGGATGTCATGCAGAAGACCTGCCAGGGAGGATGAGCAATAGAGTTGGTTGGTTGGTTGTTTTATTTAACTGCATATGAACCCTGTTCAGATCATTTAATTCTGAAACAAGCCATTTTGATAGAAATTTCTCTTTCAAGTTCTTAATATCTTCAATTTTATGGTGTACATTTGTGCAGTTTATTTCATTCTAGTGTCCATCCTGTTGGCTGGGACGTTAGAATGCACCGACTGCACCTCTGCAGAGGGGTAAGACTCCCTCAATTGGGCCACCTGTTGGCTGTGGGTGGTGACCCGTGATGCTTAAGGATAGAACCCAGGTGGTTGAGCAGTCCATGACATGCATTACTCCACTTTGGTCCTTACTTGGGCTAGACGTGTGGTTAGAGAGGCCCCCTCAGATCAATCGGCTGGTCACATCAAGCCCTAGCACCTATATGATTACCCCAACCCTATTGCCCTTATGGCAATCTCCAACCCTTTTCATCATATGGGTGCTAGAAGTCGGTGGCTGAGGGTCTACATGTCCTGGGAATGACGTTAAACTCTATCTGATGGTGAGGTTCCAGTTTTGGAGGTTTGGGGAATGTGGAGCACCTCTTCATCACCATTGCTCCCTGGTCCACTCTGACCGGGAGTGGTAATACCTGTTAGGGTCCCATCTATGGGTTAAATAGAAAAACATGAGTTTATAAACAAAATTGAGTATCCATTAAGAATTATTTATTTCAAAACTTTATCGGCATTAAATGACCCACTGAGGTTGATATGCCATAAAACAAAACAAACCAAACCATCATTCTAGTGTCTAGTCTAGTCTAGTGGTTAGGATTCCTGGCTTTCACCCAGGTGGCCCAGGTTTGATTCCTATTATAAACACCCCCTCCCTAAGATGATGAGAAGAAGTGAAACCCGAAACCTTTCAGGATTTCCCAGAAAATTGTATATAAAGCCTCATGAATTTTCTTTTTACCATTTTCAATAAAGATAGCATTCTGATAAAACTCATACGTATACACAGATACCCGTGGGTAGAAATAGATCTATAACCACAAAATGACCAATTTTTAAGCCTTTTTCTTTACCATTTATATATATGTGTGTGTGTGTGTTTGCGTGTGTGTACTCATGTGAGTGTGAGTGAGAAAAATGGAAATGAATCTGACAGATATGTTGAAAAAATAATTGGAAGAAAAATATATTCTTTTGGTTTTTGGTGGTTGGTTTTGAAGGCTATCACAATGCAAATGTAAAGAAAAATGAGGTAACTATGATGTTGTTTGTTTACCTTTGATTCATTCTTAATATTTTGGGATAAAGATTTCTTTGCCAGAAGATTTCTGAAAGTCTGGAGCTGTTAGGATTTGTCCATTCTGTTGTATGCCTCAGGAATATCTTCCAAATTCTCTGCGTGCGTGTATGCGTAAGTCTCTGTGTGTGTGTTTATGTGTGTTTGTAAAAAACAATGTGTCTTGTGCAATCAATCTATAACAAAGTCTGTAAGTCAGCTTCTGGTCTTAAGAGACATATAGTGGCGCATAAACATCAAATTTTATCATCTGATACAGTCGGAAGGACATCCTTCCTATGTCATATTTGCATCAAACTTTGTGGATCTGCAGCAGGTTTGAGGGCTCATGAGAGGAAAGGTTCTGGTGGTGGGGTTATAGGATTGTAAGGGATGGTAGTGATCTGTAAAGATTATATAAATAAATAATGAAATTTATTGTGTACAGTGCTCAGGTGCACCACAACTCATCAAAGTCTCATGTCAAGTACACAGATAATGTATTAATGTCAGGAACATGAACAGTTTACAGTAGTAATATGCATGTATGTGTGCATATGTGTGTGGAGAGGGGCATCAGGTATAGTGTCGGCAGACTACAGGAAGCATGGAGACTTTGAAAGACTCAGTGTTTCGGCAGCCTACAACAGACGTGGGCAGTTTATTCCATGTCTCCACAATATCTGAGTGTGAAAAAAATGTTTCGAGAGTCACTTGAGCAGTGCTGTTTCTGACTTTGTAGGCATGCGCACGTGTGTTAAAAAGATGGAGATCAAAAAGGTGCTCAGGTTGCTGTTGTTAAGATGATTAATGACCTCATGAGCGATTCCAGGTCAGTTGCCAGACGCCAAAGTTTCAACGAATCCATTCCAGGGCAGCAAGACGTTCAGAGTATGGTAGATGCCTGGTGGAGGGTATTTGTTTGGTTGCATGTCTCTGTACAGTTTCTAGGAGGTTATGCTATTGCTATGTGAGTATGTCTGTCCAACAATGTCTTAGTATCATTCCATACTTGGTTTGGATAAAATTTATTGTTTACTTTTGTTAACACGTGTTTCATTCAAATTTCATTCATATGCATGGAATGTTTTATTTAAAATTATCTAAATATAAAAAAAGAAAGTTAATAAAACAAAAATATCAGGTATACAATTTGCTGTGTCCTGAAGATGATCTTGATTTGTGTGCCTGATATTTTGTTTTTATTATCTTATTTTTAATAAAAGATTTTGAAGGCAATTTACAATGCAATATGTGTTTAAGAAGTTAGAGGAATGCCGTATATTTGAAAAATTTTTCCGTGATGTTAAATCACGGAAAAAATTTTCAAATATACGGTGTTCCTCAACTTCTTAAACAACAGATGATTACAATATCACTGTGGGATAAGTACTATAAAAACACCTAGTACTTTCAATAACTCTGAAGATGGAATTTTACTTCCGAAATATTTAGTTTTGAAAAAAAAGAAAAGTTAAATAATTCAACACATATTGCATTGTAAATTGCCTTCAAAATCTTTATATTACACATACACACAATGCTTCAAAGATAACTAAAAGAACAAATCTTATTTTACTTTATATTTGAAATAATTTTAGATAGAATATTTTATGCATATGAATGAATTTGATCGAAACATCTGCTGACAAAATAACAACAATAAATTTCATCCAAACCAAAGTATATTATTTTTCTTACAATAATTTTTTCAGCATATATATATACATATATATATATATATATTACAGAGATGCTGATAGGTATGCGTCCTGTGTCTCTGATGCACAAAAATCTAAAAGGACGCAGTAAAATCATATCCATATCAGTGTTTTTTTTTTTTCTTCCCACCATTTCAAGCTAACTGTAAATACATTTCAATAGTTTCTTAAAAACGATTACACAGGATAGGTTACAATGTAGGAGTTAGATGGCTTTAGTTGTTCCCAAGATAATAATAAAAACCTATCATTTATTAAGAAACTTTAGTTAGGACCCATAAAGTTTCCCGGGGACTCGTTCAAATAAAATATGTGCAACTGAGGATGCACTAAATCTAAAGCTATCAGCATCACTGTTATATATATATATATATATTAATAATATATATAATTGTCAGTTATTAATATTTGATTCATCCAAGAATTTTTCAGACATATTTATAAGTAATTGATATTTAATTCTCACAATTAATGTGAAAGCATTAAAAGATTGATAATACATAAATTTGGTTTATTAAATATAATATTGACAGCCTTGATATATTTATGATTTTTGTTCAGTTTTATTGATTGTAAAAGTAAGCAGTGAATTGATAAGAGCAAAAATGTATTTGAATCAAATTCAAAGTTTATATATGAGAATATATTTACGTATTCTGTGAAATTGCTCAATTCCCTTGTATCATGTTCAACACGATTTATCTCCCCTTAATAATTTTTTTTTTTTTAAATCTTCACGCTCATTTCACGTTTTACTCACGCATAGAAAGTCTCCTTTTTGTAATAAAAAAGTCATTGTAAGTTGTGAAAATTTAATAACAGGAAATCTATATTATACTGTAAAAAAAGCGTTTTTCACTGGAACTTATAAGATGGATAAAGTCAGAATTAGCTAAAAATAATATCTTCTAATCAAGAAAAATAACCCACTTCTTCAACATTGAAAAATCAAATCTTTTGTGGCCAGATTTAACCCTTGAAAGACCCCTACTAGATTTAGGACCCCTCATTACGTATGACCCCACCCCCACCTATGAAAAAAGTTTTTAGATGATGCTTTTTAGGTTTAAAATGATGTTAAAACTTATCAAAAGATTGAGCAAAGTAGACAAAATATTTCAAAACTAAAAAAAATTATATAAAAAAGGTGCACAAAATCAAAATGGGCCCTCTTAAGGTCCATCAAATTTAAAAGAATCTCTTCAATAGAAGGTGTGGAGATACTATAAATTGGTTTAAATTAGTTCAAAGGGGTCCAATAAATCTAAAAATAATCACTGTTTCTTATATCTTTATTCAATTTTTAGTTTAGGATCCCCTCTTGTCTTGGCCCCATATGTAAAGTTCCATTAAATCTAAAAATAAACAAATCTCCTCTGGGTATGGCACTAAACTGCATCTAACAAGGCTCCTGTTCTGGAGAGTGTGGAATATCCTTCATCGCCACTCTGACTCAGACTGGTAATACCTGTTAGGGTCCCATCTATAGGTTAATAGATCAAAAATGCATTTTTTAAAAATGTGTTTAAAAAAAATTGACAACCCAAGAAGAATAAATCAAACAAATACCATAAGGTTGTCATGCTGTAAAAACCAACCAACCAACCAACCAACCAAGTAGTAGGGTAGGCCTGCTTGAAATTCTATAACTGTATGCTTTTTTTAAATATTTTTGTTGTTTTCTGCTGTATATTTTGAACAATACAGTTGGTTATTTCTTTATAAGTCTAACATAAACAAGGGAACTACTCTTGACTGATAAATTATTTATTTATTTATTGATCGATAGGAAAAAAAGATGAGGTTAGGGTTAGGGTTTAGGGTTAGTTTAATGAGAAAAATAAATAAATAATTTATCAGTCAAGAGTGGTTCTCCTATGTTTATGTTAGACTTATAGGAAATAACTGCTAAAGCTACAATCAGTTAAAATTTTGCAAATCAGATTACATTAAATACTTAACATTAGTTAACTTTAAGACTTTTAAAAAGCATTTTTTTGATTCCTTGGGACAAAATGCTTTATAACCAATTTAAGAGTAGGGAAGCTCTAGAACTCATTTTACAGACAAAAATAGATTACAAAAATTTTGAAAACAAAGTTTTTTGGCCCCTTCCCCCCAAAAAAAAATTTGAAGAGCTAAAAATTGACATAACTCTGCCAATTTATGGAATTGGAAACTCAAATTTTGGGGATTGTCTAACTTTAACATAATCACACACCTGTACAAAATTTCAGAAAAATTGAAGGGGGTGGGTGACATGCCTGGGTGATTTGACATGGAATTACCCCTATGGGAATTTTGAATGATAAAAAGTAGTTTTAAGATTTTTGATTTAAATCCTGTATCATAAGAGCTTGAATATCAATCATTTTGGACAAGCAATTTATTGCAGTTCGTAACATTGTCAAGAAGGCTGAGGGTGTCCTGGCATCACTCAGCAAGACCTTTATCAGCTGCTACCTGGCTATCTATTTAAAGCTGTATAAAGCCATATAATGGGCACACTCGGAATTGCATCACCAGTCTGGAACACCTACCTTGCACATTAACCTCCTGGAAACTGTACAGAGTTGGGCAACCAAACGAATACCCTTCATCAGACATCTGCCATATTCTGAATGTCTTGCTGCCCTGGGAATGGATTTGNCACGATATGGACATACCCTACAAAGAGCATTGCGCACATTAAAGATCCACTTCTAACCATTCATCCTACTAACACCAATGACAAACAGCGCACTGTTCAGCAACTTCCCTGACGCAATAACCGTGATGACCGTCACCGCATTCTCCCAGTGTTGCGTTGCACGTGAAGTTGCCACTTACAATACGCCTGATTCTCCACTACCTACAGGACGAATATACGTGCCCCCACATAATATAAATATTTCTGCTCGACTTGTATTTGCACACCTACGACACAAACAGTAAGCATTATTTATGATTAAAGGAGAACATTACATACATTTGAAAGAAAAATAACAATGAAGAAAGACTTTGGTTGCCTTTACATTGCACTATCAAACATATAAACTATATTCATATCCTATATTATCGTCTTTTTATTATTTTGCAAATATATTGAAATATATTTCTTTTTTGTACATCATACAGTGAGAATATACATTTTTAACTTCTACAGTGATTTGGAATAAAAATTTCAAACCAAATTGTATTTTTTGCATAATATATTTTGATGTTTTCCCCAGGAAACACGTCATAAAGAATATCATGCCGAATCTATATAAAGAAAATTTGCATCAAAAATATGTTTCAATATATCTTGTTATCATTGTATTTTCATTTTGTATATATCAGGAATTCATATAATCATTTTGGCTAAATAAGATACAGTTTTTCTTTAATGGGGAAATCTTTAAGCTTAAGACATGAAGAAATGTTTATATATCTATCTTGAGGGGAGACAAAATCATTTACATTTTGTATGATATATATTTAATAAGACAGATATAAAAAGTAATAAAATTGAAATCAAAACAGCAGGAATAATTTTTTGGAAAAGTATTCATATATACCAATGCCAATACACAAATATGGTAATTTTGGTTTATCTTATTTCTTTAATGAAGACTTTACTTCTTAAGAAAAATAATCTGAAGAATTGATATTATATGTAAAACTCATAAATATGACAGACTTTCCTTTTTGTCTTTGATTATTTCTATAATATTAACTTCCATTAAATATTCATACTAGTATTCTCCTTCATCTATATATTAAATAGCCTGACTGTCTAAACTGAATCATTTTTATATTATCCCATTAAGTTTAATGAATTAATACATTAAGACTTTTATTTACTATATTCTCTGACTCTGAATTTTGAGATGAGAGCTGGATATATTTGGACCTCTTCGCATCATCCAACTCACTCGGGATATCTTTCTCATCTTACACCATCAAAATCCGGTTTGATTGTTAGGGATAGGTTTAGGCGGGTTAGTTTTATAATTTAAAAAAAAAAAAACCCTAAAAATTGTCTGTTAACAAACACTGGATATTGATGGTGTAAATGAAAGACACTGTCTTCTGAAATCAAGATCAAAGGAAGGTGCCTAAACGGTCATACTGGTCCATTATTTTTCTACAATTTAACTGCATAATATTTCATACTTAGATATTTCTCGCAATTCACTACTATAATTAATAGCCTGAACTTCTAAAACTGAAACATATCCATTATTCATATAAGATTTATAATTTAAGCTTTCTTTTTACATAATTTCTCTTGAATTTTATCTAGATGAGCTAGATGATTTTGATATTCGACCCTATTGTCCTCATGAATTTCTGAGATGAGGCCTTGATATTTGTAATGATTTGATATGATTTGTATTATTCGATTATTGTCCTCATGAATTTTGAGATGAGGTTGATAAATTTGGATTATTCGGACTATTTCTCCCTCACAAAAATACCTGAAGAGGCTGGAGGGCACATCATCTGAAATGTTGTGCAGCAGAGAAAACAAAGTAAAGATCAAGACAACAGTCCAAATAATACAAATAATAAAAACTTTTGTTGATTTTTACTATCTATATATTTGGACAAATATTTTAAAAAATATATTTAAATAATTTGAACAATGAGTATGGGGTTTAATTATTTATATGTCGTATTTAGGCTGTAGCATTTTGTTGGTGGTGTTGCTGGTTGTTTCTTTTAAACTGATTATATGGCGGTTCTTCCTTCTTGTGGGTTGTCCAGGCTGAAAAGAGAATTAAAGGAAGAAAAAAGGAAGACAAAGACAAAGATACTTTTAGGATTCAGACTTTATTTCTAGGTCATTAGCTACTCATGGAGGGGAAAATTTCGCGACACATATGACCTTCCACGGCACCTCCAATTCTCCCGTCTTCATAAGGACATTTTTTTCATTCTCATACAACTGTCAAAATCCAGTTGTTTGATTGGGGTTAGGTTATAACTTTTAACAACTCTAAAAATCAATCTGTTAAACAAACACCTGATTTGACGGTGTAAAAATGAAAAAAATGTCCTTAATGAACCAGACCGCAAAAGAGGGTGCCTAAAGGTCATATGGTCCGAATTTCTTCCTGGTTACCAGTCATTGCATCTGAGTCCTGGAATGCCAAGGAATCATTTTGGTGCCAGGACAAGGATCCTTTTTTCTGCACATGCCCAGAGCGGTCTCCTGTCGAGGGCTCATGGGAGATTGTTATTCTTTATTCTATTCTACTTTATTCTAACTCCACAAACAATGTACAGAGACGTGCACCAAACATACCCTCCATCAGGCACTTCTGCATACTCTGAACGTCTCGTGCCATGGGAATGGATCGCTGAAACTTGGTGTCTGGCACTGACCTGGTAAACCTCATAAGGTCATTAATCATCTTAACAACAGCAACCCTGAGCACCTTTTTGATCTCCATCTTTTTAACACACAGTGGGCATGCTACAAAGTCAGAAAACAGCACTGCTCAGTGACTTCTCGGAAACATTTTTCACACTCAGAGTTGCGGAGACATGGAATAAACTGCCCACGTCTGTGTAGGCTGCCGAAACACTGAGTCTTTCAAAGCCTCCATGCTTCCTGTAGTCCGCCGACACTATACCTGATGCCCTCTCCACATACATGCACACATGGCACACATACATGCATATTACTACTGTAAACTGTTCATGTTCCTGACACTAATACATTATTCTGTGACTTGACATGAGACTTTGATGAGTTGTGGTGCACACTGAGCACTGTACACAATAAATTTCATTATTATTATTAAAATGTATCTGATTTCACATAGTACTAATACCTGGGTTAGAGTCATAGAGTTTAAACAGTTTAGTTTAGACAAGGAACCACCGGTAATATGGAAGTTTATTAAAGTTAGGGATGTTTAGGGTTGCAGAAATATTGCCTGCAGAGGAATTTGCTGTGAATATCTATTCCCTTGATAACAAAGTTCTGTTACTTCGTCCAAATGTTAATAGTAGCAGTTTTAGTCGAAGGCTCTATGCTCTAACGACGTGTAAGAACACAGACATTTATCTACCTTCTGGGTATGTGAGCAAGGCTGATTGAATTGGCTATTCACCTCATGGACCAGTGATAAGACAGGGGCAAGTGTGGGAGTGAGAAGCAGAGAGTTCAGGTCGTCGTTGGACATGTTGAATTCTAGCTGCCCACATACCTTGTTACCTTAGCAAGGTTGGTAGAGAAAGAAGAGGATACACATTGGGTACTTGCTTTTATAAACGATGCCATGTTGATCCTTAAAGGGCAACTGATAACCGATAAAGCTGATCATCTGTACACTGCTGGAGATTGCTATATTATGTAACATTACCACTGAAGCTTGGCAAGACTGAACGGTTTTTACCATTTGAAAACAACTGGTTAATCAAACAAGGCAGTGACTGCAGAATTAGGGGTCACATATATAATAATGAAATTTATTGCATACAGTGCTCAAGTGCACCAAAATCATCTAAAGGCTCATGTATAGTACACAGAATAATGTTCTAATGTTAGGAACATGAATAGTATACAGTCATAATATACATGTGTGTGTGCGTGCACATGCATATGTTCATAGAGGGGGAGATATCAAATATAGTTTTGTTGAATTACAGTATGGAGGTTTTGAAAAATGCAGTGTTTCAGCAAACCTAAAACAGATGCAGACAGTTTATTCCATGCCTCAGCAACTCTGAACATGAAAAAAAATGTTTCCAAAAGTCATTTGAGCTATGCTGTTTTCTGACTTTGTAGGCATGCCCATGTGTGTTAGAAACATGGAAATCAAAAAGGTGCTCACGGTTGCAGTTGGTAAGATGGTTAATGACCTTATGAGCCAGTTGCCAGACACCAGAGTCTCAACAAATCCATTCCCAGGGCAGCAAGACATTCAGAATATGGCAGATGTCTGATGAAGGTATTCGTTTGGTTGCCCAACTCTGTACAGTTTCCAGGAGGTTAATGTGCAAGGTAGGTGTTCCAGACTGGTGATGCAAATTCCGAGTGTGCCCATATTATGGCTTTATACAGCTTTAAATAGATAGCCAGGTAGCAGCTGATAAAGGTCTTGCTGAGTGATGCCAGGACACCCTCAGCCTTCTTGACAATGTTACGAACTGCAATAAATTGCTTGTCCAAAATGATTGATATTCAAGCTCTTATGATACAGGATTTAAATCAAAACTTTATTTAAAACTACTTTTTTATTCAAAAATTCCCATAGGGGTAATTCCATGTCAAATCACCCAGGCCATGTCACCCACCCCCTTCAATTTTTCTGAAATTTTGTACAGGTGTGGATTATGTTAAAGTTAGACAATCCCCAAAATTTGAGTTTCCAATTCCATAAATTGGCAGAGTTATGTCAATTTTTAGCTCTTCAAATTTTTTTTTTGGGGGGAAGGGGGCCAAAAAACTTTGTTTTGCAAAATTTTTTGTAATCTATTTTTGTCTGTAAAATGAGTTCTAGAGCTTCCCTACTCTTAAAAATTGGTTTATAAAAGCATTTTGTCCCAAGGAATCAAAAAAATGCTTTTTAAAAGTCTTAAAGTTAACTAATGTTAAGTTATTAATGATATCTGATTTGCAAAATTTTAACTGATTGTAGCTTTAGCAGTTATTTCCTATAAGTCTAACATAAACATAGGAGAACCACTCTTGACTGATAAATTATTTATTTATTTTCTCATTAAACTAACCCTAAACCCTAACCCTAACCTCATCTTCTTTTTTCCTAGTCGATCAATAAATAAATAAATAATTTATCAGTCAAGAGTAGTTCCCCTTTGTTTATGTTAGACTTATAAGAAATAACCAACTGTATTGTTCAAAATATACAGCAGAAAACAGAAAATATTTTTAAAAAGCATACAGTTATAGAATTTCAAGCAGGCCTACCCTACTAGATTGGTTGGTTGGTTGGTTGGTTGGTTGGTTGGGTTTTTACAGCATGTCAACCTTATGGTATTTGTTTGATTTATTCTTCTTGGGTTGTCAATTTTTTTTAAACACATTTAAAAAAATGCATTTTTGATCTATTTAACCTATAGATGGGACCCTAACAGGTATTACCAGTCTGAGTCAGAGTGGCGATGAAGGGATACTCCACACTCTCCAGAACAGGAGCCTTGTTAGATGCAGTTTAGTGCCATACCCAGAGGAGATTTGTTTATTTTTAGATGTAATGGAACTTTACATATGGGGCCAAGACAAGAGGGGATCCTAAACTAAAAATTGAATAAAGATATAAGAACAGTGATTATTTTTAGATTTATTGGACCCCTTTGAACTAATTTAAAACCAATTTATAGTATCTCCACACCTTCTAATTGAAGAGATTCTTTTAAATTTGATGGGACCTTAAAGGGGCCCCATTTTGATTTTTGTGCACCTTTTTTATATAATTTTTTTTAGTTTTGAAATATTTTGTCTACTTTGCTCAATCTTTTGATAAGTTTTAACATCATTTTAAACCTAAAAAGCATCATCTAAAAACTTTTTTTCATAGGGTGGGGGTGGGGTCATACGTAATGAGGGGTCCTAAATTCTAGTAGGGGTCTTTCAAGGGTTAAATCTGGCCACAAAAGATTTGATTTTTTAATGTTGAAGAAGTGGGTTATTTTTCTTGGATTAGAAGATATTATTTTTAGCTAATTCTGACTTTATCCGTCTCATAAGTTCCAGTGAAAAACGCTTTTTTTACAGTATAATATAGATTTCCTGTTATTAAATTTTCACAACTTACAATGACTTTTTTATTACAAAAAGGAGACTTTCTATGCGTGAGTAAAACGTGAAATGAGCGTGAAGATTTAAAAAAAAAAAATTATTAAGGGGAGATAAATCGTGTTGAACATGATACAAGGGAATTGAGCAATTTCACAGAATACGTAAATATATCTCATATATAAACTTTGAATTTGATTCAAATACATTTTTGCTCTTATCAATTTCACTGCTTACTTTTACAATCAATAAGACTGAACAAAAATCATAAATATATCAAGGCTGTCAATATTATTTTAATAAACCAAATTTATGTATTATCAATCTTTTAATGCTTTTTCACATTAATTGTGAGAATTAAATATCAATTACTTATAAATATGTCTGAAAAATTCTTGGATGAATCAAATATTAATAACTGACAATATATATATATATATATATATATATATATATATATATACAGTGATGCTGATAGCTTTTAGATTTAGTGCATCCTCAGTTGCACATATTTTATTTGAACGAGTCCCCGGGAAACTTTATGGGTCCTAACTAAAGTTTCTTAATAAATGATAGGGTTTTTATTTATTATCTTGGGAAACAACTAAAGCCATCTAACTCCTACATTGTAACCTATTCTGTGTAATTCGTTTCTAAGAAACTATTGAAATGTATTTACAGTTAGCTTGAAATGGTGAGGGAAGAAAAAGAAAAACACTGATATGGATATGATTTTACTGCGTCCTTTTAGATTTTTGTGCATCAGAGACACAGGACGCATACCTATCAGCATCTCTGTAAATATATATATATATATATATGTATATATATATGCTGAAAAAATTATTGTAAGAAAAATATATATACTTTGGTTTGGATGAAATTTATTGTTGTTATTTTGTCAGCAGATGTTTCGATCAAATTTCATTCATATGCATAAAATATTCTATCTAAAATTATTTCAAATATAAAGTAAAAATAAGATTTGTTTCTTTATAGTATCTTTGAAGCATTGTGTGTATGTGTAATATAAAGATTTTGAAGGCAATTTACAATGCAATATGTGTCGAATTTATTTAACTTTTCTTTTTTTTTTCAAAACTAAATATTTTCGGAAGTAAAATTCCATCTTCAGAGTTATTGAAAGTACTAGGTGTTTTTTTATAGTACTTATCCCACAGTGATATTGTAATCATCTGTTGTTTAAGAAGTTGAGGAACACTGTATATTTGAAAAATTTTTCCGTGATTTAACATCACGGAAAAATTTTTCAAATATACGGCATTCCTCAACTTCTTAAACACATATTGCATTGTAAATTGCCTTCAAAATCTTTATATTAAAAATAAGATAATAAAAACAAAATATCAGGCACACAAATCAAGATCATCTTCAGGACACAGCAAATTGTATACCTGATATTTTGTTTTTATTAACTTTCTTTTTTTATATTTAAGATAATTTTAAATAAAACATTCCATGCATATGAATGAAATTTGATTGAAACATGTGTTAACAAAATAGTAACAATAAATTTTATCCAAACCAAAGTATGGAATGATACTAAGACATTGTTGGACAGACATACTCACATAGCAATAGCATAACCTCCTAGAAACTGTACAGAGACATGCAACCAAACAAATACCCTCCACCAGGCATCTACCATACTCTGAACGTCTTGCTGCCCTGGGGATGGATTCGTTGAAACTTCGGCGTCTGGCAACTGACCTGGTAAATGCTCATGAGGTCATTAATCATCTTAACAACAGCAACCCTGAGCACCTTTTTGATCTCCATCTTTTTAACACACGTGCGCATGCCTACAAAGTCAGAAAACAGCACTGCTCAAGTGACTCTCGGAAACATTTTTTCACACTCAGAATTGTGGAGACATGGAATAAACTGCCCACGTCTGTTGTAGGCTGCCGAAACACTGAGTCTTTCAAAGTCTCCATGCTTCCTGTAGTCCGCCGACACTATACCTGATGCCCCTCTCCACACACATATGCACACATACATGCATATTACTACTGTAAACTGTTCATGTTCCTGACATTAATACATTATCTGTTTACTTGAGACTTTGATGAGTTGTGGTGCACCTGAGCACTGTACACAATAAATTTCATTATTTATTTATATAATCTTTACAGATCACTACCATCCCTCACAATCCTATAACCCCACCACCAGAACCTTTCCTCTCATGAGCCCTCAAACCTGCTGCAGATCCACAAAGTTTGATGCAAATATGACATAGGAAGGACGTCCTTCTGACTGTATCAGATGGATCAGATGATAAAATTTGATGTTTATGCGCCACTATATGTCTCTTAAGACCAGAAGCTGACTTACAGACTTTGTTATAGATTGATTGCACAAGACACATTGTTTTTTACAAACACACATAAACACACACACAGAGACTTACGCATACACGCACGCAGAGAATTTGGAAGATATTCCTGAGGCATACAACAGAATGGACAAATCCTAACTAACAGCTCCAGACTTTCAGAAATCTTCTGGCAAAGAAATCTTTATTCCAAAATATTAAGAATGAATCAAAGGTAAACAAACAACATCATAGTTACCTTATTTTTCTTTACACTTGCATTGTGATAGCCTTCAAAACCAACCACCAAAAACCAAAAGAATATATTTTTCTTCCAATTATTTTTTCAACATATCTGTCAGATTCATTTCCATTTTTCTCACTCACACTCACACACGCACACTCACACACACACACACACACACACACACACATATATATAAATGGTAAAGAAAAAGGCTTAAAAATTGGTCATTTTGTGGTTATAGATCTATTTCTACCCACGGGTATCTGTGTATACGTATGAGTTTTATCAGAATGCTATCTTTATTGAAAATGGTAAAAAGAAAATTCATGAGGCTTTATATACAAATTTTCTGGGAAATCCTGAAAGGTTTCGGGTTTCACTTCTTCTCATCATCTTAGGGAGGGGGGGGTGTTTATAATAGGAATCAAACCTGGGCCACCTGGGTGAAAGCCAGGAATCCTAACCACTAGACTAGACTAGACACTAGAATGATGGTTTGGTTTGTTTTGTTTTATGGCATATCAACCTCAGTGGGTCATTTAATGCCGATAAAGTTTTGAAATAAATAATTCTTAATGGATACTCAATTTTGTTTATCAACTCATGTTTTTCTATTTAACCCATAGATGGGACCCTAACAGGTATTACCACTCCCGGTCAGAGTGGACCAGGGAGCAATGGTGATGAAGAGGTGCTCCACATTCCCCAAACCTCCAAAACTGGAACCTCACCATCAGATAGAGTTTAACGTCATTCCCAGGACATGTAGACCCTCAGCCACTGACTTCTAGCACCCATATGATGAAAAGGGTTGGAGATTGCCATAAGGGCAATAGGGTTGGGGTAATCATATAGGTGCTAGGGCTTGATGTGACCAGCCGATTTAATCTGAGGGGGCCTCTCTAACCACACGTTTAGCCCAAGTAAGGACCAAAGTGGAGTAATGCATGTCATGGACTGCTCAACCACCTGGGTTCTATCCTTAAGCATCACAGGTCACCACCCACAGCCAACAGGTGGCCCAATTGAGGGAGTCTTACCCCTCTGCAGAGGTGCAGTCGGTGCATTCTAACGTCCCAGCCAACAGGATGGACACTAGAATGAAATAAACTGCACAAATGTACACCATAAAATTGAAGATATTAAGAACTTGAAAGAGAAATTTCTATCAAAATGGCTTGTTTCAGAATTAAATGATCTGAACAGGGTTCATATGCAGTTAAATAAAACAACCAACCAACCAACTCTATTGCTCATCCTCACTGGCAGGTCTTCTGCATGACATCCAGTATCCCTGCAGAGCTGATGTATGTCTTTGCTTTGATCTGGCCCCTACAAGAGAAACATTTAAAACGCAAGAAAAATTTTAAGACCTGACAAATTAAAAATATAAACAATACCAAAGTGTTTAAAAAATCAATATCTGAAAATTATTGAATAAAATGAACTGCACAGAAATTTACACAATAAATAAATATTTGAAGATATTAAGAACTTGAAACATTGAAACTTTTATCAAAATGATTTAATTCGGCATTAAATGACCCGAAAAGGGTTGATATGCCATAAAACAAAACAAATTATTCTTTCTTTTTTTTGTAACTGTCAACTCAATGTATTTATTATTAAAAATGAAATCAATGAATATCATTTCTACCAAATTAAAGATATTAGGAACTTGAAACATTGAAACTTTTATCAAAATGACTTGAGTCAGCATTAAATGACCCAAAAAGGGTTGATATGCCGTAAAACAGCCGCTTACCTCCTTTCACACAAACCATTTAAGTAAGACAAAGAAGACACATTGGACAATGCTCAAGAAGCAATAACAAACTCATAAGTGACGTTCTCTAGTGAACAACTAGGCATGGACACACCAGAGTGGACTGAACAACAAAGACTTACATTGATCAGATCTGTGCGGATACTAGATGTCATGAGGAGGACTTGCTAGGAGTGATGACTAATAGGGATGGGTGGCAAGAGTGAGTCATGGGAATCCATATTGTCAATCTGGCACAACATGAATCCTTCCCAAAATATTCCTAGCAAAGACAATGCTATGTAGTTCAAGGAAAAAAAACAAAAAACTTTAACACTACTCCATCGTCTCTCGTAGAAGGCTGCCAACCAATTAGTTCAATTAGTAGAGCATCTGCCTGGGAATCGCAAGGTTCCAGGTTTGATACCAGTTCCCGCCAACTCAGCACATGAGTAACACGGCTTGGCTTATCTGATCTGTGCAGTAAAGCATTGGGGAGCTGACGATAGGTGTGGTGCTCTACCTCAGCAAAAACAATCTCCCTGGTCTAACGCTAGTGAAAAGAGGATAGACTCCCTCACTGTTCAGTTGATACCAACAATAGGCCACACCACTAGCTTTACTTTTTATTAACAGCTTATACCAGGGGTCACCAAACTACAGCCCACGAAGGCATTTTATCAGGCCCGCCAATGATACTTGAATTTGTAATATTTTTGATAATGTTTTGAAAATAAATGTTAGTTAAATTTGTTTTTGTGCATCTTATGTTGCTCATCCATGATTATAACAGGAAAGATAGATTTTGTTTTACGTCTTTTTCTCAGAGCTTTCATTCTGGCTACCAAGTATTGAATACAATAATAATGTGGCCCATGCTCGTTATTTTTGCAATTATCCAGCCCATCATGAAAAAAGTTTGGTGATTGTGGGGATTAAAAAATACAAAAATAAAATTAAAAAACAACAACAAACTCCCATGAGGCCTTGACCGGAAGAATCCCTTTGCAACCCTTTGCGCATGTCCGACAAAAAGGACTGACCCCCTACCCTAAAAAGGATACCTCAGTCATTTGAATCTAGGCCGCAACAAAGGGTAGTCATTTTCCTAGCCAAGGGACATGTCCCCTTGGCTACGGCCGACTATCCCTGTTCAATAAAGCCTGAGTCCTAAAACTACCTCTTGCCTTTGTCTCTTTCCTCTTTCATGCCTTTTCATTCCTAAGTTCCATTTCAGCATACGAGCCCATCAGAATTAAGAACCAGCTTTTATTGGGGTTAAGATACCAGTACCAACAAACATAACTTAGCCCCATTTTGCTTACTATGATGTTGCACTCCAGTATATTGGCCATTTTTGTCAGTGCTTGGGTGTGTTCTCTTTACAGAAGAATAACACTGTAGGAGTTATTTTCGTATTTGCCTGGGGAGTTGTCTGCCCGTTTAGTGTCGCTGGTTCCCGCTAGGGGCCTTGTGTATTTAAGCGGCTGATTTGAACTTCTCTTTCTCTTTGCCTGCTGCTCGACCTATGAGACACAATGAGGTAGTCTTATGACTACCCCTTTCTCGTTGGGGCTTCGGCCCTTAACACCGGCCACTCACTGCTAGTAAGTCTCTTATACGATATATGACTATCCTTTAGTCATGTATCTGTAACTACGTTTTTATGTACATTTAGGTATCTCTTTGATACCTAAATATCTTGTATTTTACCATTCATGAATGTGTCATTATCTCTACTCTTGTATATGTATCTATGTACTTTATGTATCTCGTCATATCCATGTGCTGTATACCTATTAAATGTTTTGTCTATCAACCCTTGTCGGAGTTGTATGTTCAATTATGACTTTGAACCCTACAACACTTTAAAATAATACATATTGGAATAATTATCAACATTTAATACCTGCACATTTTTTTTTCAATATAACATTTTCAAGTAAGATTTAAAACTGATGTATCGAATTTTCTATTTATATATCTATATCCATCAAATAAAAAAAAAAAAAATTACACATCAGTTGGTAGAGGGTTAGGCTGGGAATCTTAAGGTTCCTAGTTCAATACCAGCCCTTGCCAACTCAGCGTATGAGTAGTACAGTGAGGAGCTGATGGTAGGTGTGGCACTCCACCTCAGATGCTAAAAAAAACAATCTCCTTGGTCTAGCGCTTGTGAAAAGGGGATAGACTCCCTCGTTGTCTAGCTGATACAGACTTTAGGCCACCCTGACAACTTTACTTACTTTAATTAAGAACATTCTGCATTTCTTGATCTTTAATGTAGGAAAAAAAAAGGCCAGGAATTGGTTTATACAATAATTCTTTATCTTTTTTCTTAAAGTTGATTTTTTTTTTTTTACATGCTGTTGAAATGAATCAGTGTACTGTTGGTTTGAACAACAGCAACTAGCTAAGCACAACTGAACCAGTGCCAAGATACTTTACTCATTGAAATCAAGAATAGTCCATTCTTGCATTTGGGTGATTCCATTCCTAGAGTCCTGATTGGCTGCTTGGTTTCTATGATGCTATAAGGCTTCATAAATAACCTGGCATTCTGCCACTGGACCGGTGTGTTAAATTAACAGCGTCAATCCCAGGAGGCTATCCCCCCCACTAAGCAATACCTGCCCCCTCGATTTAAAGGGGCAGGGCTGGGTTTATTGCCCAGCGCCTGAGGTGCACCCTTTGAGGGGGAATGCTGACGGGATCGACAACATTTTTTGTGCCTACCACCCATGAGCTTCAGCTTGTGGGTGGTCCCACGTTAATAGGGCCTTGTGCCTAACCCGTACAAGTGGGGTATGAGGTAAATATCCAGTGGTATTGCAGCAAGATAGGTTCATATTCAGTTACGACTTCTTGCTGCCTTGTCTTACCAATTCGACAGTAATTGAAACTAGTATGATTATTCTTACACATGCATACCAACAACCAATAACCTTAAATGTTCTAAATACCAAAAGTGACAAATATTCAGCTTAGGAAACAAGATACTTGGATTATATTGTCCAATCTACAACTGACATATTTTATATAAAAGATGAGAATGATATTCCAGCAGATTCTCTTTTGAGAAATGTCAGTGCCAATCTCATTGAACCGATTGTTGATTTAAAGACAATGGACGTTAAACAGCAGAGATTTTTCTCTGGAATGGTAAACGGTAAATGGCAAAATGTTTTGATCGATCGGCTGGAACTTTTTTTTTTTCTGGATTCTGTTACCAAATCACAGGAATGTTAAACCAATTGTCAAACACACACACACACCAATCAGTGAATACACAATGATAGCTGTACACACTGATAAACACACGCACACACAATCTGTGAATACACACTGATAGCTGTACACACACTGATAAAACACACACAATCAGTGAATACACACTGATAGCTGAACACACACTGATAACACACACACACACACACACACACACATCTGTGAATACACACGGATAGCTGTACACACACTGATAAACACACACACACATGTGAATACACACTGATAGCTGTACACACACTGATAAACACACACACACACACATCTGTGAATACACACTGATAGCTGTACACACACTGATAAACACACGCACACACAATCTGTGAATACACACTGATAGCTATACACACATTGATAAACACACGCACACACACACACAATCTGTGAATACACACTGATAGCTGTACACACACTGATAAACACACACACACCCAATCAGTGAATACACACTGATAGCTGTACACACATTGATAAACACACACACACACACAATCAGTGAATACACACTGATAGCTGTACACACTGACACACACACACACACACATACACACACACACCCAATCAGTGAATACACACTGATAGCTGTACACACATTGATAAACACACACACACACACACACACACACACAATCACTGAATACACACTGATAGCTGTACAGACACTGATAAACACACACACACACACACAATCAGTGAATACACACTGATAATAGCTGTACACACACTGATAAACACACACACACAATCTGTGAATACACACTGATAGCTGTACACACATTGATAAACACACACACACACAATCAGTGAATACACACTGATAGCTGTACACACACTAATAAACACACACACACACACACCAATCAGTGAATACACACTGATAGCTGTACACACACTGATAAACACACACACAATCTGTGAATACACACTGATAGCTGTACACACATTGATAAACACACACACACACAATCAGTGAATACACACTGATAGCTGTACACACACTACACATACACACACACACACACACACCAATTAGTGAATACACACTGATAGCTGTACACACACCACACACACAATCTGTGAATACACACTGTACACACATTGATAAACACACACACACAATCAGTGAATACACACTGATAGCTGTACACACACTGATAAACACACACACACACACACACACACACACACACCAATCAGTGAATACACACTGATAAAAAAACACACACTGCTAACACACACACACACATACATACATACACACACACACACACCAATAGCTATACACATACTGCTAGCCATACACACACATACACACACACACACACCAATAGCTGTACACATACTGATAGCCATACACACACATACAAATAACCATACACACACCAATAGCCAAACAGATACTGCTAACCATACACACTCACACACACACACACACACACACACACCAATGGTTATTTCCTATAACTCCAACCTAAAAAAGGGGAACCACTCTGACTGATACATTATTTATTTATTGATCTACTAGGAAAAAAAGAAGACTGGGTTAGGGGTTAGGGTTAGTTTAATGGGAAAATAATGGGTAGATTACTTAACAGATAAAATTCCTTCAGAGTGGTTCCCCTTTTTTTTAGGTTGGAGTTATAGGAAATAACCCACACCAATAGCCATACACACACAAATCAGTGAACACACATGCACACTATTAGCTATATGTGCACTAATAACCAAAAACATATCAATCAGTGAATGCACGCTGATAGTCATACTCACACCAATTGCCATACTCACATCAATAGCCATACACACACATTACAAGACCCTTCCATCTTCCAAAATTGGTCAAATTTGGGTTATTTCCTATAAGTCTAACATAAACAAAGGGAAACCACTCTTGACTGATAAATTATTTATTTATTTATTGATCTACTAGGAAAAAAGAAGACAGGTTAAGGTTAGGGTTAGGGGTTAAGGTTAGTTTAATAGGAAAATGAATAAGTAATTTATCAGTCAAGAGTGGTTCCCTTTGTTTATGTTAGACTTATAGGAAATAACTCAAATTTGATATTTTTTTAAACTGATTAATGGTTCGGTAGTGGTGGTTCTTTTGAATGCTCGTGATCATTAGGTGGTGCTGACAGCATAAATACCCATGACTATCTCTTGCCAACCGTCCCTATTGGTCATCACTTTTGGCAAGTCCTCCACACAGCATCCAGAATCCACACACAGCTGATTGATGTAGGTTTTTGCTGGTCGGCCTACACTAGTATTTCCATGTGTAACTATCCAATGGAGAACGTTACTTATGAATTCATCCTTGCTTCTCCAGCAGTGTCCAGTATGTCTTGTTCATTTTAATTGGATGATTTGTATGATAGGAGGTAAGTGGCCATACAGCTACTTTCTTTTGGGATACTACTTCCAAGATTTGTTCAAGACAGCAATGCAGCATCATTGTGTAGTTCTCATCAACTTTTCTTTTTTTTTTCTATAAGTGTGTTGTTAGATTAATTGATAGATTGATCTTAATGGCATGTCAACCCAATCAGGGTTATTTTATGCCAAGCGGTAGGTTGTGAGGGATAGTCAAATTTATTGTTAGGTCTTTTTTTTTTCAAGGATTTTTATTGATTTTGACATTAGGTTATTATTAAAACGATATCTGTAACGTTGTCATATATCTGGTCACAGTACCCAAAGCGTGAATATTCACCGTACTAAAAATGTCTTCTGCACGTGGTGGTCATCTTGTTGATAAAAATTACAACGTGAGAAATATGTAGTCACAACTGCTAGCCTTTATTATCGTGCTCGTCTCGTGTTACTTGATTACTGTGACCCCATAACGCGTCCGAAAGCAAAAAGAGGCCGGTCCCTTTTTTCGTTGTTCCACGTCACCACGTGACTTCCGGTCAACACCCAAAACTTCCGGTTGACATTCAATTCTCCATTCGGGGTCACGCTACGGTCAAACCATCGTTTATCCTGTTTTGTGTTCATTACTCTTTTTAAAACCTTTATCATCTCTTACTTATTTCCTTCTTCCTCCTTTTCTAATATAGTATTTTTAGCTCACAAAAGTCAGGATAATATACCCATCTTGCTACAAAATCAGTTTAAGGGATAAGTTTATAGAGTAAAGTTCAAGTTTGTTATAAGTGATAGTTTGGTAGAAAAAATTTTTTAAACAATTTTTTTCTATTTAACCCACAGATGAGACCCTAACAGGTACTACCACACCAAGTCCTCTCTGACCTGGGAGCAATGGTGATGAAGGGGTGCGAGGATTGAACTTGCTATTCAATAGTAATGGATCTATGAGATTAGCTTACTAAACATCAGACCATGATGGAACACCCCGGTATTTATCCAACCTGTTCACCATGGGTAGGAAGATTGGGGCATCCAACAAGGATCAAACTCCCTATTCAGTCATAATGGATCTGTAGCAAGCTGTGTGTTGTATATATTTTATATAGGTTTACACAACTTACTAACTTTTAAACAAAACTCAACACAATGAAAGAAATCAACGGAGTCGTATTAAAATAACAATCTGTATTAAAATAGAATTACAGACATGTATAATAGCATACTGGGCATAGTCCTTTCTTTTATATTGTGGTATTAATAGTTCATATTTTATCTTGTTTTTCTTTGCTGATACTGGAGCTGATTTGTTGCGTGACCACTTGTCTTGTCATTCTCTGAACTACTGAAAAATTCCCGCTTTTCCTTTTTGGCGTTTGATTTTGAATATATATATATATGATGAAAAGGGTTGGGGGTTTTCCATAAAGACAATTGGGTCGGAACAATCATGTAGATGCTTGGGCGTGACGTAACCAGCCGATTGATCGGAGGTGGCCCAAGTAATACTTGCATATCATTGACTGCTCAGCCACGATGATTCCATCCTTAAGCATCATGTGTCGCCATCTACGACCAACAGGTGTCCCAATTGGTGGGTTACCCCTTCTGCAGAGGTGCAATCAACTTATTCTACTGCCTGGCATGGCTTCACATTGATGGCTATGCTTATCTACAAACGTCATTAGATCTGTAGCAAGCTGGGTGTTGTATATATTTTATATAGGTTTACACAACTTACTAACTTTTAAACAAAACTCAACACAATGAAAGAAATCAACAGAGTCGTATTAAAATAACAATCTGTATTAAAATAGAATTACAGACATGTATAATAGCATACTGGGCATAGTCCTTTCTTTTATATTGTGGTATTAATAGTTCATATTTTATCTTGTTTTTCTTTGCTAATACTGGAGCTGATTTGTTGCGTGACCACTCGTCTTGTCATTCTCTGAACTACTGAAAAATTCCTGCTTTTCCTTTTTGGCGCTTGATTTTGAATTCAGTGTTTGTTGTTTTCCGTTACTGCATTTTTCGGATTCTTACTCCCCCTTTTTAATATAATCGGCAACTGCCATTTTATTAACCATTACAGATCTGTGAGACTAGCTTGCTAACCATTACATCACAACAGGTGGAAATATGCAACTACTTTCTCAAGAAAACAAATTATTGTGAGATAATGAAGTGTCAGGTAAGTTTATGTCATGGAAGAATGATTGTCCAGGTTAGAAAGATCAATAATATTGCTAATTACAGGTAAAAGAGAAAAGGTTAATGATACGATTCTTGAAAAGAAAAAAAAAGGGGGCCAAACTGTTCAATAATCTGTTCTTTTTTTTTTTGTTCTTTTCTATTGCGTTTGTTTTTTAAAACAAAAATGTTTTTAAAAAAATGTTTAAAAAAAAAAAACCTGTTTAAAAAAAATTGGACACATGGCCTAGTGGATAAAGGAGTTAGGTTAAGACAGTTCTAAGTGACAATTATCTCTAGACTGCAGGTTCAATCCTGGTCAAAGGGCAGCAGTAACAAAGAATAATAATTAACACAGCTTAACGCCTCTACCCCAGCTATGGTTAACGGAATGAGAACAGGATATCCCCGTGGACTGAATAATGGGTTAGGTTCAAAGTTCCATGATGGCTCCTGATTATGACAAGAAGGTTCCTGAATCTGAGAAGGTTCCCGAGTCCGACAAGAAATACCTGAAGAAGGCTGGAAGGCACATCGGCCAAAACGTTGTACAGATAACAATGAAGATGAGGACAATAGTCCGAATAACGCAGATAATACTAAAAAAAATTGAATTTAAAAAAATATTTATAACCTATTAAGAATGAATAAAACAAAATGTCTTCGACATAAAATAACCCAACAAGGGGTGAAATGCTGTAAATTCCAATACACATTCCTTAAGCAATGAAGGGGTACAATGCACTCCCCAGAGCTCCACAATGGGAACCTCTCCATTAGATGCAGTTCACATATAACTTGACTACTTCAGGGAGCTGGCATTACCTTAAGGAATGTGTATTGGAATTTATTTGATGAACATGAATGGCTAAATAATAAGAATGAAATTGTGTACAGTGCTCAGGTGCACCACAACTCATCAAAGTCTCATGTCTAGTACACAGGATAATGTATTATTGTCAGGAATATGAACAGTGTACAGTAATAATATACACGTATGTGTGCGCGTGCGTGCATATGTGTATGGATAGGAGTATCAGGTATAGTATTGGCGGACTACAGGAAGCATGGAGGCTCTGAAAGATGGAGTGTTTCGGCAGCCTACAATGGATGCAGGCAGCTTATTCCATGCCTCGGCAACTCTGAGCGTGAAAAAATGTTTCCAAAAGTCATGTGAGCTATGCTGTTTTCTGATTTTGTAGGCATGCCCATGTGTGTTAGAAACATGGAGATCAAAAAGGTGCTCAAGATTGCTGTTGTTAAGATGATTAATTACCTTATGAGCGTAGTCCCATCATAACCCTCCTAGAGGTTATGTATAACTAATGGCTCCCTTAAATTCTTCCCACCCTATCAGCTGGGGTTATAGAATACACTGATTGCACCTCTGCAGAGGGGTAAAATACACCCAATGTTGCCACCTGTTAGCTATGGGTGGTGACCCATGAGGCTTAAGGACGGAATCTTGGTGGCTGAGCAGAACATAGTATACAACATTCCACTTATATCACAGATATACTAATGCTAAAATTGGTCCAACCATTCCTAATAATTTGAAAAAGAAGGAAAGATGATTTATTAAAACTGGTAAAATTTTTGGTAATTTATGAGGAAGTGCGTCCCGGTCTCCTGCCTCAAAAATTGCTACCCAGTGACTATCAAAATAATAACCCAGCTTGTCCTAATTCTTGTTTATTTATCGTAATTTGTCGTAATTCTTGTTTAGATATGAAGATGGATATATAGTTTTGAATAGACTGAGATAGATAGGTAGATAAACAAACAAAATAATATAAATAGATACGAACAAATGGAGATAGATAGATAGATAGATATTTTCGACAAGTAAATGTATTTTTTGGGGGGGGGGGCGCTTCTTTTTTTTGTCATAATTCTTGTTTATTTAAACTAAAAACAAGACATTAAACAAACATGAATAAATAAAAAAAATCTTAGTATCTAAAGTAATATAGATAAATATGAACAAATTGAGATAGATAGATAGATAGATAGATATGAAGATGGATAGTTTTGAATAGACTGAGCTGGGTCGTTATTTTAATAGTCACCGGGTAGCAATTTTTGAGGCAGGAGACCGGGATGCACTTCCTCATAAATTACCAAATTTTTTATCAATGCAGATGCAAAAACACACTGTGTATGGGGACAAGTTTTGGTTCTGTCCGTCTTTGTAACTTATCTCCAATTAAAGCTGGTTCTTTCTACTGGTGAGCTGGTAAGCTGAAATGGAATTTAAGGAATGAAAAAGAAAGAGACAAAGGCCAGAGGTAGTTTTATGACTCAGACTTTATTGAACGGGGCATAGTCGTCTGTAGTGAGGGGACATGCCCCATGGCTAGGAAAACGACTGCACTCAGTTGTGGCTTCAGTTCGAATGACCGAGGTATCCTTTTTGGGGTAGGGAGTCAGTCCTTTTTGTTGGACATGTGGAAAGGGTTCCTCCAGTCAAGGCCCCATGAGAGTTTGTTGTGTTTTTTTATTTTTTTTAATCCCCTCATGTGTATGCACAGCTTGTGTTACAATGCCATATATCCTTGTTGGGTATATACACAAGAGTTCTTATATATAGAGAAGGAGTGTAGAATATCAGAGAGAGATATATAGATACATATATAACTTACTTTATAAAGAAATCTAAGGTATGGGTTATCGTCCTTGTCTACAAGCCTCTCTATCGAACCAACCAATCACGGGCCAGCATACTTTGGCGGCAAAGCCAAAGAGACAATTTCTTTACCCCTCTTTCTGATCGACCAGCACCGGAGTCAGACGTCAAAAAAAGGACTTCTCTCATATTTTACTGAACGACCAGAGTAGACGTAGCAAGGACTTTGATAATTCCCCTACCTCAGGATTTCAGCTAAGTGGGTTTTTTTTATTATATGTATATGTATATGATTCAGCAGACAAACCAAAGCTTGCAACAATTCTTCCAATAATACATGTTTGTTCCCATTCTAAGTCTGTGTTCGTTTTTTATTCTTTTGACTTGTCTGTCACCATTCGTGGTCTAAAACACCATATTTTGCAAACTTTATATAAAGACTAATATTCATAACTTGGTTGTTACTTCCCTTTGTACTTTGCCGAGTCGCCATGTGGAATATTCACTTCTTCTTTCTTTCTTTCTTTGGCCATGATGTCTACGTCCAGTCTGGTTTCATTTTTGATCATACAATTTCAGACCACAACAAATTTGATTATCGACCTGGAACCGTCTACCAATTCTCTTACGATGCCAAAACAACGACCAAAATGAACAGTGCTTCCGAAGACTCTGCCACGATCGATATGACTGCGAACGTTGAGATTGAACCCCTCACCAAATGCGAACTTGTCATGAGGGTAAGACAAAAAGAATTGGGAAAAATATTCTATCAGTCAAAAAATCATTCTATTAAATATTCTGAATCTTTTTTATTTCGTATTTCAGAGAATTGTTTTTTTTTATTAAATCTAGCCGTCTTTTTTTTTCTATTGGGCGCAAATATTTAAATGTCAATGTAATATGTTATTACAATTAGAAAGTCTAACAAAACTAAATTACAACAAATATAAAAAATATTATACTTACTAGCAAATATATGCACCCCCCGGGTGCAAGTATTTAAGTTTTAATGTAATAAAATATTGTATCAAATTAGAAATGCTAATGAAACTAAATAAGAAAGCAGATAAAAATATTTGAAACAGAGAGGGTATAATAAAGAAATAGAACAACTGAAACTTACTCTTCTATCACTCCAGTCTTTCATTGCTAAATTTTCCTAATTTAACTATTTAGTTAAAATAGGAAGTAAAGAATAAAATTACAGTTATTTTTTCTTGTTAATGGATTTCTTTTAAGATTTATACCTGAGATTTTAGATAATATTCATTAAGATAAAACCAAACAATTAGAAATCAATAATACTAAGCATATATTTATTAAAATCAGATTTTAATATCAATATGCAAATTAGCCTTCCCATTCACACTGTAAACTGGTATTTTGTTGTATATATAAATACAATTGCATGTTATTAGTATGTAGATATTACTAACAGTATTAATAATGTAAAACAATTTTATTAATAATTGAGGTTTAAATAAAAATAAAATCCTGTAGAAGGTGACGTAAATAAGCAAGGGAATTGTTACTTAAATAGTAATATAGTTTCAGTTACAGACAGAAAAACACACAATCTCCATTATAATAAGATTTTAATGTTATTTTAATCGATTTATATATAAAATTATATAAATTAAAATTAAGGAAATGAATCTGGTTTGAATTTTTCTCCTTACCTATTGCTTCTTTCTTCAGCCATGACGTCTACGTCCAGTCTGGTTTCTCCTTACCTATTGCTTCCTTCTTCGGCCATGACGTCTACGTCCAGTCTGGTTTCTCCTTACCTATTGCTTCTTTCTTCGGCCATGACGTCTACGTCCAGTCTGGTTTCTCCTTACCTATTGCTTCTTCTTCGGCCATGACGTCTACGTCCAGTCTGGTTTCTCCTTACCTATTGCTTCTTTCTTCGGCCATGACGTCTACGTCCAGTCTGGTTTCTCCTTACCTATTGCTTCTTTCTTCGCCATGACGTCTACGTCCAGTCTGGTTTCTCCTACCATTGCTTCTTACTTCGGCCATGACGTCTACGTCCAGTCTGGTTTCTCCTTACCTATTGCTTCTTACTTCGGCCATGACGTCTACGTCCAGTCTGGTTTCTCCTTACCTATTGCTTCTTTCTTCGGCCATTACGTCTACGTCCAGTCTGGTTTCTCCTTACCTATTGCTTCTTACTTCGGCCATGACATCTACTTCGAGTCTGGTTTCTCCTTACCTATTGCTTCTTTCTTCGGCCATGACGTCTGCGTCCAGTCTGGTTGCTCCTTACCCATTGCTTCTTTCTTCGGCCATGACGTCTGCGTCCAGTCTGGTTTCTCCTTACCTATTGCTTCTTTCTTCGGCCATGACGTCTACGTCCAGTCTGGTTTCTCCTTACCTATTGCTTCTTTCTCGGCCATGACGTCTACGTCCAGTCTGGTTTCTCCTTACCTATTGCTTCTTCTTCGGCCATGACGTCTACGTCCAGTCTGGTTTCTCCTTACCTATTGCTTCTTTCTTCGGCCATGACGTCTGCGTCCAGTCTGGTTGCTCCTTACCTATTGCTTCTTTCTTCGGCCATGACGTCTGCGTCCAGTCTGGTTGCTCCTTACCTATTGCTTCTTTCTTCGGCCATGACGTCTACGTCCAGTCTGGTTTCTCCTTACCTATTGCTTCTTTCGGCCATGACGTCTACGTCCAGTCTGGTTTCTCCTTACCTATTGCTTCTTTCTTCGCCATGACGTCTACGTCCAGTCTGGTTTCTCCTACCTATTGCTTCTTACTTCGGCCATGACGTCTACGTCCAGTCTGGTTTCTCCTTACCTATTGCTTCTTACTTCGGCCATGACGTCTACGTCCAGTCTGGTTTCTCCTTACCTATTGCTTCTTTCTTCGGCCATGACGTCTACGTCCAGTCTGGTTTCTCCTTACCTATTGCTTCTTACTTCGGCCATGACGTCTACTTCGAGTCTGGTTTCTCCTTACCTATTGCTTCTTTCTTCGGCCATGACGTCTGCGTCCAGTCTGGTTGCTCCTTACCTTCTTTCTTCGGCCATGACGTCTGCGTCCAGTCTTATTGCTTCTTTCTTTGGCCATGACGTCTACGTCCAGTCTGGTTGCTCCTTACCTATTGCTTCTTACTTCGGCCATGACGTCTACGTCCAGTCTGGTTTCTCCTTACCTATTGCTTCTTTCTTCGGCCATGACGTCTACGTCCAGTCTGGTTTCTCCTTACCTATTGCTTCTTTCTTAGGCCATGACGTCTACGTCCAGTCTGGTTGCTCCTTACCTATTGCTTCTTACTTCGGCCATGACGTCTACGTCCAGTCTGGTTTCTCCTTACCTATTGCTTCTTACTTCGGCCATGACGTCTACGTCCAGTCTGGTTTCTCCTTACCTATTGCTTCTTTCTTCGGCCATGACGTCTACGTCCAGTCTGGTTTCTCCTTACCTATTGCTTCTTACTTCGGCCATGACGTCTACGTCCAGTCTGGTTTCTCCTTACCAATTGCTTCTTTCTTCGGCCATGACGTCTACGTCCAGTCTGGTTTCTCCTTACCTATTGCTTCTTTCTTCGGCCATGACGTCTACGTCCAGTCTGGTTGCTCCTTACCTATTGCTTCTTACTTCGGCCATGACGTCTACGTCCAGTCTGGTTTCTCCTTACCTATTGCTTCTTACTTCGGCCATGACGTCTACGTCCAGTCTGGTTTCTCCTTACCTATTGCTTCTTACTTCGGCCATGACGTCTACGTCCAGTCTGGTTTCTCCTTACCTATTGCTTCTTTCTTCGGCCATGACGTCTACGTCCAGTCTGGTTTCTCCTTACCTATTGCTTCTTACTTCGGCCATGACGTCTACGTCCAGTCTGGTTTCTCCTACCAATTGCTTCTTTCTTCGGCCATGACGTCTACGTCCAGTCTGGTTTCTCCTTACCTATTGCTTCTTTCTTCGGCCATGACGTCTACGTCCAGTCTGGTTGCTCCTTACCTATTGCTTCTTACTTCGGCCATGACGTCTACGTCCAGTCTGGTTTCTCCTTACCTATTGCTTCTTACTTCGGCCATGACGTCTACGTCCAGTCTGGTTTCTCCTACCAATTGCTTCTTTCTTCGGCCATGACGTCTACGTCCAGTCTGGTTGCTCCTTACCTATTGCTTCTTTCTTCGGCCATGACGTCTACGTCCAGTCTGGTTTCTCCTCGTCTACGTCCAGTCTGGTTTCTCCTTACCTATTGCTTCTTCTCTCTTGTTGGTTCTTCATTTTCTAACTTAATTAATAAGACTTATTGCTTTTCAAAGTTTTATTTGCTGTTTCCTAAATCATTACGCGGAGCTGACAGCCGAAGTAGGACACGTCTGTCCCATCGGGGGGTCTAGCTGTCAATTGAGGACCTAATTAGTTCTTATATGACTTGCGGGTTTCCCACCTCTGAGGTCAAAGTTTCCCAACAGTCTGTAATTTTCCATTTGGGCTCTTTGTATTCTCACTACTCGGTGTTGTCAATAATCTATGCTACCACAGAGATTAGCCAACACTCTACATTTTGCCAGGTTCTTTTATTTCTTTTTTATTTTATTTATTTCTTTGTTTCATTCTTTCTTTTCCACTTTGGCCCTTACTTAGGCTAGACGGGCGGTCAGAGAGGCCCCCTTTGATCAATCAGCTGGTCATGTCAAGCCCTAGCACCTATATAATTGCCCAAACTCTATTGCTCTTATGGCAAGCCCCAACCCATTTTATCATATGGGTGCTAGAAGGTGGTGACTGAAGGTCTTCATGTCCAGGGAAAAATATTATACTCTATCTGATGGTGAAGTTCCAGTTCTGGAGGTCTGGGGAATGTGGAGCACTCCTTCATCACCATTGCTCCCAGGTCCACTCTGACCTGAAGTGGTAGTAACTGTTAGAGTCCCATCTATGGTTTAAATAAAAAAACATGAGTTTATAAGAAAGAATTGAGTATCCATTAAGAATGAATTTATTTCAAAACTTTGTCGGCATTAAATGACCCACTGAGGTTGATATGCCGTAAAACAAAACAAACCAACCAAACATAAGGAAAAGATGAAAAGAAGGAAAGAAAGAAAAAAGTGCGTGAGAGAGAGTTAAATCAAGATTAATATACTTTTTACACATTGAACTATTTAGCAATAGCTCTTAAGTAAACATATCAAACGTTGTAATAATTAAATTATCATACTGTTGGTATATCTACAGGTTTTGCTAGTCTTGTATATTTGTCGTGATTTTAACATGAAGAAAATTCTGAAATCAGAATCCAAATCATTAAACAATAAATGTTTTGAGAATCAATATTATAATGATCCAATTTTTGGAGATTCGTATTTTACTGTAATATAACAAAAATGGCACATCGTATCGTGATTGTTGTTAGTGCAATGTTAAAATAGTCTGACTTTTCCCTGTCAAACTGCAACTTAAAATTGATAATACACAGAATAATAGTGTAGTGTAGGTTATGAGGTAACATAGATGAAACCGATAATCACATAATAACCGATTACAACAGACTGGCACAAAAGGAATGCAAGTGTAGGTACGATTGGGTGGGAAAGGTGATCCAGCTGTAATCGTGCAAGAGAAAAAAAATCACTATACTCTCAAATAGAGTACAGGGTGATTGTAAAGTAACTCCCTATTTTAAAAATCTTATGATTTATTTCTAAATCATTATAAAAGTAGTAAAGTGGAAGGAGTGGTTTATTGTCAGTATCAGCGATGGAGTCTATCCCCTTTTCACTTGCACTAAACTAGGGAGATTGTTTTTGCATCTGAGGTGGTGTGTGTTGGCATCCGTCTGTCTACTAAAGACAATGGCGTAGTCTCCATATTTAAAATTTTTTTTTTTTATCTGCAACTGCGTGAGTGGCTGAACAGACCAATTTTTGAATGGCAATCTCTGGTGCAGTGACTGCAAACAAACAGTGATGTTTGCTGGAGTTGCTGTTGTCTCTCCTTCCTTTTGGCTCTCTTTTCTGCGGCGGCTTCTTTCCTCTCTTTTTCACTCCTTCTCGTTCCTTGTTTGACAAGGGGTCGCCAGGTTGCATGGTCTTCTGTACAAACCTCCCATGTGTTGGTGTTGATGTGGCATATCTTCATATTCCTCTTGCAGACATTTTTAAAGCGCAGGCGTGGTCTCCCTACCGGTTGGGTGTCTTCAACTAATTCACCATACAGTAGGTTTTTGGGGATGCAGCCTTTGTCCATCCTCCTAATATGACTAAGCCAACGCAGGCATCTCTCACAGATAATGGCAGGCATGCTGTTCATGTTGGCTCATTCCAGCACATCTGTGTTGGGTACTTTGTCCTGCCAGTGTATGCGTAGAATGCAGCGTAGGCATCTGAGGTGGAAATTGTCCAGTTTCCTCAAGTGGTAGGAGTATGTGATCCAGGAAACGGGACAATTTCCACCTGAAATGTCTATGCGGCATCTGAGGTGGAGCACCACATTAAACATCAACTCTCTAATTTACTGCACAAATCCAAGTTATGTTACTGAAGCCCTAAATTGGAGGGGTCATTATTGAACCTGGATCTTTATGGTTGTGAGGTGGATGCACTATCAACTGAGCTAAACCAGCCCATAAGCCTAAAATTTTATTTTTTTTGTGGCATATCAACCTCATTGGGTCATTTAATGCCGACAAAATTTTGAAATGAATTCATTCTTAATGGATAATCACATTTTGTTTATAAACTCATGTTTTTCTATTTAACCCATAGATGGGACTCTAACAGGCACTACCACTCTGAGTCAGAGTGGATCAGGGAGCAATGGTGATGAAGAGGTGCTCCACATTCCCCAAACCTCCAGAACTGGAATCTCACCATCAGATAAGTTTAACGTCATTCCCAGGACATGTAGACCCTCAGCCATCGCCTTCTAGCACCCAAATGATAAAAAGGGTTGGGGCTGCCATAAGGGCAATCGGGTTGGGGCAATCATATAGGTGCTAGGGTTTGACGATTGATTGGAGGGGGCCTCTTCGACTGCCCGTCTAGCCCAAGAAAGGGCCAAAGTGAAGTTTTGCAAGTCATGGACTACTCATCCACCTGAGTTCTATCCTTAAGCATCATGGGTCGCCACCCACAACCAACAGATGGCCCCATTGGGGGAATCTTAGCCCTCTGCAGAGGTGCATTCTAATGCCCCAACATGCAGTGACAGTGTTAGTGTGTTGAGTATCGCTTTAAACTGCATCTAATGGTGAAGTTCCAATTTGGAGCTTTGAGGAGTGGTTGTACCTGTTAGCGTCCCATCTATAGAAGAAAATGAGTCAACAAAAATATGTTTAAAAAGAATTTTGTTCAAAAAAAGAATTTTCATTACCATCAAGAATGAATTGTACAAAGTGTCTTCGGTATAAAATAACCCAACAAGGGTTGACATGCCGTAAAAAAGAAAAAGAAAGAGAAAGAAGGCAGTTTCCTGGGTTAAATCATACTTAACTGACATAAATTCCCCCCTTATATGTCACCCTGTCAAAAGAAAAAAAAAAAGTCAAGGAATTAACCGGATTTAATGAAATTTTCAGTGTTGATACATTAATGAATAAAAGATATAATACACCAGTTATTTCATTTAAAAACTTTTACATTTTTTCAGGTTAATTAGCTTTGAATCACATATGTTTGTGAATCTATGTTACGCCTCAAAGATACGTCTGACATACGGGGTGACATACAATGGTGGAATTTATGTCCGTTAAGTAGGATTTAACCCTTAATTTACTTTATATTGCAATTTGATCTGAAAAAAACAAATAAACATTAAATAAGATAAAAAATCTATATATTAATACTCGTGTTCCTTAATTGTACAACTTTTATCATCTTGCAACATTTTCTGGTTAAAAATGAGACCATCCAAATCATCCAAGATGAAATGCAAAAATGTAAATCCTGATTATCTGATGTTGTTTATCTGATGTATTCTTATTCCTTGTGAGTGTCATCACCTCAGCTAAATAATGGATCATTCCATTTTTATTAGAAAGAAAGAAAGGTAAGAAAAAGGACATGCTACACAGAAAATAATTTAAGAAAAAAGAGAGTAGAGGAAAGATTGAGAGAGCAGGTGAGCACGCAATTGAACATAATGAAAAGAAAAGAAGAAAGAAAGAATTTATGTCCATTAAGTAGGATTTAACCGTTTTTTGATTACCCTGAGTTGCCACTCGTAATTTCTTGATTAGACTCAGTGGACCATATGACCTTTAGGCACCCCTTTTTGATCTCGATTAAGAAAGGACATGTTTTTCATTTACACTGTCAATAACTGGTTGTTTTAACAGACGATTTTTTTTTTTTAATTATAAAACTAACCCCTAACAAACACCCGGTTATTGACGGTGTAAATAAAAAATGTGTCCTTTCTTAACTCTTAACATCCTGTTGAGATTTTTCTAAGTCCAGAGCATTCCTATAAGGATATATAAGAAAATGGCTAAAAATGACCTTTGCATCTAAAGTTACCTATTATTTGCCTTAAATCAAAGATTTCTACATATGTTTAATATTAAATTTAAACAAAGGCTATTGTTTGGGGCTGATTAGTTAAAACGAATGTGACTTCCAGCTGGGTGGAATGAGGTTGTGGGTGCCTAAAGGTGATATGGTCTGACTCAGCCAACCAGTTCCATTGTTTCTTTTTCAGGTTTTTTGTCTCATCAAATTCAGCCATTCACTTTTCTCTTTTTCCAAAAAGCTGCTCCTTTTATGATAAGAGTTTCCAGATCGTCGGACAACAATTCCCCGACTTTTTCCATGTGGATTGGTCAGTTCAGTACATTGGCCTTTTGAATTGCTTCTTCTTTTTCTTTTTTTTTTTTGACCAGTTGTTGTTGTTGTTGATGATGATGATGGTGGTGGTTGGCTTTACACATAAAGTCAACCATTATCATCATCATCATCATCAGTATAATATGCAATTCCAAGCTTCAATCTATCATTTTTCTTAGGTTCTTTTTTTTTTTTTGTTAATTCCTATAACCCCAACATAAACAAAGGGAAACAACTCTTGACTGATAAATTATTTATCTATTTATTGATCTACTAGGAAAAAAGAAGACGGGATTAGGGTTTGGGTTTAGGGTTAGTTTAATGGGATAATAAATAAATAATTTATCAGTCAAGAGTTGTTCCCCTTTGTTCATGTTAGACTTATAGGAAATAACCCATTTTTTAAAAAATTCTAATTTCTTTCATCAATGAATAGATATGAATAATTTTCATATTTATTGGGTAAAGAGCCAGTACATTTATACATACATTAACAAAACAGTCCAGATGAATTTAACCAGAAAATGGTTCCCAATAAACAAATGGACTGGTCACATTTGAATATACATTTTTCTTAAAATAATTTTTTTCTGTGACTTGTCATTTTTTTCTCAATTTTCTTTTTCTCATGTTTTCTTCTGATGTGACCTAAGGTTGAAACTAGTATAAAAAAATAAATAACATAAAAAATATTCCTATTTGTCTCATCTCTTTTTATTCATATCATATATATATATAGAGACAGTATTTCTTCTTTAAGACATATTTTCGCCAGATATAATCACATCAATCTGGCAACTTGAAAAGACAAGAAACAAAATTTGCAGACAAAAAATGGCTGTGTTGTTCAATAAGATATATATATATATATATATATATATAAAATTCAGAAAGGTAAGTCAGCGATACGTGTAATCGACTGCAATTAATCAATATCTTGATTAATTCAGTGGATTTAACCCTGAAGATCCTTATGTTGAAACTCGAGTAGGTTATCATTTGTACCTATATTGTTATATATATATATATATATATAGCACATGGGGCAATGGTTACCATCATAGGAAATGGACACAACGACATGAGTTCAAATCCTGGACGCTGCTTTTTGCATTTCCCATAGTGCTAATACCCTTGGGAAAGGTATGAATCCAACTATTCTCCCTTCAGCTATGGGTAAGTAGTATGGAAGACTGGGCTCTTGAACCTTGGTAAGGCAACCAGTTTAGGAGAAGGAAAACTCTGAATTCAAACTTGTTAAACTCCACTTTAAAAATTGACTTTGAGTTGCATCCTGCTCTTACAGACGGGTTGGTATATAAATATATAGAGAGAGAGATGACAAGGTTATAAAAAATAAATGTTGTGGGTTTTTTTTTTTTCAAGCATTAAAGAATAGTGAAACTACGGAATTAATCGGGCTAATATTCAAGAAATACAGCTGACTTAGCCCATTTGAATTTTTATTTTCACTATTATTTTTTCAGTTATTTCCTATAGCTCAAACATAAAAAAGGGGAACCACTCTGAATTAATTTTATCTGTTAATTAATCTACCTATTATTTTCCCATTAAACTAACCCTAAACCCCGTCTTCTTTTTTCCTAGTAGATCAATAAATAAATAAATAATTTATCAGTCAATCAGAGTGGTTCCCCTTTTTATGTTGGAGTTATAGGAAATAACCCTTTTATCTTTCATGCTTCAAAAAAGCTAGTACATTTATTTTTTATAACCTTGTCATCTAATAGGTGAAGCATACGTGAAACCTTTACAATTTTAAAACACACACACACACACACATATATATATATATATATATATATATATAGATAGATAGATAGAGAGAGAGAGAGAGACATTGATATTACTGACGCATAAAAATCTAAAGGGACCAGTAAAATTGTATCCATGGTCCCAGTGTTTTTTTCTTCCCCCACCATTTACAACTTACTGTGAATACATCTCAATATTTTCTTGGAAATGAATTACAATGTAATTCATTTCCAAGAAAATATTGAAATGTATATAGCATGTAATTATTACATGCTATGGGGTACAAGGTAGGAGTTAGACGGCTTTAGTTGTTCATAGATAAAAACTCAACAATTTATTAAGAAACTTATCTAAGTCTGTTTATACATCTATAGTCTGTTACCCTCTCTCTTTCTATTAGATAGATAGATAGATAGATAGATAGATAGATCTAAATAATGTGATTTCCTTTTTTTTCATTTTTTAAAAATCTTTACGAGTTTGGAGATGATATTCATTATTTTTTACAAAGTAATTGTGAAGGTTGTATATGCCATTCTTTCCCACGTGGAAGTAAGTAATAGTAAATACCGCTTCATTATCGCTTTTATACTCGTTTGGTCATCCGTAGTTATGGCTGGTTACGCACTCGCTCATTTTTCTTTTTCTTCGATATAAACAAAAATGATGAAACGCAGGAAGTTGTTCATGCCAGACAAAATGTTTTGAGTGTACACAAACAAAAAACTTTACCGCTAATAGATTGTAGGAAGTAATAAATTCTAGCAATGAAATCATGTTTAAAATACCAGCTTGATTGGACGGCCTTAATTCTCTAGAAGGTGTAGCAAGATAATTTTTTTCCAGCTTTTTATTTCTCCCTCCTCGTCGCCTAGTACGCGAATGTCGATGAAATGGCGAAACTGTCACTTAAAAATAAGGGTTGTCTTTAACTAGAGCATTCGTTTAAAATATTTGATAGATATTTAATTCGTTAGAATTTTGTAAAGTCTTATTTTTTCTTCACTTTTTAAATCTTATCTTTTATTTCGTTATTTTTTAAATTCTTTTCTTTTTTAAAAAATTTAATTCAACGCTCAAGTTTTCCTTTATTTTTCTACTTCTTTTTTGTTAAGTTTAAAAAAAAAACCTTATTATTTTATTGTAGTTCTCTAAATGGCTTTTTAAAATTATAGTTTTTATCTTTTTTAGGTTTATATTTTTATTGTTTCAAGTTAAGGTTGACTATGGAGGAAATATGAGCGTGTTTACTGCTACTGCCTGGGACAAGAATGGGAGAGTGGTATGAAATAAATATTCTTTCACTCCTTCTAAGAAAAAGTTTTCTTATTAATCTATTATCGTGACATACCAGTAACGTGAGATTTTTGTTAGGCTACACTTTTTATTCAAAAAGTCATTTTTATGTAAAAATTATACAAAATTACTTTTTGAATAAAGAGTGTGATCCTAACAAAAGTTGTGTCAGGCAAAATTTTAACTTGGTAAAGTAATTATGGGAAAGTGGTTTGCCCATCAAATTACTCACTCAGCCACACTCTTTTGTTTTCTACCAACCATTGTGGCATGCTAGTGACAAGATATTTTATCAAAAGAGATGGGAATTGGGATAAAACAATGGAAATTCTAATTCCATTTTCTGTATTGATAACTGTTCACTTAGTCTACATCACTGTAATGTATGTGTGTATATATATATATATATATATATATATATATATATGGGATAATATATATATATGGGAGAAATAAGAGGAAATTAATCCGACAATATGTGGAGAAAGGTAGAAACATCCATTTTGTAGAACATCCCGTGTTTGTCTACCTTTCTTCACACACACACACACACACACACACAATATATAGACATATATAATATATAATATATACATAATATATAATATATACATAATATATATATACATACATATATATATATTGTCTACCTTTCTCCACACACACACATTATATATACTAGCAAATATATGCACCCTCCGGGTGCAAGTATTTAAGTTTCAATGCAATAAAATATTGTATTAAATTAGAAAGGCTAATGAAACTAAATAAAAATGGAGATAAAAAGATTTAAAATAGAGGGAGTATAATCGAAAAATAGAACAACTGAAACTTACTCTTCCATCACTCTCGTCTTTCATTGTTATTTTTTCTAATTTAAGTATTTAGTTAAAAAGAGGAAGTAAAGAATAAAATGACAGTTATTTTTTCTTGTTAATGGATTTCATTTAAGATTCATTGAAGAGATTTTTGCTTATACTCATTAAAATAAAACCAAACAGTTAGAAATCAATAATACTAAGCACATATTTATTAAAATCACATTTTTAATATCAATATGCAAATTAGCCTTCCCATTCACACTGTAAACCGCTATTTTGTTGTATATATAAATATAATTGCATGTTGTTAGTATGTAGATATGGTCAACAGTGGCTTCGGCCTCTGGACCATTGCTATAATTAACGGCGTCGATCCCAGGGGGCCATCCCCCCAGGCAACACCTGCCCCCTCGATTTAAAGGGGCAGGGTTGGGTTTATTGCCCAGCGCCTGAGGGGGAATGCCGACGGGATCGACGCAATTTTTTACCTGACACTCCATGAGCTTCGGCTTGTGGGTGGTCCCACGTTAATAGGGACTTTGTGCCTGACCCGTACAAGTGGGGTACGCGGTAAATACTATGTAGATATGGTTAACAGTATTAATAATGTGAAACAATTTTATTAATAATTGAGGTTTAAATAAAAATAAAATCATTGGGAATGTGATGTCAATAACTACGGGAATTGTGACTTGAGTAGCGATATAGTTTCGGTTACAGACAGACAAACACACAATCTCCATTATAATAATATATATATATATATATATATATATATATATGTATATATGAAATGAAATGAAATTTATTGTGTACAGTGCTCAGGTGCACCACAACTCATCAAAGTCTCATGTCAAGTACACAGAATAATGTATTAGTGTCAGGAACATGAACAGTTTACAGTAGTAATATGCATGTATGTGTGCGCGTGTATGCATATGTATGTGGAGAGTGGTATCAGGTATAGTGTCGGCGGACTACAGGAAGCATGGAGGCTTTGAAAGACTCAGTGCTTCGGTAGCCTACAACAGACACGGGCAGTTTATATATATATATATATGTTATATATATATATGTTCTGAATATAATTAATTATCTTACATTGAGCTCTCTTAGGATTTGAAATAATCCTTACATCTGCATGGACATGCATTGTGGGTATATGGAGGACATAGATGATCCCAAATAGAATCATCCCCAATTTACCTGTTAATTGGATATTTTGCTTGCACTAAATCAGGGAGATTGTTTTAGTGGAAGTGGAGCGCTACACTTAATGTCAGCTTACAAATGCTTTACCACGCATATCAAATTACCCAAGCTATGATACTCAAGCCAGAACCTTGTGATTCCAGAGTGCATGCTTTATCACCTGAGCTAAGACAGTCCATTATCACTTTTGTTCATCTTTATATATATATATATATACATATATATATTTTGAAAATCCCAAGTAGAATCATCCCTTACTACCAGTTTTGGATACCTTACATATAAGTTAAGAGTAAGGAAATGAATCTGACGGTATAAGTATAGATAAAAGGATATGAAAACACACAATGCTGTTAAAATGAAAATATTTTATATCATATTCATAGCTAATATTGAACAATATTTCGATTTATAAAAATCATCTTCAGAGCTTGTTTTTAATCCGGACTCATCGAGAGAGAAGCAGAAAATAATCTAAATTCAAAACGAAAAACATTGATATTCCAAAAAGTGTGCAAGTCATACGATCGTTTTGCCATATATATATATATATATATATATATATATGTGTGTGTGTGTGTGTGTGTGTATATATATATATATATATAAATATAGTGTGGAATATTTATAAGTAAATAGTGATCAATATTAGGGATAGAGAATGTATATCTAAGTTAGGTAGTGTGGACATGAAGTCAACAGCACTTGGTTACTGCCAGTTTCTCACTTAGGCAATTTTGAAACCACTTGGTGTGAGAATCATAAAGACAAGAAACTGTCAGTAACCAAGTGGCATTGACCTCATGTCCACACTACCCTAATTTATATATATATATATATATATATATGAGGTTAAGTAAACAAACAAATGTGTTTATTTTTATATGGCTTTAAGCCGACAATTTTTGGGGATATGTGCTTAATTGAAGTCATACCTAATTTTGAAAATTAATGTTTAATAATTAATGAATTTAGGCGGGCCTCGATTCATTTAGCCTTACATTTGAACATATATGCCTGCCTAAATTCATTAATTATTAAACATTAATTTTCAAAATTAGGTACAACTTCAATTAAGCACATATCCTCCAAATATATATATATATATATTATGAAATACATTGAGCACTTTTTGGATTAACTACTAATGTTACTACAGCACATGAGAGTAGCAATTAAGCAATATATATATATATATATATATATATATATATAAGATGAACCAAAGGGATAAGACAAATAGGAATATTTCTTTTATGTTATTTATTTTGGGATTGTTCTCAACAAGTTTTGACCTTTGAACATTGTTAGCAGAAAAAATGTGTTTGTGGAAAAGAAAAGTTTTTTTCTAGAGAGTTCTAAAAAAAAAAAACAGTTTTCTAGAGAGTTCTAAAAAAAAAAAAAAAACGTTTTTAAAAAGATTTGATATTAGAGAAGTGTCCAAAATCCATTAATGACTTAGCATATTCATTTTTTGAATGAAGTCTATTTTTTATTTTTATTTTTTTTAGTCTGCAGGTGTCTTTAGTTGACCTTTATAATTTTGTTGTCAAGACACCTGGCTAATGAGTTTTTCCTTGGGGGGGGGGGTATGTTTAAGCCAGGGAGGAATGTGTTTCAAATTAGATGTGACTGTTTGTTTGTTTAGATGTTTATGGGTCCCCACCCCCCCACTCTCATTTATACCCTGGTGCTGGAGGAAATAATTGGAACAGTAGAGATTTTATTCCAATATTCCAATCCCAATTTCATATTGACTGTTTACTAGCAGGACTTGTGGATATACCACAGTAGGATGATTTAATTTTTACAACCTTTGATATGTTTACTTAAGAGCTATAGCTAAATAGTTCAATATGTAAAAAGTACAATAATCTTGATTTTACTCTTTTTTTTCTTTCTTTCTTTCTTTCTTTCTTTCTTTCCTTCTTTTCATTATGTTCAACCTGTTTCAGGTTAGTGTTATCACTTCCATGTGCTCACCCCTCTCTCAATCTTTCCTTTACTCTTTCTTTTTTTCTTATTATATTTTTTCTGTATAGCATGTCATTTTTCTTCCCTTTCTTTTTGTATAATAAAGTCAGAATGGTCCATTATTTAGTTGAGGTGATGACACTCACAAGAAATAAGAATTTACTTTTCCATCCACCCTGCCGCTATTTGAATCTTGAATGATTCAATTTAAATATATCTACACTATTTACATAATTCACAGGCTACCCATGAATTATTTAACAGGAACCCTTAAAGGGAGATTTTGACTGTTACTAGAATCTGCCCATTCTGTTGTTTTTGTTCTCCTAGCGGCTTAATATCAGCTTTCTTCAATTTTTATTACCTATACCGCCCCCCCAATGAGGATGATGATGATGATTTTCCCCGTGATGATGATGATGATATTTCTAATGAGATTAATCAGTGAAATTTTTTTATGCAAAAAACAAAAAAAAGAAAAGATAAATAAATGAACCGAAAAAATTATCTGATCTTTTTGTATAAACTTAATGTTGTAAAAAACACCAAAACAAAAACAGATGTTACATTTCCTGTTATATTATATAAAATAAATATTCAAATCACACAATGAAGTTTAAAAACAAACAAAAAAATGACCATTTGGTTGGTACTTTCAAGAATTTCATACAGTACAGGATTTACCAAATTGTGGGCGCAAGGTCAAATTCATCCCCCATAGTCCACCAGTTGAAGATCACTATAAGCCTATACTTATTGCACAGGGGCCCTTATGGTTTTCAATATACATATTTACCAACCCTTTCACATGAGTAGGATGTGACACAAGGTCAATTTCTTAAGCATCATCATCCATCCAGTAGACATGGCCCAGCCAACAGAGACGATGCTGTCTCAGTAGGTAACCATTACACCACATGCCACAACTGTTAGCCAGATTATAACCTTTTTTCAAATGTACACTGGGTATTCCATTCTTTCTTTCTTTCTTTTTTTTTTCGGAAGTCCTTTGCAGATGACAATGATGTCACTCCATATCTTTATTTGTGGACCCTATGGTGGCTCATTAGTCCAATTCTGGACTTGCAGATGGTATTTCATTATATAGTATATTTAAAACCATAAGGACCTCTCTATGAAAAGTGCTGGATTTACCAGTAGATATAGTTAGCCATTGGCCCAGGGCCCCCAGTTATCTGGGGTCCCAGTGAAACTAATTTTGTTCATGCAGTGTGCTAGATTATAAATTTGTTTCAAATGTACACTGGGGTCCCACTGAAACTAATTTGTTTGTTTTGTTTTGTTTTACGTCATATCAACCTCAGTGGGTCATTTAATGCCGATAAAGTTTTGAAATAAATCAATTCTTAATGGATAATACAATTTTTTTATAAATACATTTTTCTATTTAACCCATAGATGGGACCCTAACAGGTACTACCACTCCGGGTCAGAGTGGACCAGGGAGCAATGTTGATGAAGGGGTGCTCCACATTCCCCAAACCTCCAAAACTGGAACCTCACCATCAGATAGAGTTTAACGTCATTCCCAGGACATGTAGACCCGCAGCCACCGCCTTCTAGCACCCATATGATAAAAAGGGGTTGGGGCTTGCCATAATGGCAATAGGGTTGGGAAAATGGTACTAGGGCTTGACGTGACCAGCCGATTGATCGGAGGGGGCCTCTCCGACCACCCGTCTAGCCCAAGATAGGTGGAGTATTGCATGTCATGAACTGCTCATCCACCTGGGCTCTATCCTTAAGCATCACGGGTCACCACCCACAGCCAACAGGTGACCCTATTGGGGGAGTCTTACCCCTCTGCAGAGGTGCAGACGGTGCATTCTAACGCCCCACCGACAGGGCGGAAACTAATTTGTCTCACAGTGTGCCACATTATAACATTGTTTCAATGTAAACTGGGTATTTCATTATATAATATATTCAAAACCATAAGGACCTTTCTATGATACTGCTGGATTTACCAATAGGCATAGCAGACCATTGGCCTAGGGCTCACAGATACCCAGGGTCCCACAGAAACTAATTCTTTCATGCAGTGTGCCAGATTATAACCTTGTTTCAAATGTATACTGGGTATTTCATTATATAATCTATTCAAAATGATGTGCATGTTAAGAGACAGATTGGTCACCCCCAGCTGCATTTTAAGAATGTCTACAAGAATGGTCTCTGGTGCATTGGCATTACTTCTTGCAGCTGGGAAAATTTGGCTCAGGACCACCCTCAGAAGTGGCAGGCTCTCCGTAGCGGTCTGATCATGTCTTAAGTAATCCTGGCGCAACACCATGAAGCCAAGAGGTACAGAAGAAAGTGATGGCAACAAGCACCGGCACATCAACATCTGCAAGGAGATCCATCACATGCGACATCTGTGGTCAAAGCTGTTTTTTGAACATTGGATTTCATAGTCACAGGAGGGGCTTCTGAGACTGCAATGCCTATATATATATATATATATATATATATATATATACACATACACGTGTGTGTCTACATTATCCATTAATATACTAATGCTGAGTGAATCAATGATTGTTTCCTAAAGGCCTTTTTCCTATTTTGTTTAATGACACAAAATTCATATTAAAATATTTCTTAGTTTTAGGATTGAGTTATGTTTGAAAAAAAGCCCATTTTAATTGGTTCTAATTAGTCGTAATTAGTGATTAAGTAAAAAATTGACCCATATCTTACCCACATTCTGCCTGTCACTTTCCCCCTCTCTATGTATATCATGATTACCTCCTCATTATATGTTAGTTTCTCTGTGAGTGTAAAGAGAGGGATTTAAGAGTATGAAATATATTTGTATGTTGAGTTTCAGAAGCAGCTAGCCATAGCTTCTAGGTCAAATGTCCTCTTCTTAGAAATCTTACAAAATGATTTCAATGTTTTTTTTTCTTAAATTCTCCGGCTGTATTTAAAAAAAAAATTAATTCGCTTTACAAACTCACTTTTCCCTAATCCCAATTATCTACTCAGAGCTCGATGGGGGACCCAACGGGTCACATTTTGCCTAGTGTATGTATGTATGTATGTATGTATGTATATATAAGGACCTAAATGAGTCAGACACTATCTAGCAAGGTTTCACCCGAATAGTTCATTAGGATAATATATGTGTGTATATATATATATATATATATATATATATATGTATGTATTGGTTTGGTGGTTGGTTTTGAAGGCTATCACACTGCAAGTGTAAAGAAAAATGAGGTAACTACGATGTTGTTTGTTAACCTTAGAATTATTTTTAATATTTGGAGATAAATATCTCTTCGTCAGAACATTTCTGAAGGTCGAGAGCTGTTAAGTTGCTGCTATGTTTTGTCCATTATAACTGTCTTCCTTGAAATTCTGTGTGTGTGTGTGTATGTGTCTGTCTGTGTGTGTCTGTCCAACAATGTCTTAGTATCATTCCAGGTTTGGCCTACCCTTAGTAATTTGTTTGTTTATTTATGTGTTTGTGTTTGTGTGTTTGTGTGTGTGTGTTCTCTAGGTGCAGCTGTTTTTTTTTTTTTTTTTTTATTACCTATATTTGTTAGCTTCTATTAACTTGGTGTGTGTGTTCTTCAGACACAGCTGATTTTTTTTTCCTTTTTTTTATTACTGTTTATATTGTTTGTTGTGTATGTGTTTGGTATGTGTGTGTGTGTGCGTGTATATATATATGTATGCATATATAAATATGTATATTTGTATTTGGGCAGCATTCTTTCATTTACACACATAGAATTAAACAAAAGGTACGTCTCCTGTTTAACAATTTTATTAACAATTTTTTTCAAGCTTTCTGGCCAACTTTTTCACATTTGGATGGAATCCATGGATTAGTCCACCAAAGTTTTTATCCCAAGTACTTTGGGCACTTTGAAGTGCCCTCATCAGAGGTGATGTGTTTGTGTTCCAGTTTTTTTTTCAAGTTAGTAGTAGTGAGAGTAACTAGGATTCCATCCAAATGTTAAAAAGTTGGCCAGAAAGCTTGAAATGATCATTAATAGAATTGTTAAACAGGAGACGTGCCTTTTGTTTAATTCTACAAGTATAAAATATGTATATATATATTTACCAACCCCTCCACACAAGCAGGATGTGACACAAGGTCAATTTCTTAAGTGGAGTTTAATAGGTTCGAATTCAGATTTTCCTTATCCTAGACTGGTTACCTAGCCATGGTTAAAGAGCCTAGTCTGCCCTGCTATTTACCCATAGCTGGAGGGAGAATTGGATTCATACCTTTCCCAAGGGTATTAGCGCTATGTGAAAATGCCAACGGCTTCGTCCAAGAATTGAACTCATGTTGACGAGTCCATTTCCTATGACTCTAACCATTAGACCACGCACCTCCATAAAATATGTATATATGTATATGCCAGTTTCAATGACGGCAAAGAATCTCGAATATTCCAAAAATAACACATGTCAGCAGAAAATGTTTTCTTGAGTCACAAGGTGAGGGGGGGGGGGGGGAGATATAAATAGCCTGAAATTTCCCAAGATGAAATTGGCTCAAGTGTCAGGGACAGATTTCATCTTTGTCGTAGTCGTCGTCGTCTCAGGAAGAATCCACTTGGCGGTGGTTGGGGAGGGGAGGGTAGGGGAGGGGAGGGGGGGTGTAAGAAGAACAAAAAAGGAAATGGATAAACAGATTCCCAAAGAATCAAAAGAGTGGAATTATTTGTGGTTTGCGATAAGGTCAATCAGGATTGTAAAAAATATAGAACGTGGATGGAATGGTCCTTTAAAAAGGTAGCCATTGTTGATGGTGAGGTAGTAGTAACTGTGCGGCTGATATTCTTTTTCAGTTGCATTGGAATTTGTCACTTTTTCTCTTTCTTTCTTTTTAATAGAATGGTAGGTTATTTCCTATAACTCCAACATAAACAAAGGGGAACCACTCTTGACTGATAAATTATTTATTTATTTATTGATCTACTAGGAAAAAAGAAGACAGCGTTAGGGCTAGGGTTAGGGTTTAGGGTTAGTTTAATGGGAAAATAATAGATAATTTATCAGTCAAGAGTGGTTGCCCTTTGTTTATGTTAGAGTTATAGGAATAACCGAATGGTGACTTTAAATCATTAGCATTTCAGTCTCGGGAGACTTTTTTGTGCCCTGAAGTTACAGCGCCTCCTGTGACTGTGAAGTCTAATGTTCGAAAAACATTCTCGACCACAGATGTTGCATGTGAAAGCTGCCCCTGAAGATGTTGATGTGCCGGTGCTTTGTTGCCACTGCTTTCTTCTGAACCTGTTAGCTTCATGGTGTTGTGCCAAAGCATCTGAGATCATTCTTGCAGACATCTTTGCAATGCATCTGGGGGCGATCAATCTGACTCTTACCAGATGAAAACTCTGCATAGCTGATGTCCTTCGGGATTCGTCCATCATCCATCTGGCGGACATGGCCCAGTCATCAGAGACAAATGGATATTATAAAGAATTCAGGTTATATTATCTTTTTTAATTACATTAAACAAATATAAACATTACGAGAGGATTTAAAACTGGCTATTTAAAAGACATAGTCAATTTTCTTAAAAAGGGGAAAAATCATTAACCTACACAGCAAAATCTTATTATAATGGAGATTGTTTGCTTTTCTGTCTGTAACCGAAACTATATTACTAATCATATCACAATTTCCTTAGTTATTAACGACACATTCTCCATGATTCTATTTCTATTTAAACCTCAATTAATAATAAAACTGTTTGACATTATTAATACTGTTGGCCTTACCTAAATACTAAGAATATGCAATTGTATTTATATATACAAGAAAATACCAGTTTTCAGAGTAAACGTAAAGCTAATTTGCATATTGATATTAAAAAAACTGATTTTAATAATAATATGCTTGGTATTATTGATTTCTAATTGTTTGGTTTTATCTTAATGAATATGAGTAAAAAATCTCTTCAATAAATCCTAAAAGAAATTCATTAACAAGAAGAAATAACTGTAAATTTATTCTTTACTTCCTATTTTAACTAAATAGTTAAACTAGGAAAATTTAGCATTGAAAAACGGAAGTGATGAAAGAATAAGTTCAGTTGTTCTATTTTCCGATTATACCCCCTCCGTTTCAAATCTTTTTATTTGAATTCTTAATTAGTTTCATTAGCCTTTCTGATTCAATATAATATTTTATTACATTAAAACTTAAATACTTGCACCCAGAGGGTGCATATATTTGCTAGTAAATATAAAGTAGGATAGAATGAAAGTTATCAGCAGTGACCCAGTGAATATTTTATTTATATTATATTTACATCTCATCTACCACAGAAATGGCGATGAATGAGAGGAGAAAATATAGAAAAATACCTTAACCTTTCCAGAGAATAAAACAGAACCCCCCCCCCCAAAAAAAAAACCCAAACAAAAAACTGTGAAACATGGGGATTATTGTAGTTGGTGTCCTTGGAATGATCCCCAAATATTTTTTTAATAAAAGACTGGAGGAATTTGAAATAAGTGGAAGAAGCAAGCCCCATCTAGGCAACAGTATTCTCAAGAACGGCCTCTTGAGTAAAGTTTCATGTCCCCAGGTTTTGTAGCGTGAGACTCCAGTAGTAGAGAACACAAGCTGGTGTAATATAGTAATATGGTCATGGTACCAAAAACGATATATGTTATATAGCAGGACTTGTCAATGTGCCTCCAAATTCACAACACTAAAAAGGTATTTGTTACGCGGCGGTCGTCTTGTCATTAAAAAAGGTACAAGACGCGAGATATATTGTCACAAGGGCTTAGCATTTATTTTCGGGCTCGTGTCATGGCTCTATTCGGAGAGGAGGAAAGGCAGAGAGAAAGAGAGAGAGGACACTTTTAAATTACTGTAATCCCACACTAGGGACCAGAGGCCCGTCCAAACTCTACGCCGCCGGAAAGCAAAAGGAGGCCGATCTTGTTGTTCGTCGTTCCTCGTCACACGTGACTTCCGTTTCCAGTCAACACCCGAAACTCCCCGTTGGCTTCCAATTCTCCATCGGGGGGGTCATACCTCGGTCAAATTCCCGGCAACCTGTTGTGTATCCATTACTTTTTTTTAACTTTCACTTTCTCTTATTTCTTCATCCTCTCTTTCTATAGAAGTCCGTCAAAAACTCCAGACCATCATAATCACATTACAGCTTGGAAGTTGAGCTCTCTCTAGAACTGCTGTGTTAGTGATCCTGTCCAACCAGGTGATGTGTCAGCAAAGGTAGAAACTATTTAGTCGTCGTTCTTGGTGGGAGTATAAGACCTAAGTTTCCATGACTTTAAATAACTTATAATCAAAAAGGAGGTGCGTGGTCTAATGGTTAGAGTCATAGGAAATGGACTCGTCGACCTGAATTCAATTCCTGGTCAAAGCTGTTTGAATTTCACATAGCACTAATACCCTTGGGAAAGGTATGAATCCAATTCTCCCTCCAGCTATGGGTAAATAGTAGGGCAGACTGGGCTCTTTAACCTTGGCTAGGTAACCAGTTTAGGATAAGGAAAACTCTGAATTCAAACCTGTTAAACTCCGCTTAAGAAATTGACTTTGTGTCACATCTTGCTTGTGCAGGGGGGTTGGCAAATATATATATATATATATATATATATATATATATATATATATAAAAGGACTTTAACAAAGAATTCAATTAAGTATCTGAGATTTTACAAGAATATAACTAAATTAACTTCGATGTTACCACTACTGTTCTTCTACAAGGATGGCTCTAGCATTAAATAACCCTCAAAGGTTGATAAGCCATTAAACAAAGAAACCAACTAAATCATCGAAGCTAAGCTTTAATATCCTTGGGAAAGATATGCATCTATTTTCCCTTCAGCTATGGGTAAATAATTGGACAGACTGGCCTCTTGAAGGATAGGGAAAAAAGGTTTACTAAGCACAGATACATGGTGAACAGAGTAATTAGCAATTGTTAGGTTGAATTAACAAGTCCCATGAGATCTTCTTGTTTCTCTCTTTTAAGGTTTTGTCAGATATTATTTTATATAAAAAACAGATGATTTAATTCATATTTTTTAGGTACTATATCACAGTGTTGACCCAAGTTCAAATCCCGGACGTGGCTGTATTTCACATAGTTCTAATACCATTGGAAAGGTATGCATCCAACTACTCTCCCCCCAGCTATGGGTAAATAGTAGGACAGACTGGGTTCTTTAACCTTGGCTAGGTAATCAGTCTAGGAGAAGGAAAACTCCACTAAAGAAATTGATGTTGTGTCACATCCTACTTGTGCGGAGAGGTTGGTAAATATCTCTAAGCAGACAGAGAGAGGCACATGGTGTAATGGTTAGAGTCTGTGGGGATTTAAAATTAAATAAAAGTTCTGAGCGTCTGGATGCTAGCGTTCAGACTTAACGGGCAGATTAATAAAGTTCCATCTATACTTCAAAACAGTTGTGTCTTGTTATTTCTCTTCATTATTTTATTTAATATACCCTATAAATTGGTGACCTACCGACGTGATATGAACACCACCACCATAAATTATCAAACGATATAATTTAAAAAAAACAAAAACAAACAAAACGTACAGCAACAACAACAACAAAATTTTGACACCGTATATGAAATAAAAGTTCATTTCATTTAATATACCCTATAAGTCATAGGAAATGGACTCATTGACACGAGTTCAAATCCTGGATGAGGCTGTTTGCATTTCACATAGCGCTAATACCCTTGGGAGAGGTATGTATCCAACAACTCTCCCACCATCTATGAGTAAATAGTAGGGCAGACTGGGGGTTTTAAACCTGGCTAGGTAACCAGTCTAGGAGAAGGAAAACTAAATTCAAACCTGTTAAACTCCGCTTAAGAAATTGACTTTGTGTCACATCCTACTCATGCAGAGGGGTTAGTAAATCTTTTAAGTAAGTAAAATCGTTGGGGCGGCCTAATGTCAGTATCAGCCAGACAGCAAAGGAGTCTATACCCTTTTCACTAGCGCTAGACCAAGGAGATTATTTTAGTGTCTGAGGTGGAACGCCATACCTACTATCAGCTCCTAACTTTACTGCACAGATTTCTGTGCTACTCATACGTTGAGTTGGCGAGGGCCAGTATTGAACCAAGAACCTTGTGATTCCTAGCCGAATGCTCTACTGACTGAGCTTGATGTAAAAGCCTTAAACAAGTCCTTCAGTTTTTATCATCTTTTGGCAGTGAGAAACATTGTAAAATATTTTTCTTAACTCGAGAAAAAAAAGATGTTCTCTTGATTCCTTTTTCAGTTTAATCCATTTTTCTCATTGGAATCATCAATATAATGATTTATGCAAATCCGTATATGATCCGCCCTGTTACTTAATGATTTTAGAATACTTATACAATCTGACATCTTTGGGGAAAAATCAACAGAGTTCACACTTTGTTATGAAATGGAGAAAAATGTATTGAATTTCCTTTGATTTTATTACATTATACACTCACATATATATCTGATGAGTTTATTTATATGTGCATATATATATTATATATATATATATATATATAGATAGATAGATATATAATATACCAAGCGTGTTGGTAAATCCTTGCGGTGAGAAAAAACCCAGCAAATAGTTTGATTGTAAAAATATACTACCAAACATCAACCAGGGAGAAAAAAAAATTTTTGAAAAAAAGAAAAGACCGAGATAGTCGTACCAACAAAAAATAATCTATTGGTACAGTATTTGGCCAAAAGAAAAAACAATTTATATGTATATATATGTATATAAGATATATATATATTCATATAACCGCTAGGAGAAAGCTAATAAGTAAAAAGTGCTCGATACCTAAGTAGAGCCAATAATAAAGATAAATCTAATGAGTCAGACGAACCTACTATCAGTTTCGCATAAAGCTCTTCAGGGCTAAAATCCGAAACTAATAGTAGGTTCGTTGGACTCATTAAATTTATCTTTATATAGATAGATAGATAGATATACAAGGGTGAGACAAAAAGTAATGCCATTTTGTTTAGGACAATTACCAACACAGGAACATGTATCATACATCAAAATGAAGCTGGTCCTCTGTGGATTACAACCCTACTTCTCCACATAGGGTATTCAAAAAGTAATGCCATTTTGTTTAGGTCAATTACCAAAACAGGAACATGTATTATACATCAAAATGAAGCTGGTCCCCTGTGGATCACATCCCTACTTCTCCACATAGTCACCGTTTCTCTTAATAGCAATGTTCCACCTTCGAATGAGAGCATGTATCCCTGCCCCGTTAGATTCTTTTGACTGTTCTTTGAGCCACCTCTTCACTACACTTCCTCATCACTGGAATAATGCTTGCCTCTCAAACCCTCTTTCATGGGGCCAAAGAGATGATAGAGATTATTCCAGTGATGAGGAGGTGAAATTAGATCACCAAAGTTAAGCAATGATGAGCCTATTCAATACTTAGATGGGTGACCATTTAAGCTAACAACAGGTATTCATTAAGTTTTCATCTCTACATGAAATTATCACCACACATTCGGAAATTTTTCTATTTTATCAAGGCAACTGCATGGATTCACTTGACTCTCTCACCATCTGTCCCTATTGGTCATCGCTCGTGGCAAGTCCTCTAGACAGCATCCAGTGTCCATACAGTGCGGATGGAGGTGCATGGAATAATGGTTAGCGTCATAGGAAATGGACTCATCGGCCTGTGTACAAATCCTAGACAAGACTGTTTGTATTTCACATAGTGCTAATACCCTTGGGAAAGGTATAAATCCATATATTCTCCCTTTAGCTATGGACATCCAGCAAGGATCAAACTCACTTTTCAGTAGTAATTGATCTGCAAACCAATACACCACAATGGGATGTCCATTCTATCCAACACATTTATCGTGGGTAGGATGTGACACAATGTTGCAATTATATAAAGCATCCAGTTAGGTCTGAACTTGCTATTCAGTAGTAATGGATCTGCAAGACTAGCTTGCTAACCATTACACCATGATGGGACACTCTTTATGATAAGAGTTTATATCTTTTTAAGAGGCCACATGGTGTAATGGTTAGAGTCAATCTGAGTTCAAATCCTGAACAAGGCAGTTTGCATATCACATAGCACTAATACCCCTGGGAAAGGTATGAATCCAATTATTCTCCCTCCAGCTATGAGTAAAGTAGTAGGGCAGACTGAGCTCTTTAATCTTGGGTAGGTAACCAGTATAGGAGAAGGAAACTCTGAATTTGAAAATCTTGAGGCCATTCGTTGATTGAGTTTGTGGCATTTTTTGTGCACCAATTCTTTCCTATCGACTGTGCCAAAAAGTGTGGATGGTCCAACACAAGCCTTCACCACTAAAAACAAACCACTGTGTGGGGTTGTTCATTGGATGAATCCTCATGCTTTGAAATCAACAAGAGAGTCCATTTCCATTTACTTAGAAGGGGTGACCATCTAAGTAACATCAAAATGACCTGAAAGAGTTAATATGCCTTAAAACAAAAAAACAACCAACCAATCTGTACTATATATTTGTTAGTGTAGATAAAAAAAATCCACCTAAAATAGAGCCCGAGGTTACAGTGACCTGAATGTTGAGTATATATTTGTATGTATATTTATATCTAATCACAATTTTGTCATAAGTCTTTATGCTGCTTGGATCATGTCTACCAAGATTGAAGTGCAAACGGAACGCTCTTTGTGTTGCAGTTACAGATTCGTTTGTTTTGATAAACGTTTCCACAATGAAAGCGCGATGCTCACCAGTCCAATTCATGGCAGCAACTGAAAAAGAAACGAAAAACAATGGCATTATAAAGAAACAAAACAAAATGGCATTATATATGAAAAAAAAAAAAATGGCATTATATGTACTTTTCGAAAATAAAACACTTTTTTGTTTCTTTACTTTATTTGCCTTTTATTTAACCTACAAATGTGTCAGATCATTTTGCCTGACCCTGTATTTTCTGTAATTGTAAGTCAGTAGAGAATTGTGTCTTGATATCTTTTTGTTTTCCACATAATGTTTTCATTTGGCTTGTTTTTTAACCTTTAAATTAATTTTCAATCATGTTGGCTTATTAATGAAATAAAAAAATAAAAAACAAACAAAATACGTTGTTTGAAAATGTTAATTTTTGTTTTATATATATCTCAATGTTATCAAGTTTATATATTTGTATGTATATTTATATCTAATCACAATTTTGTCATAAGTCTGGTGGCATTTATGCTGCTTGGAGCGCCTTTGAGTGAGCAGTAACGATTAAGCTCCGAAACTGCATTTGAATTCATAGGTAATGAAGATGACTTATTTTAAAGTGATTAAAATAATAAATAAAAAAACCACCTAAGATAGAGCCTGAGGTTACAGTGGCCTGAATGTTGAGTTTATACACATTAAACATGAGAACAACAGTCCGAAATATCAAAATTATTCACATCAAACCTCATCTCATAAATACCTACAAGTATAAATTTTATTTATCATGCACAATATTTGAAGACATATTGTTACATAATTGTTAGTACCCTAACACTTATTTACAGTAGTGTAGAAACCATAATGGCTGTTATAAGTTACAGCCGGCGGCCTTGAAGGATTGAGTGACATGGCTTGACCTCATCCTGATCCTTACGGTGGATACCGTGAGAATGGGTGGAGAAGACCCTTTTCCGGTTTAGATTAGAAAGAGGTTTTAGTTCAGCATCGGCCAAACCATGAAAGTGGTAAGTTGTGTTAAGCGCATGGCCGACTCAATCTGCGCAGTTAGTCTGGTGGGGATTTCGGAATAAAATATGATCTAAAGCAAATCGAAGTCTTGTGTTATTATCTAAAAACTACCAATGACACAGGGCTTCTGATAAAGAGAAATTCCCAATGGAAGACCAGACACAAAGTCTCCAAGACGAAGTCCAGACGCTAGAAGAAGAACGTAAGATACCAAAGATGAGCAGAAGAATAATAGAAGTAAAGAGAGTATACATCAATATTGGACAATACTTTTTTTTTAATTAAAAGAACTAAAACTTTATTTCATATATGAAGATAACATCCTTCCTATAAGCTAATATGACTTGGCTGTCATAAATTGAAATTTAGTTTTGAACATTTTAAAAAAATAAAATTCTATTTGAATAATTTTGATATTTCAGACTGTTGTCCTCATCTTTATAGTGTATTAACATAACATTCAGGCTACAGTAACATCGGGCCCTGTTCAGGTGTTTTTTTTTTACTACTTATATTGTAAAAAACAAACAAACAAAAAAAAACAACAAACAAACACCTGAACAGAGCCTGAGGTTACTGTGGCCTGAACATTATGTTTATACACAAAGATGAGAACAACAGTCTGAAATATAAAAATTATTCATATCAAGCTTGATCTCATAAATACTTACAAGTATAAATTTTATTTATTATACACAATATTTGAAGGCATATAGGACAATACTTTTATTTTTAATGAAAAGAACTAAACCTTCATTTCATATGTAAAGTTAACATCCTTCCTATAAGCTATTATCTTAGACTTGGCTGTCATAAATTGAAATTTAGTTTTGAACAATTCTAAACTGAAATAAAAGATATTTATTATCTAGGTGTCTAATCTTCCTTCAAAGGATTGGTGGGTGGATATTAGTGGATACACACACACACACTAAAATACTAATTAGTCAAAAAGACTTTCATTTTTATCTATTACTTTTTATCAGTTCTAATTTAAAACAGGTGTTCCTTTTTCTTTTTTTTGGAATTTATATTATGGACGGCCTACAGAAAGATGAAGGAAAGAAAAAGTGGCATTTTACAAGTCCCATAATGTTCAATGGAGCGACATTCATTTGAAAAAGGGAATCTAATGATCCCAAAAATTTATGATAACAAATAATAAAAAATAAGTGAATCCAGTACTCCATAACATCGAGTTCCTTCATTTATTTTTAAATGCTTCATAATAACGCCCAACTTCAACATAAAAAAAAACATAAAAATATATACCGAGAGAAGCATACAGAGACTCCTAAAATACAACACGAATATATATATATATATATATTGTATGGAAGTAATTTTCTTTTTATATTATTCAATCTCTACTAAATCACTATCTATTGAGGACAGACAAACAAGCCCTTCCTAATTTCTTATATAGCTTTTTTGTAACAACAAAACCATGTAAATTCAACTCTCAAACATCTGAAGATTTATCTTGTATGACTCTTACCTTAAGCAAAAGGGCTGGCCTAGCTCAGTCGTTAGAGCGTCAGCCAAGGAACCACAAGGTTCCAGATTCAATACCAGCCCTCGCCAACTCGGCATATGAGTAGCACAGGGATCTGTGCCATAAAGCTGATGGTAGGTGTGGTGCTCCACCTCAGGTGAAAAGAAAAAAACAATCTCCTTGATCTAGCACTAGTGAGAGGAGGACAGACTCCCTCGCTGTCTGGCTGATACTGACTTTAGGCCACCCCGACGACTTTACTTTATCTTAAGCAAGTTTCTCGACTTATAATACTGTGTCTAATTCAGTTTTCTAAAAATATAGATCTGTCCTCTCCGCTGTTTCTGATCGATGGGATACAAATTCCTCACCACCACCCCCGACCACACTGCTACCCCACATGTAAGACTAACCACCTGGGGGATGATGAGTAGTTTCGGATTTTTTTTTTCTTTTAGAAATGCTAGAGCATTACCAAATTGAAACCAAGACTAATTTCAGTAATGGATCAAACATACAAGGTGTGTCAAAAAAGTATCGAGATTTTTAAAACTTTTTTTGACACACCTTGTATTCTGAAAAAAAATTAACGTTCCATTCATTGTTCATTTCTATCTTGGTAAATACAGCTTCAATGTCAATACTTTTTTAACACACCTTGTATATCTGATAGACTGACCGCCCAGAGAAAACGTGTCCCTTTTATAACACCCGCCTTCCCTGCTGATGAATGTCAGATAATCTATATATTAATACTCTTGTTCTTTAATCTTCCCACTGTTATCATCTTGCAACACCCTCTCCTTAAAAATGAGACTGTCCAAATCATCCAAGATGAAGTGTAAAAATGTAAATCCTGATTTTCTTGTGGTGCTTATCCGTCAAATTCTTATTTCTTATGAGTTTCATCACCCCAGCTAGATAATGGACCGTTCCATTTTTATTATAAAGAAAGAAAGGGAAAGAAAAGGACATGTGATACAGAAAAAATATAATAAGAAAGAAAGAAAAAGAGAGGGGAAAGACAGAGAGAAATGCGGGAGAACGATAATGCTAATCTATTTCAATCGAACATAATGAAAAGATTAAAAGAAGGTAAGAAAGAACAAAAAGAGTGAGAGAGTTAAATCAAGATTGTTCTACTTTTTACATATTGAACTATTTAGCAATAGCTCTTAAGTAAACGTATCAAACGTTGTAAGAATTAAATTATCATACTGTGGTATATGCAGAGGTTCTGCTAGTAAAGATTATTATACTTTTTACATATTGAACTATTTAGCAATAGCTCTTAAGTAAACGTATCAAACGTAAGAATTAAATGATCATACAGTGGTATATCCACAGGTTCTGCTAGTAAAGATTATTATACTTTTTACATATTGAACTATTTAGCAATAGCTCTTAAGTAAACAGATCAAAGGTTGTAATAATTAAATTATTATAGTGTCGTATATCCACAGGTTCTGCTGGTTAAAATAATTATTTACATTTAATTAAACTTGACCTTATGTAGGCAAGTACTTCAACTAGTTTTGTATAAACAACTACAATTTCTCTGAATGTTTGAGATGAGGCTTGATGATTACTATTATCTGCCTTATTCGAACTGTTGTCCTCATCTTCATTGTTATCTGTACAACGTTTAGGCCGACATGCCCTCCTGCCTTCTTCAGGTATTTCTTCAGGTATTTCCAGAGTCCGACATGAAATACCTGAAGAAGGCCGGAGGGCATGTCGGTTGAAACGTTGTACAAATAACAATGAAGATGAAGACAACAGTCTGAATAACGTAGCTAATACTAAACAACTACAAGTATGCAATAATATTAATTTCCATGAAAGAGTAATTGTATGGTCACTTACCTCCTATCTCACAAACCATCCAAGTAAAATGAATGAGACATGTTGGGAACTCCAAAATAAGTAAAGACGAAATCTCTCCTTGGACTCTTACACGTGGACACACCAGTATTCTGCCTTCTAGCTTGTACGAAGGAGTCGGGCAGCAGTTTAACCAAACGACAGTGAAAGAACATAAAATAATGAAATAAAAATATCAAAAGACAAACTGGAGACAGTAAATATAATGTAAAAGTCGTGTATTATTAACCAATGCATACATTTAAGGATAAGGGAGTAAACCCCTAAAACAAATCTGGAGTAAACCCCTAAAACAAATCTGGAGTAAACCCCTAAAACAAATCCGGAGCCAGAGTCCCTAAGATGGAGTAACGCTGAATTTCAACTGAATTCAGTGATTCTATATTTTATCAGTATATAAAAACATAACATCCTACAAAATATGACCATTATCATTTTGCCGCACCCTCTGATTAAAAATGAGACCGTCCAAATCATTCAATATGAAAGTGTTGTCACCTCAGCTAAATAATGGACCATTCTGTTTTTATTATAAAGAAATTTCAGCGTTATACAGCAACTCCTGCGACACTGCGTTGCTAAGCTGCATTGGTTTCTTACCTTTCCTTTAGACTGTAACGTAGGTGCAAAGTTATTAGATACTTTGCATACAAATAACTCCGACGAGGGTTAACGGACAAAACATTTAATATATACATAGCACATGGATATGAAGATACAACGTACATAGTAAAAGAGTTACATATATAAAGGGGTACACAAATAAAGATAAAGACACATTCATGAATGGTACATTATAACATAAAAGAGTACAGACATGAGACTAGCGATAGTCCATGCTGTAAAGAACTTACAGTAATGTAAGGGGGGCGGAGCCCCAACGAGAGGGGTTAGATAAAATCTACCCCATGTGGCTCGTAGTTACTGAAACAGGAAAAGAGATCGAAAGGGTTTGAACCCGGCGCTTAAATACTATAGTGCCCTAGCGGGCACCAGCAAACTAAAAAGGGCAGACAACTCCACCAGGCAAATACAAACTAACGCTACAAGACTACAGCAGCAGTGTGGAGAGAGGGTATCTGTTGCTTGGGCAACAGCACATCCTGCATATTAAGCCACCCAGGCTATGTAGTTTTGAAAAAAACCCAAAAAGACTTTTGGACACTACGCCATCATCTTTCGCAGACAAAAGGATGCCAACAATATTTAGTTTGGTTTGGTTTGTTTTACAGCATATCAACCTCACTGGGTCATTTAATGCCCATAAAGTTTTGAAATGAATCAATTCTTAGTGGATAATACAATTTTTTAATAGATACATTTTTCTATTTAACCCATAGATGGGACCCCAACAGGTACCACCACTCCGGGTCAGAGTGGACCAGGGAGCAACAACAATATTTAAAGAGAAAAAAATAATAAAAAAGGGTAAAGAAAAGTTCAATGCCTTTCAACCAACCTTAGGTAAAAAGAGATTAAGAGAATGTGGAATGTCTCTTTGGAGGGTTGTGTAGATGTGTCTGGGTCGAATGACAAACTCAGAAGAAACTGAAGAAAAGTCTAAAACAGCACCAAAATCTGATAACATACTTGGTTTTGAATTAATAGTTTTAAGAACTGTCTTATGTATGTATGTAGGTATGTGCGTCAGTGGGTATGGGGTTTCAACCCATGAGTCAGACTTGTTGGAATGGAGAGATCGTTTTCTGGCACTCATTTCTGAATGGAGAGATGACGTGTCAGCGCTCGTTACATTCTGGCACTCATTTCTGAATGGAGAGATGACGTGTCAGCGCTCGTTACATTCTGGCACACGTGTCAGCGCTCGTTACATTCTGGCACTCATTTCTGAATGGAGAGATGACGTGTCAGCGCTCGTTACATTCTGGCACTCATTTCTGAATGGAGAGATGACATGTCAGCGCTCGTGACATTCTGGCACTCATTTCTGAATGAGAGATGACATGTCAGTGCTCGTTACATTCTGGCACTAATTTCTGAATGGAGAGATGACATGTCAGTGCTCGTTACATTCTGGCACTATTTCTGAATGGAGAGATGACATGTCAGTGCTTGTTACATTCTGGCACTCATTTCTGAATGGAGAGATGACGTGTTAAACGTTTGTTACATTTGGGCTCTTACTTCTGATGAAGTGATATGTGTTTGACAGTATATGTTGATGTCATGGAACAAAGAAAGATAACTTGAGTTATCTTTCTTTAAGAGAACTCTTCTCTTTTAAGAAAGTGTTAATTTTCGACTTAATTCCTGTTTTTTCACATTTTTTATACATTTATACTGTCGGATTAATATCTATTTCTTTCTTGATATCTGGTCTTTTTGAAGAAGAAAAAAAAACATAAAAAGAAACATACAAATATGGATACAGATATATAAGGGTAAGATAATATGAAAAACACACAGATGTTGTTCAAATAAAGTTTTTATTATGCTGATATTGCAATATTTCAATTAGTTATAAATCTGCTTCCTTTATGATTTCCGGTAAATGTGTAAATAAGTTTGGCACTTAGAAAATCTCATCTGATTTTCTTTAAATTCCCCTTTTTTATAGATCTGATAATTTTTCCGTTCCAATTCTGCTCTTCTTTGAAACTATTATAATTCTTTTTAGTTTTAAAAAAATGTTTAAAAAATTAAACAATTTTTTTGAAGAATTAGTTTTAATAATGTAATGAAACCTAAGATTCTGACTAAATTTTATATTTTTTATGCCTAATTCAAATAAGTATCTAAGTTAATTTAATTACTTTTGTTATATTAGTTTAAATCATTGTTAGAATTCTAAAAAGAAAAGGAAGACTATATAAAATGTACAACTCAAGTGATATTATGAATTCATGATGTCTGGACTTTGACAAAATTATTTCCCTTTACATTTTAATGAACAACTTGGAAAACACATTTGTGCAAATGTGACATTCTCCATCTTCAACAGAGGTGCAGTCAAGGTATTCTTCTGCTACAACCAACAGGGTTGTTAATTAGTTAGCGTTTATATATTTCTTTAATGTCATTTCATTTATAATGTAAATTTCTATAATATCAACAAATATGTTAATGTAATCCGGTGAATGTAGCAAATCTCTTATGTGTATTTTCTCTTTCTTTCTAGGTAAGTAAAGTTTGTGATTCCGTTGCAATGAAAACATTCAATATTTATGAATATCAAGTAAAACGTAAGTATTACAAAGAGTTAAGAAAATAATTTATGAAAATCTTGACTGTTTTGTGATGGGATTAATTCATACCGAACTTGTAAGAAAAGAGAATATTTTAAATTTAAAAAAAAAATATTCTCAAAGAGCATGTGTCACATTCTTAATACATGTTAAGTATCTTGCCACCATCCTTGGCCAGTTGTAAAAGAACTTAAAGTAAATAAGTAAGTAAGTCAATAAGTCCTGTATAGTATCCTTTGGTAAGTCAATAAGTCCTGTGATAGAGTATCCTTTGGTAAGTCAATAAGTCCTGTGGTATAGTATCCTTTGGTAAGTCAATAAGTCCTGTGGTATAGTATCCTTTGGTAAGTCAATAAGTCCTGTGATAGAGTATCCTTTAGGTCCGACGTCCAAGAAGATCCAAGTGGCAATGAGCTAAGACTAGAATCAGCGAGTATAAATACAACAACAACAGCAGCAGCATTGCCAGTGATTGGATAAGAGGTTGCCTTCTCTGGTCACGTGCTTATCGGCGAGTCCATAAGTAGAAGTGACCGTCTGGCACACACCTTATATACAACAAAAATTCCAACAATACAGGTATGCAAGGAATAGTAATTGAGACTGCTGCTCAGGGAAAATGATGACCTCATTCTACCTCGGAGATAGTGACAATTTCAAAAGGTATGTCCAGACACCTTCTCTTTTTCCCATGTGTTTTGTATGCTGTGTGTCCTTGCCAACAGACTTTTAGAAGTTGACAAGTGAATGGCAATGAGGAAATAAACATCCTGAATCCGTTTATTGGCATTTGTGTTAGCATTGGTTTTTAACTGTCTTAGTTAAGGGTGTTTAACAGTAGAAATATTGGACCATATTACCTTTAGGCACCCCTTTTTGATCTCAATTAAGAAAGGACATGTTTTTCATTTACACCGTCAATATCTGGTTGTTTGTTAGGGGTTAGTTTTATGATTAAAAAAAAAAATCTAAAAATCATGTTAAAACAACCGGATATTGACGGTGTAAATGAAAAATATGTCCTTTCTTAATCGAGATCAAAAAGGGGTGCCTAAAGGTCGTATGGTCCAAAATATTTGTATACTTATCTCTCTGGATCAGTATTACATTGGGAGAGGCTGGAATCCTGGTTGCTGGGCTGCTGTTCAGTTGACTGGCAATTCTATGATGTTTGCAAAGCAACTTGGAGGGCGCTGAGGGATATCTTGCCTTGTGTCATTTAGAGTTTTTATTAATAACACAAGGCTGCTTCTTTTTCTCTTAAGAATTTTATTTCCTCCAAAGTCACAACTGCCAAGAACATGAAATCCAAGGCTGCTTCTTTTTCTCCTAAGAATTTTATTTCCTCCAAAGTCACAACTGCCAAGAACATGAAATCCAAGGCTGCTTCTTTTTCTCCTAAGAATTTTATTTCCTCCAAAAGTCACAACTGCACCAAGAGCATGAAATCCACATCTTGCTCTCTTCGCCTCTAATTCCATACCCAATTCACACTGACCCCCTCACTCCTTCTCTCTGCCACTTCACCACGTCTCATCAGCTCGCCCAATGAAACAATGCCATGTGGCTATGCTGATTCATCATTAAACTTTTCCATTCTCAACTAACTGAAAATTCTTGCTAAACACTTTCCATGATAATTTACATATTAGGTAATCCCCCCATTATTCAACATTCATGGCCTTGACAGGGATGGGCTAAATGAAGACAAGATATATGTCGGGGAAGAAGGGTTACTTTTGATGAAGGTGGAACACATCCAGAAAAAACTTTCATTCATCAACTCTGTACGAATATTGGATGCCATGTAGATAGGAATACTTGAAACCATATAACTGTGTGGGAGCAAATGATTTTTATTAAATAGGAATAATTACTTGAAACCATATAACTATGTGGGAGCAAATGATTTTTATTAAATAGGAATAATTACTTGAAACCATATAACTATGTGGGAGCAAATGATTTTTATTAAATAGGAATAATTACTTGAAACCATATAACTGTGTGGGAGCAAATGATTTTTATTAAATAGGAATAATTACTTTAAACCATATAATTGCATATAAATTATTAGTATTAGATAGGAATAATTACTTTAAACCATATAATTGTATATAAATTATTAGTATTAGATAGGAATACTTTAAATCATAAACTATAAGAGCAGATGATTATTATTAAATAAGAACAGTTACTTTGATGAAGGCAGAACAAACCCAGCAAAAACAAATACTGGATGCCATGTAGAGGACCTACCAAGATTGATGGTCGATAAAGACGGATCACGAGAGTCAAGGGAATCTGTTTTCATCAACATCACTTGATAATGTAGTTGAAAAAAAAAAAAAAAAAAAAAAAAAAAAAGAAAAAAGTACACAAAAAAAACTTAAAAAAAAAAAAAAAGCACACACAAAAACAAAAAAAACACACAAAAAACTTTAAAAAAAAAAAGCACACAAAAAAATAAAAAAAAAAGCACAAAAAAAAAAAAATGCTAATTCTATTTTTTTTCTTTCTAAACATTCAATATACATTTTAATTCAGCGAGATTAAAGTTTATACTCAGTAAAAAATTTGGTTTAGTTTAGTTTGTTAGATTTTATGGCATTTCAACCTTTTCTGGGTTATTTTATGCCAAAGACATTTTGTTTTTGATGAGTATTCAAAAAATTTTTTCATAACTTGATTTTTTAAAACTCATTTTTTTCTATTTAAACCAAAGATGAGACCCTAATAGGAACTACCACTCCGGGTCAGAGTAGACCTGAGAGTAGTGGCAATGAAGGGGTACTCCACACTCCCCAGAGCTCCAGAATTCGAACCTCACCACTAGATGCAGTTTAACATCATACCCAGGACATTAAAACCCTCAATCACTTCTTTCTCCAATTGTACTCAGTTATCTGCCCTTGATATATACTTCTCATTTGATAAAGATCATAAAAGAAAGGGGCTGCTATAGACAGATTATCAATCATATGGAAATCTCATCTCTCTGATAAGATATAATGTCAAGTCTTTCAAGCTGTAGCCGTCTCAGTACTACTGTATGGCTGCATAACTTGGACTAACACTTGGAGAAAAAAACTAGATGGGAACTACACGTATACTGTCTTAAACAATTCAGCACCCTAGAAAAAAAAAGCTGTTGTATGGCCACTTACCTCCTATCACACAAACCATCCAAGACAGACAAGATATGCGGGGGACAAACTCAAAAGCAATGTTCTATTGTGGACACCTACACATGGACATACCCATGTAGGCTGAGCAGCAAAAACTTACATTGATCAGCTCCGTATGGAATCTGGATGCAGTGTGGGAGACCTTCCAGGAGTCATAGGGACGGGTGATGAGAGAGAGTTATGAGAATTCATGCAACATGATAACTAATGAAAAATTGGACTATATGACCATATAGGCACCCCCTTTTGCGATCTCGTTTCATAAGGAGATTTTTTTTTTCATTTACACTGGCAAAATCGGTTTGTTAGAGGTTAGGGGTTAGTTTTATAAATTTAAAAAAAAAAAAAAAAATCATCTGTTAACAAACAATCGGATTTTGCCAGTGTAAATGATGTGATACTATGATTGATGAAGAACATGGTCAGAAAAAAAATAAAAATAGAATATGTTAAAGCCCAGGCATAGGTAAATGGGTGGGTAGTTGTCCTTTTTACGGACACAAAAGATTAGGCTGTAAAGTTTAAGAGAATTGTATGGCCACTGTGAAGTTAAGCCACTTAGTGATAATATCTTTGGGCATCTAGGTATTAAAAGCAAAAAGGTTGTTTTTATGAGGAAATTTCTTTTGAAGAAATTAATGGTCTTGAAGACACTAAGTCTGAAAAGAGAAATAATTGCTTTAATTTTAAGGGATAATGCCGTCTAAAAGTCTGCATTGAATTTAAGTACCGGGTAGAATTTTACATAAATTCAGCTAAGCCCCAGCCCTTAGTTAGTTCGACCCGGGCCGTTGAGGTGTTAATGTCGGCGGTAGCAGTAGAGTTAGAAATAGCCAGGAATCCACAACAGTGAAGCCAGTAGTCAGCAACTTTCTTGCTAGCTGAGAGAGACTGCTAGAGTATCACAACTTCCTTTTCCATCAGTGTCCTGTTACCAAACTTTGTATTTTGTTGTTTTGTTTTTAATCATTGTGAAGCTGTCTAATTCGTGCCCTTACGAGAGTGCAGAACGGGGATTCTCACAATGAAAAAAAAATGTCATTATGAAATGAGATCGCAAAAGGGGTGCTTAAATGTCATATGGTGTGAAAAGTTAATAAAATTAATTCAAAAAAATATTTTTGTGATATCAAGTTTTTATTATTTTTTCAATAGTTACATTGAAACTACTTACATATGTACAGATATATACATAAACAACAATAGAACATAGGCTGGTGGTGGTATTTAATGATGGTATGGTGGTCTTTGTAGTTGTTTGTCGTTTGAGTAAAGAAAAGGGGGAGCAGTTCCCCCCCTTCTTTCTCCTCTTCCTCTTTTAAAGTTAAAAAGGTTAGAAACGCACACACACACTCTCAGACAGAAGAAATACTTGCGATCCTGAATAAAGAATGGGAAAAAGGATTCTTAAAATGATTTTGCAAGTTTTGAAAAAAAAAAAAAAAAAAATTCTTTTTTAAATTAAATCAATATTGATGTTACTACAGCAGTAAGGGAAAAAACACCAAAAAGAAAAAAGAATCTTTTAATTAAAAAAAATAAAAATGGAAAGGAGAAAAAAGAAAGAAAAGAGAAGGAGAATAGAAAGAAATAAAAGGAAGAAGAAAGAAGAAAAGGAAGAAAAAGGAAGAAAAGAAAGGAAGAAAAAAAAAGAAAGAAAGAAAAATAGCAAAAAAAAAAAAGAAGAATAGCAAAAAAAAAAAAAAAAAAAAAAAGAGACCCAAGAAAAGAATACCATAGAACGTATCCCTAAAGGAATGCTGTTTTTGAAATAACAGCCACAAAAACTACCTACACAGAGATTAGAACAAAACTCTTTTTGGGGACAATGTGAAATTCATATATATTTCAATAAAAAGTAGGAAAAATCTCAGTTTCATATAGAAATGAAAACTCGCTCATCTCAAAGGTCATAGTCAAACTCAATTATTAGCTGTTTGTGTTTATATAGTCCTTATTACATGTGAAGATATAAATCAATGAAAACATCAAGATTTATCTCCCTTACTATTTCACACACAAACCTAAAAGCCTAATAACATTGATAGTGAAGTTTAACTGAACATGGAAATATGACCAAGAAATAAGTAAAAAGAAAAATGATCAGTTTATTATACCTAATTGAAAACCCGCCCTACATATATATATTTACCAACCCCTCCGCACGAGCAGGATGCGACACAAGGTCAATTTCTTAAGCGGAGTTTAACAGGTTTGAATTCAGAGTTTTCCTTCTCCTAGACTGGTTACCTAGCCAAGGTTAAAGAGTCCAGTCTACCCTGCTATTTGCCCATAGCTGGAGGGAGAATTGGATTCATACCTTTCCCAAGGGTATTAGCGATATGTGAAATGCAAACAGCTTTGTCCAGGAATTGAACTCGGGTTGACGAGTCCATTTCCTTCGACTTTAACCATGAATTTAACCCGCCCTACATATAGGATTTTAAGATAGTAACAGTGAACTATGCTTTTGAGGAGACCTCTAAGTTGAGAGGTTAATATTTATGATCCTCCAGCCCTCTGGTGGCCATTCCTTGTACTATAAAGCACTACACAATTTGATTTTTCAGTGATGGAAAAAGGTTATAACTAGATGTCTACTTTATACGGTTGAAGAACAAGAAAGATTTAGTTTAGCTCACCTGGTTATAACTAGATGTCTACTTTATACGGTTGAAGAACAAGAAAGATTTAGTTTAGCTCACCTGGTTATAACTAGATGTCTACTTTATACGGTTGAAGAACAAGAAAGATTTAGTTTAGCTCACCTGACAAAGTTAAGGTCCAGTTTAGCATTATAATTACATTGTAAATCAAACCTCTTGTTAAAAAGTTATGAATTTTTACAAACTAAGGATATTAACCATCTTGCCAACAGCAACCTTGCGCCCCTTTTTGATTTCCATGTGTCTAACACAAATGGGCATACCTACAAAGTCAGAAAACAGCACAGCTCACATGACTTTCAGAAACACTTTTTCATGCTCAGAGTTGCTGAGGCATAGGATAAATTGCCTACATCTGTTGCAGGCTGCCAAAACACTGCATCTTTCAGAGCCTCCATGCTTCCTGTAATTCGATAACACTATACTTGATATCATCCTCCATACACATATGCACACACACACACAACTGTACGTTATTCATTTTCCTGACATTAGTACATTATTCTATGTATTATACATGAGCCTTTAAGGAGTAGGGGTACACCTGAGCACTGTATGCAATAATTTCGTTATTATCATTATTATTTTCATGTGCCAAATATGGAGTGCCATTAGTAAGCACAGAAAAAGTGGTCGCTATACTCTGAATCCAATTTTTAGTTATGCGATGACAAAAAAAAAAAAAGAAAAAAAAGAAAAAAAAAAAAAGAAAAAAAAAAAGAAAAAAAAAAAAGACATTTGGTGAATTATAGTAAAATTATTATGACTAAAGAAAAAAAATTATTAGGGTCATTATCTAAATTGACATGAAGAAAATTAATTTTTAAGAAAAAGGAAAATTGTTAATTGCAGATTGGGGAAAGCATTAGCTTACAGAGATGCTGATAGGGACGCGTCCTGCGTCCCTGATGTACAAAAAAAGGATGCAGTAAAATCATGTCCATGCATCCCAGTGGTTTTCTTTTTTTCTTCCCTCACCATTTCAAGCTAACTGTAAATATATTTCAATAGTTTCTTAGAAAGGAATTACACAGGATAGGTTACAAGGTAGGAGTTAGACGGTTTTATTTGGGACCCATAAATTTACCCGGGGACTCATTCAATGCAAATATGTGCATTCCAGGATGCACTAAATCAAAAAGCTATCAGCAACACTAGCTTATAGCAGTGAAGAAAAAAAAATATACATGAAGAAAATAAAGAGAAAAAAAAAATGGTGGTTTTTCCCAAACATTACAGTAGCAACCATTCTCAACCATCATAAAAATTGAAATAAATCAAACATTACATTAACCCCCCCCCCCAAAAAAAAAACAGGAGGGTAGATTTTTAAAAAAAAAAGTGTATTCCTAAGACATACTTGGGGGGGGGAGGAGTTCTACAAGGTGATCATTTTATTTTTGGGAAAAGGGGAGAGAAAAAAAAAAAGAAAAAAAAAAAAAAAAAAAAAAGGAATGAAAGAAATGAGTGAATAATTTTTTTTTTTTAAATGTTGCCACAATTCTAGCAAAAATCATTCTCTCAATTATTTTTTTCGTCATACAAACATTAAAAAGAAAAAAAAAAAAGTACAACACTAAGAAATTCAAAATACAAAATAATTTGGAGGATTTAAAAAAAAGTTATCCATCTTTAAGGATAATATTAAAACCAGATTAAAAAAATCTGCATTTTTTTTCTTTTAAACATTTACAAAAGAAATCTTGTCACTAAATCATGAAATGGGTGGGGCTATATTTGTTTTTCTTTTCTTGTTTTTTTTTGTCAATCTGAATTTGTTGTATTTCAGAGCATATAAGAAACACCATTTTAATAGCAGAATACGTGTCCATTCCTTCATTTAAGAACTCTTCAGAAAAAGAAGGAAAAAAAATTGAAGAATAATTGTTCAAATGAAAAATGAAAACTTCAATTTCACTTTCTGCCCACACTACACAAAAATTTAGACATTTTTTTTAAAAACATTATTTTTGAAATTATAAATACACAATTTTAATTTCAAGGGATTAATTGAAATTTTTTTGTATAATTTATATTTTCTTTTAGAAATCATATTAGCTGAAAATAAATAAACATTTAATTCATAATTCTGAAATCAATTGTGTGTCGATTTTTGTTTGTTTAAATAAAATCATTCAAAATTCATTGATATTGAACATGAGAAGTTCTTCATTGGATTGAATTTTATCTAACATAAATAGAATTAAAAAAAAAATGTTTTGATTCTAATTATAGCCAGCAACTCTGAATAAAGAAATATTTGTGGGAAAAATTTAGCTAATTTGAATTTATTTAAAATTGGTTGAGGTGTTGAAATGAAGAATTTTCATAATTTTTTTTCTTCTTATTGGCATCTTTTGTTTTGTTTGTTTTTATTATTTAAAAAAAAAAAATCATCAAATTTCAAATCAAATTGTGGTAATTCAGAAGAAAGTAGAATTAGCCAAGATATAAAAATCAACAAATTTAAATTCAAAGAATTGAATTTCTAAAAATTATAAAAAATAACAAAGATTAAAAAAAAATAAAAAAAATAAATACATTTCACACCCTCAGATACATGACAACCATGGAAGTAGTCATTAAAAGTTGTGTGAGAAAAAGTTCAAACAAAACCTGTGAGAATATAACTTAGTACTAACTCTATTTAGAATCATATAGTTATTTACTAAGCTTAGCTTAGATGTGGCACAAGGCCAGAAGTATGGTGTGTCCAATGGTTTGTGAATCTAGCTTGCTAACCATTACACCATGTGATGTGCCCTATTTAGAATCATATAGAGTGGTGTACCCTCATACAGGTATTGTATTTATGGTGATACTGTGTCTGGTGTACCTTAATATTATGATGTATTAATATTGATAGTTTGTAATTAAAATGTTTGAGACTGGGTGTTTCTTAGTAATGTTGTTATTGTGATAAACAAGCATGATGGGATATATAAAAAATGTCACCCCTCACCAAAGAAAAAAAGAAAGAAAATAGCAAAAAAAAAGGCAGATGCTCTATGGACTGAGCTAACTGGTCTCCATTAAATACAATAATTATGTATAAAGAGAAAAGTAATGTTAATAAAAAGCAACAAAATTATATTTAAAAAATTGGAGAGTGAAGAATTAAAATTTGCTCTTAAAAATGAAACAAATTAGCAACCCTTAAAAAAAAGAAAAAAAAAAGACTCCAATAATTCATCTTCATTGGTACAGATCTCACATCTAAGATGGAGAAAAAAAATTCAAATGAAATTATAATATTATCATTTAAACACTATGGTGCTTGAGATATGGGAGCATCTTATATGCTATAAAATACAGAATAGTAAAGAAAAAAGAAAAAAAAAAGACTTTAATATATCTTCATAGATACAGATATCACATCTAAAAAGATGGAAATAAATAAAAGAATTAATAATGATATAATTATTTCTGATGGTTATTTTAAATACTATGGTGCTTGAGATATAGGAGCATCTTATATGCTAAAAAATACAAAATAGTACAAAAAAAAAATAAAATTAAATTATAATATCAATTTATGCAGGGTATTTTAAACACTATGGTGCTTGAGATATAGGAGCATCTTATATGCTAAAAAATACAGAATAGTACAAAAAAAAAAAAAAAAAAAAAATTCTTTTTTAAATTAAAAAAAAAAAGAAAAAAAGAAAAAGGAAAAGAAAAAAAAATGCCTGTTCATTTAGCAACATTAAAACCAATCAAATTTCATTATTCTCTGTCGTCACATCCACCCAGATTGTGAAATATGGAAAAAGAAATTTTTGGGATGAATTGTTTCAATGTAAACACAAAGCAAAAAGTCATTTATACAAATATGCAATGCCAGGGGGGACATGTTACCTTCAAGTATGCAGCGCCAAGGAGACATGCTACCTCAAGTATGCAGCACCAAGGGGACATGCTACCTCAAGCAATATCAAAGAGATAGAAATTTAAAAAATAGACAAACAGTAATGAAGTCATGAACCTGAATATTCCTTGAATGCAAAAAAATCTTCATTATGAAGAATATAGAGCAATCTTTAAAACTGACAGATCTACTGAACTTGGAGAAAAAAAACCCCGGACATGTCCATTCGAAAAAGTGGATAGTAGAGGGGACAAGAAAACACACAGAAAAAGATGATATTATAATCATAAAATCTATCAGTTATCCAAGTCAGTTTTTCAAGATGACTTATATATAGTGGATATTTAAACAGCTAAGTACAACAAATAAAGGGCCAAGTTATTTTTCTTAATTGATTAAGTTAACCTATTATCTACCACAGCACCCCAAATCGCCCTACGATCAAAACGCTGGACATCCACTCACACAGAAAAACTCCAGAGATGTCAGCTCTTAGAAAATGGTTTAGAGTTATAAAAAAAAAAAAGAAAAAAAAAGAGAAATGAATTAAATGAATACATTTCTATTCATTAGTAAAGGATCAGATGATACTAGCTTATCAATCATTTCACTATGCTATTGCGGGTGGCAGTGGTAGATAAAGAGTTAATGATCTTTTTTTTGGGGGAGGGGTCTTTTTTTTTTTTTTTCTGATTTAGAAATCAATTAAGAAAAACATCTTGTTTAAATAAGTAAAGCTACATCTATATAAATTTTGGTTCTTTTTTTTTCTTCTTCTTTTGTTATTTTTGACAGTAAACGGTCGAGGCTAAAAAAGGTTGAATTCTCTACAAGTGAATGGCAATAAAGATGGTCGACAAAAAAAAAAAAAAAAAAAAGCCGAACTTGCAGATTCAAGGGAAGACAAATGAATAGAATGTAAAAAGTTTATACACAATATTTTATCATTTGTGTAAAAAGGGAATTAAATTTGTTGGTTACTGAATTATGTTTTTTTTTTTGTTTTTTGTTTTTTGAAGAAACTTTCTCTCCATCAAAATATACTTTTTAATGTTTCTGGATTTTTAGAAAACTTTTTAAAAAAATGTTAGTTTGTTTCATAGCGATTGTATATGTTTTCTTCTGATTCCTCTTAATAAAATAAAGGACATTTTTATTTTATCCATGAGATTTTTTTGTTTCTTGTTTACTGGTTAGAAAAGGAAACCACATTTTATTTCATTTTTTTTAATGTGGTTTAAATGAAAAGAGAGAAAAAAATGTTTATAAAAATGATTTTTTTTAAGCAACAAATTCAAGTTAATTTACTATTGCAGACGTGATGACCTTTTTTTTTTTTAAAAATAAAATTCTATTTGAATAATTTTGATATTTCAGACTGTTGTCCTCATCTTTATAGTGTATTAACATAACATTCAGGCTACAGTAACATCGGGCCCTGTTCAGGTGTTTTTTTTTTTTTACTACTTATATTGTAAAAAACAAACAAACAAAAAAAAAAAACAACAAACACCTGAACAGAGCCTGAGGTTACTGTGGCCTGAACATTGTGTTTATACACAAAGATGATAACAACAGTCCGAAATATAAAAATTATTCATATCAAGCCTGATCTCATAAATACTTACAAGTATAAATTTTATTTATTATACACAATATTTGAAGGCATATAGGACAATACTTTTATTTTTAATGAAAAGAACTAAACCTTCATTTCATATGTAAAGTTAACATCCTTCCTATAAGCTATTATCTTAGACTTGGCTGTCATAAATTGAAATTTAGTTTTGAACAATTCTAAACTGAAATAAAAGATATTTATTATCTAGGTGTCTAATCTTCCTTCAAAGGATTGGTGGGTGGATATTAGTGGATACACACACACACACACTAAAATACTAATTAGTCAAAAAGACTTTCATTTTTATCTATTACTTTTTATCAGTTCTAATTTAAAACAGGTGTTCCTTTCTTTTCTTTTTTTTTGAATTTATATTATGGACGGCCTACAGAAAGATGAAGGAAAGAAAAAGTGGCATTTTACAAGTCCCATAGTGAAGAGATGTTTTGAGAAAATCTAAGAATGAAAATAAGGAAAATAATTAGAAATTTTCATAGGTGAACAAGATATAAATATAACTCCTTTCCTAATGCTTACCCTTTCTTAGCATATATATATATATATATATTGTATGGAAGTAATTTTGTGACCCGAGGTTTCATGCTTTTTATGCATCCATCACACTTAGTGAAATGTTTTATTCTGTCTGATGAATGCATAAAAAGCATGGAACGTCACCAAGTCAGTTAGTGATAATCATTTATATATATATATATATATATATGTAAAGTATCCAAATGACTAGTAAAGAATTAAGAACAATTAAAAAAAAATTTTTTTGAAAGCCTTTTGACCTTCTGGTTGAAATAAATTTATTACGGAATGATGGTTTGTTAAGTTTTTTCTTTCTTTGAAAGTTTATATATATATATATATATATATATATATTATATATATACATACACACACACAAACAAGTATTTTGTCATTTAATTCTTTAAACTGTATAAACAGCCAAATTATTAATGAAAACTAATTTTCAGTACAAGGTCAAACTTAACATAATTCAGGAAACACCTTAACATTATAGAAGACATTATTACAATGTTGTTGTACTAAATCCATTTTTTTAATACCTGAACAGAAAATCTAATTATCTTCAGGAAAGACATCTTCAAAGTTTATCTGATGATAGAACAACTTGTTGAGCCAACATCAAAGCCAGAAATTAAGCTGAGATCTGTTTTCACCTGGGAACCAACTAAAATAATCCCACAGGTGTCGATTGGGAAGGGAGGGGGGGTGTAGAGAGAATGGAATTATTGAATCTGACTGCTTAAAAAAATGATTTAGTTCAAAACAAAACAATAAAAGAGAATTTGTGAAAAGAAATGCAAAAATACTAAATTGTTTTTTTTTAAATTCTGAGAGTGAATATTTTCATTATTCCATGACTATGTATTTTCCTGAATATTGGGTTTCTACCTGATATTCTTTATGACAATGTTTTGGCTTATATATTATATATATATATATATATATATATATATATATATATATAAATGGAATGACTTACTGGTAAAAATATTGGGTTGATCTTAATATTCAGTTGGTATAAGTGTTACTTGGATATGTCAGCGTTATAACAAATATAAAGTGCTCAATACGTAAGTAGAGCAGATTTAGTATGACATTTCTGTACACACTATAATACTATGTATGTATATATATATATTATATATATATTCCATTTTTAGCCTTCTGGTGCTGGCTGCATCAACTGGTCTTTATAAGTCAGATTGGAGATGGAAAAAATATATTCAAGAACAACTCCTAAAAGACCACTGGATACAACAACAGACATTCAGAAAAGGCTGAAGTCTACATCTCCTGAAATGTGTTAAAAAACCACAAACATGAAGAAAATCGTCTGAAAAATATATGAAATAATAAAGAATTAGAACATTAGATTATCTACTCAGTAAGAAAAATATATGAAACAATAAAGAATTCGAACATTAGATTATCTACTCAGTAAGAAAAATTTAGTTACAAAAATTGGAAATAATCTTATATTGGAAATTTTGTGACATAGAACAAACCCTCATTATATTATACTTTTAGTAGTTGTCAAAGAGAATGAAAACATTACAATTGATAATAATAATAATAAACACACACACAAAATCTGGTCATGAGGTGTCAAAGCTTTTAATTGGCATTTTATTAAAATGTTTCTGTGATAATTATGTATTTAAAATAAACTTTCTTCTCTTTCTTTTTTAAAAAGGATAATGATAATGTATTGTGAAATAATATCATTACAGCCAATCATGAGACAAAATGGGGATGTTGAATGGATTTGTTTTTGTAATAAGAAATCAAAAACAAAGATTTCAAAATAGATTTGAGTAATGTTTCCAGTCAAGTCCAACTTTCTAGAGGAAAGAAAAAAAAAAAAAAAAAAAAAAATTGTACTATTTGAATTTTTTGTACTATTGTCCTCGTCTTTATTGTTATATACATAATACTTTATGGGAGTAAAATAAGGAAATCAATCCGACAGTATGTGGAGAAATGTAGACAAACAAGGGATGTTACACTGGATGGAAGTTTATTACGGGTCGTAATGTTGACGTTCAAACGTTTTGGTTTATATAGAAACCTTCTTCAGGACAAACCTTTTCTACATATTTCCAAACTCAACTCATTCAAAAACATCCATCATGTTTTTAACAAAAAAAAATCTTTTTTTCCTTTACTTGTTTCATATTGTCCTGAAGAAGGTTTCTATATAAACCGAAATGTTCGAAACGTCAACATTATGACCAATAATAAACTTCTATCCAGTGTAACATCTGGTGTTTGTCTACATTTCTCCACATACTGTCGGATTGATTTCCTTATTTTACTCCTATAAAGTATTGTGTATATAACATAACAATAAAGATGAAGACAATAGTTCGAAAAATCTAAATAATACAAATTATCAAGCCCCCATCTCAAAAATTCAGACAAAAAAATTATGAGTTTAGTTGTGATAATCTATGCAAGAAAAATGTTTCTAAAGTTTGTTTTTTTGAAAGATGACCAACCGGTATTGGTTAAAGGATTTAATTTTTGAAAATGGAATTTCTTTGACCATATTGCGACTCAGTAACTTTGGTTTAAATCCAAGAGAGATAATTTGTGCAGAGAAATCACACCAGTCTGCTACTTTCGTTTTTTTTTTAATGGTGGATTTAAGAATTTTAAATTGAATTTTCTCAAAATATCTTTATAATAGTATTCACCAAACATTCAAGTTGGAATATAATATACACTGATAATATGGAGCCCATCTTTTGTTAAAAAAATATTTGTATCTTAACTAATAGAATTTAAAAAAAAAAAAAAGAAGCTTACTCCAACGTATGAGGGATTTACTATAACCCAAAATATGTATATGACATGTGTAGAAAATAATAAAAAACAACGCATTTGGAAAAGATGAATTTACTTTTGATGGTAAAGTCGACGTTTAAACATTTTGGTTTATGTTAAACCTTTAAAAATAAATACGTTTACCACCGAAAATAAATTAATCTTTTTCAGAGTATGTTGTTTTTAAATTTTCTGCATAATGTTGGATACATTTCCATATTTTACTCACACGACATTATAATGCACATGGCATAATATAATGTATATATTTATAATGCACATGGCATGCACATATAATATAATGTATATATTTATAATGCACATGGCATAATATAATGTATATATTTATAATGCACATGGCATAATATAATGTATATATTTATAATGCACATGGCATAATATAATGTATATATTTATAATGCACATGACATAATATAATGTATATATTTATAATGCACATGGCATAATATAATGTTTATATTTATAATGCACATGACATAATATAATGTTTATATTTATAATGCACATGACATAATATAATGTATATATTTATAATGCACATGACATAATATACTGTATATATTTATAATGCACATGACATAATATACTGTATATATTTATAATGCACATGGTATTATATACTGTATATATTTATAATGCACATGGCATAATATAATGTATATATTTATAATGCACATGACATAATATGTAATAATCAATATTAAATGTTCTAATTCAGAGGAGATTAGATCAAATTAAAAGGGGGGGGGTGAAAAGAAAAAAGAAGTTTCCTATTGGATTTGATTTGCAAACAGAAATTCACCATCAAAAATCCGAGCAAAAATAAAAAAATAAAAAAACATCCTAGTCTAAATTAGTGATTCACAATGTGGGCCCCGAGAAATTTTCTTAAATGGGCTTGGAGTTTTTTCCCACCTTGCTGGTTGGGGCAGAATTTTCTGCAGTAAATTGTGTACTCACAACAAAGAAACGTAACCTAATGCAGATTGAAAAGAGGGGAGATTTACGCTTGAAATTGAACCAAGGTTTTGGATGTTCAACTTGACAAGCTGATAAGATAGACATCAGGAAGAGTTTAGTCATTGATCAGGATTTATATTTTCTACTAAATTTGGGTTTTATAAATAAAATCCATTTCCTGTTACATAGGATTTCTATTTGTGCTTATGTGGGGCCTGAATGTTTTTTTGACAATAAAAATGGAGGTGGGGGCCACAAGAATGAAAAAGGTTGAGAAACACTGGTGTAAGCCATACTGCTAAAAGAAAATAAGATTCAACTAAAGTGAAATTTTGGATTATTGTCCTCATCTTTATTGTTATATACACAACGTTTCAGCTAATGTGCCCTCCGGCATTCTTCTGAAGAGGGCCAGAGGGCACATCAGCCGAAGCGTTGTGTAGATAATAAAAATACAGAAAATAGTCCGAATAAACCAAATAATACAAATCATCAAGCCTCATCTAAAAAATTCAGACAAAAAGTGAAATCTATACGATTGAAAGATACGTAGAGTCTGAACCAATAAGAGTTTTAACCTCTTCATCTTACCCCGCCCCCATCCAAGATTGTCAGCCATCCAAAAGTCTTAACTGTGAAATTGTTGAATTCAATAACTTTTTAAAAAGATTTTTTTTTGTTTTTTGCTTACTGTATATATTTAGATATAAATATGAACCAAATAAGTTAAGAGTTTTTTTTTTTTGTTTGTTTGTTTATTTGAAGGACGGAGTCTTCAGCTGGCTCCAGTTGGGAGAATGGGATATTACGAAAAAAAAAAAAAAAGAATAATAATCCGAAATAAACTATGTTGATTTTTCATTTGTAGATGGACAACAAATACATAAAGAATTCGGTTTGATAAATTCTGTTTTTTTTTTGTAATTTTATTTCCAAATTTTTATTCTATCATTTTCATTCATTTTGACATTTGAAATATGCAGGCAAAAAAATATTGCAAATTCATATTGTCATTTTTTTCAGTAATGTAAAATAAAGTTATATTTATTTTTTTATTTTTACTTCTTACGGTTTCTTTTACTTCTTAGGATTATTTGCTATAATTTTCGTTTATGTCAAAATGATTTATATTTTTAAATTTTATTTTTTTTAAAACTATTGTCTTCAACAGAAACTAAAAATTAACCTTTTTTGTTGTTTTTTTTTGGTTTTAAAGGTGTCGTTATATATACAAAAAGTATTAGGTTTCTGCAAAAGTTTTCACCGGAAAAACAAGTTTAAATTAAAAAAAGAAAAAAGAAAAAGAAGACCACTGGAAATTTTTGCATATACCTAATATTACCTATAATAATTGAAAAACAGGTTATTTCCTATAAATCCAACATAAACAAAGGGGAACCACTCTCGACTGATAAATTATTTATTGATCTACTAGGAAAAAAGAATATGGGTTTAAGGTTAGTTTAATGGGAAAATAAATAAATAATTTATCAGTCAAGAGTGGTTCCCCTTTGTTTGTTAGATTTATAGGAAATAACTGAAAAACGTTTTTATTCTTATATTTTAAAGAAGATTCTATTTTATTCACTATTTAATAGAAAATATAAAGATCAATATTATTGTGATAAAAAAAAAAAACAACTTTTTTTCAAAAATGCTTTGTGATACATTGCAAAAACTACAACAGATCAATTTTTATTTTCAAAGATTTAAATAATTATTTTATTATGATAATAATAAAAAAAAAAAAAAAAAAAAAAAAAAAAACAACTACAACAGGAATTCATTAAAAATGATCTACACTAACAAACTATTTGTCTAGTCACATATACCAATTATTCTATATTGAAGTAAATGTTATAAATAAAATTTACTTTACATTATTTTTTAATGAATAAAGATGTGTAAAAAGATTCCATCGTCAGAATATGAATTTTCTAACATGAAAAGTAATGCTACGAGACCAGGTTAAAAGCACAGTAAGGGTAATCAGAGGCCGAACCATTTTAGAACTTATTTTTCTGATGCAAGTATCATTGGGGAAATGAGAAAAGTTTTGTTTGGTTGACTTTATGGCATATCAAAGGTTTTGGGGTCATTTAATGCTGAATCAAGTTATTTTGAATAAACAAAGGACTCAGGTTGCTTACAGTACCTGTTAATGCTTAAGTACTGAACAGGCCTGTCACTGCTTAACTCATGCGTGAAAAGTTTTGGTAAATATGTCAAAGCCGAGCCATTTATCAAAACTTTTCTCGTGCCCAATGAGACTTCCATCGGAAAAATAAGTTCTAAGAAAAAAAAAAAAAAAAAAAAAAAAAAAAATATATAATATATATATATATATATATATATATAAAAAGTTGGGCTTTGGATTACCCTTACTGCACTTTTAACCCGGACTATACAAGAAACAATTTTCTTTTTTTTTTTAATGTTTTTACAGAATTCTATTGTTTTAAAAAAGTTTAAAACAAAAATGGATTTTTTTGTTGTTTTCTATCAAAACCTATCAGCATGTATGATGCCCTGGTAAACTAAAATCATCTGTCACTTTCCCATTTATATTTATTGAATCCCTTTAGAAAAAGCAGACACAAAATCTTTATGAATAAACAGAGAAAGCCTTTATGGACATATATGTAAAAATGCATTTACATTTCAAGCAATAAAGGTAATCCTCATATATATATATATATAAATAATGGAAAATGAATGTGAAAAGTATTAGCATATGAAGGTGCTCAATGCTAAAATAGCAGAGCGGGTTTAAAATCAGAGATTAAATATTATGGAGTTAATATTCTGTAACTGCAGTTACATGCAATCTTCAGACGGTTAAAAATATTAAAATATTAAAACCTTTTAATATTTTTGACCATCTGAAGATTGCATGATATGCATGAAACTACAGTTACAGAATATTAAGTCCATAATATTTCATCCCCGGTTTTATATATAAATATATGTAGTTTTATAAAAAATGAAAAAACAAAACAAAAAAAAAACCAAGTTTCATTGACAAGTAATGTTTAATAAGCTGATGTAGCAGTGTTTTGGTTTGCTTAACAAACGTTTGTCAGCTTATTTAGTTTAATAAACCAAAACTCTGCAGTGTTGGCTTATTAAACATTAGTCGTCAATAAAACTTGTGTTTTATCATTTTTTATAAAATTACATATTGTTGGATTTACTTCCACTTTTTCGTTATTATATATATATGGGGTTTAAAAAAAAATTGATATCATTACAAATAAGAAGTGCTCAATATCAATGATATCTAAATGAGGATAGCATCGACACAGAGTCAACAATGCCTGGTGACTGTCAGTTTCTCACCTGTTTGATCATCAGACTGTAATTACATAGGTGAGAAATGGAGTCACCAAGCATCATTGACTATGTCTATACTATCCTAAATTAGATATGTATGGTCTATCACAGATATTGAGCACTCTTTATTTATAATGATATCAAATTTTTAAAAATTACCCTATGTGTATATATATGTATATATATAAATTAGAAAAAAAAAATGTTCAAAAAAGAAAAAAAAATGTCATCGATGCTTAAACGTTTCGGTTTATGTTAAACCTTCCCCAGGACAATATAATAAGAAAGAAAAAGAATTATATTGTCCAGAAGAAGATTTAACATAAACCAACACATTTAAGTACAGATGTTCAACATAAAAATAAATTCATCTTTTTTTGGAACATTTGTTTTTCTAATTTCTATATATTGTTGGATTCATTTCCATATTTTACTAAATATATATATATATATATGTGGAGAAAATTTTTAAAGAAAACAAACACCGGATGTAATGAACAATGGAAACTCTTTATGTCAATACTTAAGTATTTCGTTTTTTTAAAATTAAAACCTTCTTCAGGACATTGAATATTTGTATGATATCCTGTGTTTGTTTTCTTTAAAAATGTTCTCCACATACTGTCGGATTAATTTCCTTATCTTACTTCCATATATAAGTTAAGAGAAAGGAAATGAATCCCACGGTATGAGTATCGATAAAAGGATATGAAAACAACACAATATGCTGTTAAAGTGAAAAGATTTTATATCATATTCATAGCTAATATTGAACAATATTTCGATTTATAAAAACCATCTTCAGAGCTTGTTTGTACTCCAGACTTATCAATAGTGGAGACAAAAATAATATGAATTTAAAACGAAAAACTTCTGCATAACTTTTTTTGCGAACATCAATGTTTTCATTTTAAATTCATATTATTTTCATCTCTGCTATTGATAAGTCTGGAGTATAAACAAGCTCTGAAGATGATTTTTATAAATCGAAATATTGTTCAATATTAGCTATGAATATGATATAAAATCTTTTCACTTTAACAGCATATTGTGTTGTTTTCATATCCTTTTATCTATACTCATATATATATATATATATATATATTGAAGTGCATGTAAGTGGTGAGAATCTCTTGATGAATTTGTAAATACTTAGAGTTCAGCATAAAATACATATATGTAGAATTTTCGATATCAACCAGGTGTGATATATTTCTGAACAGATGATTAGATTAGAAAAAAAAAAAAAAAAAATTCCTTTTAAGGAAGAGGTCAAAGGGCGATGTCTACTGTCAAAATATACAAACATTTAATGGCAAGCGGGCTTTCAATTGTCTTCTTCATTTAAAAAAAAAACAAAAAAAACAAAAAAAACCAACAGCCATCCACACACATTAGCGATGGCAGTTAAAGAAGATTTAAGAGAGTTCCAATATTGTTGCCATTTCCTTCAGAAATTGGAATCCAAAAACGAGATCCTTTGGGGTCTTTGTTAGAATTTAACAAAGAAATGCGGGAGGGAGAGCACCCCTCCCCCAAACAAGATGGTGGTGACAGTACAACAGTGCGTCACATGGTGCTAGCTGATGCAACAACTCTTGCGACAGTTAGTTGGGGGCGACTCAGTAGGGTTAAGGTACTTGAGTTTCTTAAGTTTGTCCCTGTGTATAAAGCTGTGCATACGTGTGTTGCGTGTTTTGTTTGTCATTGCGTATGACTTCAGATGAGACTTCAATGGGGGAGGTAATGGCAATTGATCAATGCCGTAGATAGTCGTCCGAGAAACAATAGTCCGACATGCTAATTCTTGTAAACTCAGAACTGAAAAAGAAAGAAAAAAAAGATTATGCGAGAAAATCAAAGGCAATGCTTAGAAAAATATCTTGACAATAAAACAAAAAAATAAAAAGTTTTTTAACGTAAACATTCATATATATATATATATATATATATATATATATATATATATATATATATATTTACCAACCCCTCCACATGAGCAGTAGGTGACACATGGTCAATTTCTTAAGTGGAGTTTAGAAAAATATCTTGACAATAACAATTAAAAAAAAAAAGAAAAAAAAAAGGCTTTTTACATTAACTATATATATAAATATATTTTTTGTTGTTGAGGATATGTACTTAATTGAAGTCATACCTAATTTTGAAAATTAATTAGTTAATAATTAATGAATTTAGGCGGGCATTAATTATTAACTAATTAATTTTCAAAATTAGGTATGACTTCAATTAAGCACATATCCTCCAAAAATTGTCGGCTTAAAGCCATATAGAAATAAACACATTTGTTTGTTTACTTAACCTCATATATATATATATATATATATATATATATATATTTACCAATCCCTCTGCATGAGCAGGATGCAACACAAGGTCAATAGTAGGGCAGACTGAGCTCTTTAACTTTGGTTAGGCAACCAGTCTAGGAGAAAGAAAACTCTGAATACAAACCTGTTAAACTCCGCTTAAGAAATTGTCCTTGTGTCATATCCTGCTTGTAAGATGTTGGTAAATATGTATACACTATAAGCCCCATATTTCAGACTCAGAAAGATCATGTTAGATATGAAGAAAAATATATATATAATTACCGACCTTTCTGTATGAGCAGGATGTGACACAAAGTCAATTTTTTAAACAGAGTTTAACAGGTTTAAATTCAGAGTTTTCCTTCTAGACTGATTACCTAGCCATGGTTAAAGAGCCCAATTCGCCAATAGCTGGAGGGAGAATAGTTGGATTCATACCTTTCCCATGGGTATTAGCGCTATGTGAAATGCAAACAGTACCTCTAACTACAACATTTCTATACAGAATAATTGAAAAGTAACTCCCTATTTTAAACTATTCATAATTTTTTATATGCAGTTACATTTTTCTGTAATTTATGAGGAAGTGTGTCCCGGTCTCCTGTTACTTTGAAAGAAAACAACCAACTTAGGGCGTTAAATGTATTTTTGTCGTAATTCTTATTTATTTATCGTAATTTGTTTAGAAATTTATTTATAGAAATATGTTGTAATTCTTGTTTAGATATGAAAATACATTTAACGCCCTAAGTTGGTTGTTTACTTTCAAGTAAAACCGCTGAGACAACATAGCTGGGGACGTTATTTTAATAGTCACCGGGTAGCAATTTCTGAGGCAGGAGACCGGGACGCACTTCCTCATAAATTACCCATTTTTCTCAAAGAATATTGAGAACTTAATTTTTATGCAAAATGGTGGTCCTCCACATTTTGTTATTGCTGTTCATGAATGGCTGCATCACCATTTTTCTGGGAGATGGATGGGTAGACGTGGTCTGTATGAGTAGCCGGCCAGAAGGCCTGATTTATCACCCTGCAACATTTTTCTTTTGGGTTGGTTGAAGGAGAAATGTCTACTGTAAAAAACCAACGACTTTGGAAGAACTAGAAGAACGAATACGAAAATTTATTTTTGCCATTTCACAAGAGTTCCTGGAAAGATCAGTTGTTACGATTCCTGAGTGGTTTGAGAGGCTGGAGGTGAATGCTGATGTCCAAATAGAATTTTAAATAAAACTTCATGTTATGTGTGTTCTTCTCATTCATTTTTTGTAAAAATAATGATTCAGAAATAAATCATGAAATTTTTTAAATAGGGAGTTACTTTACAATCCCCCCACATTTCAATAGCCATGGCTTTTTTAAATTGGAAAGATTTAAATCAAAATTGAAAATTGGTCTTTTCTTACAATGAACTAAAACAATAAATTTCTTTTTAGAGAACCAATTATAGACCAAGGCTATTTATGTCGGAGACTTGGGAATTTCATAAAAAGGATTTTATACAATTTTAAACCAGTTTAACAAAGGGGAATAACTCTTTTTGAAATGATTTAGAAGTAAAAAGAAAAATATCATGACAGAGTTGGAAAGGTAATGGCAGGAGTGTACCACAAAAATGACAGGTAGGGGGTGGGAGTGGCAGGAAACAGTGGGGGGAGTGGCACGAAAATGACAGGTGGGGAGTGGCAGGAGAATGACAGAGGGGGAAAGGTGGTGGCAGGAGAATGACAGAGGGGGAAAGGTGGTGGCAGGAGAACGACAGTGGGGGAAAGGTAGTGGCAGGAGAACGACAGAGGGGGAAAGGTAGTGGCAGGAGAACGACAGAGGGGGAAAGGTGGTGGCAGGAGAACGACAGAGGGGGAAAGGTGGTGCAGGAGAACGACAGAGGGGGAAAGGTGGTGGCAGGAAACATTTGTGGGGGTGGCATGAAAAGCATGGTGTGGGCTGGGGGTTACATGAAAATGACAAGTTGGGGGGGGGGGAGTGTGCCACATAAATGACAGGTGGGGGGAGTGTGCCACATAAATGACAGGTGGGGGGAGTGTGCCACATAAATGACAGGTGGGGGAGAGTGCCACAAAAATGACAGGTGGTGGTGGGGGAGAGTGCCACAAAAATGACAGGTGGGGTGGGGGAGTGGACCACAAAAATGACAGGTGGGGGGGAGTGGGCCACAAAAAATGACAGGTGGGGGGGTGGGGGTGGGAGTGGGCCACAAAATGACAGGTGGGGAGGAGTGGGCCACAAAAATGTCAGGTGGGAATTGGAAATAACAGGAGGGGGCGGTAGGATAATGACAGAGGGGGTGCAAGAGAATGATAGTGTGTGGTAAAAAAACAAAATAGTCAAAATTAATAAAATATTTCATCTTAAAAAAAGTTTGTATAGAAAATAGTTGTTTTTTTGTGATTTACCTTTGTTGGGTCCCCACGTTCTGCTCATTCCGTTCCTTTTAAGAGCAAGTCTTGATAATTCAGCCAGAGATTCCTGAACATTAAAGTCGCAAAGTGGGCTGACCTCAAAGAAGGCCAAATCATTCTTTATCGCATAAGTTTCAGCAGTTAACTCACTCACTTGTCGTTTAAAAGCCAAATGAAGACGGTTTCCTATTAAAATTTTAGGTACACCTGGAGCATGCTGGGAAAAGAAAAGAAATAAAATTACTGGATATTAAAGTAAGATGCAATCAAAAGATGAAGAAAATATATAGTTGAGGGAGGAGGGGAGAAAAATAAAATGTAGTCGAGGGAAAGGGGAGATGAAAAAATATAGTCGTGGGAGGGAAGGGGGGATGAAAAAATATAGTCTAGGGAGGGGAATGAAAAAAATATAGTTAAGTGAAGGGGGGAATGAAAAAATGTAATCGAGGGATGAAAAAAATAGTCGTGGGAGGGGGAATGAAAAATACAGTCGAGGGAGGAGGGATGAAAAAAATATATTTAAGTGAAGGGGGGGAATGAAAAAATGTAGGGAAGGGGGGATGAAAAAATAGTCAAGGGAGGGGGGATGAAAAAATTTAGTCAAGGGAGGGGGGATGAAAAATTTAGTCAAGGGAGGATGAAAAATAAGTCAAGGGAGGGGGGATGAAAAAATTTAGTCAAGGGAGGGGGGGGATGAAAAAATTTAGTCAAGGGAGGGGGGATGAAAAAATTTAGTCAAGGGAGGGGGGATGAAAAAATTAGTCAAGGGAGGGGGGATGAAAAAATTTAGTCAAGGGAGGGGGGGATGAAAAAATTTAGTCAAGGGAGGAGGGATGAAAAATATAGTCAAGGGAGGGGGGGATGAAAAGATTTAGTCAAGGGAGGGGGGATGAAAAAATTTAGTCAAGGGAGGGGGATGAAAAAATATAGTCAAGGGAGGGGGGATGAAAAAATATAGTCAAGGGAGGGGATGGATAGAAAAAAAATGGAGTTGAGAGGAGGTGGATGGAAAAAATGGAGTTGGGGAGGGGGGGAATGAAAAAGAATGCAGTGGGGGAAAGGAGAGGGGATAAAAAAGAATGCAGTGAGGGAGGGGCAAAAGATAAAGAAAGTAGTTGAAGAAGGGGGATGAAGAATTTATTTGGGAGAGGGGGCAAATCTTTTGTCATTGCATACAATTTTGAAAACAAAATATACAGAAAGGTTAAAAAAAAATATCAAGAATTTAAGAAAAATTAAAACTTCTAAGATCAGGTTCAGTTTCTTTGTTTAATGGCATATCAACCTTCATGGGTTATCTAATGCCAAAGCCATACTTTTAGAAGAACAGTAGTGGTATTATTTAACCCATACCCGGGGTGGATACCTTTCCCAAGGGTATTATAATCTGAAAGTGAACATAATAATGTGACTGGTCTTGAACTTGTTTACTATCGAAAAATAGCGTGACATACCTCATCCACTTCTCTTAACCATCGATCAATACCGTCAAATGACCATCGGTTGGTGATATCGTATACCAAAAGTATACCCTAAAAAAGAAAGGAAAAATTACTCAAAAACAATAGATTATTATTAGTATTAGTAATAATTCATCATCTTTGTCATTTTTTAGAATGATATAAAAAAATTATAAAGAAAAAAAAACAAAAAAAAAACAAATGAATTGTAATTGCACTAAATTGTTGCCAAAAAACATTTTAAAATCTTTATTTTAAATTATTCATTGAATTTTGTGTTCATATTCCATGTAGCTTGTACCTCCTCCACCCCCTCTCCTCTTTCTATATCTCTCCTTTTTTATCCTCTTCCTATTTTTTCCTTTTTTGTAATAGTGGGCTTCCATAGAAGAATTCTAAACGTTTTTTCTTTTTTAATTATTATTATTATTATTAATTTGTTGCTTTTTATGGTTTCATGTCCCATGTAGTGTGAAATATTTTCAAAAGTTTGAAAAGTTATTTTTTAAATGTAGATGTCTTTATAGTTTGGAGAATTAGTTTTAGATTTATGAATTTTTATTTTAAATTATTTATTGAATTATATGTTCATATCCTAAGCTGCTACAAGTTAACATTTATGACTTTTGAAATATGAATATAAAATTCTATAAAATTTTCCGAGAGTCTTGAGCCAAATTCACATAATTCACTAAGTTGTCTCTAATTTATTTAACACTAGAAGCAGCTACCCGGTGTTGCCTGGGTATGGGGGGGGGTAATAAAAAGTTAGTTGTGCAGATCCATTGATTGATTTGGCCTTACATAATTGATTTATGTTTTAATCACAAATGCAACCAATGACTTTCCCTTCTCTTACTATTCAATCCTAATTTTTAAATATCTTCCAAATATAAATAAAATCTTCATTATTTTTGCACAAAAAGCAAACCCTGGTGATAATGAATATGTATATATATTTACTTTGTCATTAATTGTTTTATTTTCGTAGTTTCCTATGGACATACACACCCACTATCCTTTATAGATGTATAGATAGATGCAATTTGTTAGTGGCTGTGAAACATGATTGAAGGGAGGTAATTAGGGTATTACTCATTAACACAGAGATCTGATAAAGGCGTTTAGAAAAGGTTAATATTAAGAGGTTACATCTTAAAAACAAAGCAGAATAGACATTTACTAAAGTTTGATTAGCAATGGAGTACCTCATTGGTTAACCATTTTTCCATACCAACACTAAATATGAAAGATCTGTTTGAAAATGTCAACATGGAGGATATTCTCTCCTTTTTGAGGGAAATAAAATTATACCATAGAATATAGACATGAAACAAATCAATACCATGCAACATAATCCCAAATAATGCTAACATATTGTTAAAAGTATAAATATAAATACATGATATGTATAACTTCCAAACCGTTAGGCATGACATAACCCCAGACGGGTTCCCTATGCCGTTAAAATCAACAAACTAAATGCTGAATTGGGGCCTCACCATTGGGATGGTGTTTAGTTTCATACCCAAGATACCTTCTTTTTTTTCTTTTTTTAGGGGGGATCTTACCTCTCTGCAGAGGATACAGTCAATGTATTCTAAGCCCCACTAACAAGATGGAAAAAACAATAGAGTATAAAACCTCCATGCTTCCTGTAATGTTACAACACTATACCTGATATTCCACACACACACACACACACACACACACATGACTATACGCTATTAATTTTCCTGACATTGGTATATTATTCTATGTACTATACATGAACCTTTGATGAGTTGTAGTACACCTGAGCACTGTATGCAATAATCCTTATATTAATACTCATGTTCCTTAATTATACAACCGTTATCATATAGCAACACCTTCTGATTAAAAATGAGACTGTTCAAATCATCCAAGATGCAATGCAAAAATGTAAATCCTGATTATCTGGTGTTTCTTATTCGCCAAATTTATTTCTTATGAGTGCTGTCACCTCAACTAAATAATAGACCATTCCGTTTTTATTATAAAGAAAGGGAAGAAAAAGGACATGCTACACAGAAAAAATATAATAAGAAAGAAAGAGAGTAGAGGAAAGATAGATAGGGAGTAAGTACGCAGAAGCAACAATGCCAATCTGTTTCAATAAAACATAATGAAAAGATGAAAAGTAGGAAAGAAAGAAAGAAAGAAAGAAAAAAAAAACAATGTGAGAGAGTTAAATCAAGATTATTATATTTTTTTACATATTGAACTACTTAGCAATAGCTCTTAAGTAAACATATCAAATGTTGTAATAATTAAATTATCATACTGTGGTATATCCACAGGTCCTGCTAGTTTCATTATTATTATTATGAGATTCAAATTCACAATCAGAAGAACCAATTAATTTTTTCTTTTTCTATTTAAACAAAACACAAAAAAAAGGAAAAAAAACAAAAACAAACAAGAAGCCTCCAAATCCCTGGTCCAATACTTTAACAATTGAGCTATTTACTTTGAGCAGATAAAGCTTGGTAAATATTTTTGAATTAAAATTTCCTAAATTGGCCAATCATGCAAAATCCATTTCAATGGCATTTGGCTTTATTTGGCCAGCAGCAGCAGCAGCAGCAGCGAGAAGAAGAATGTTTCAAAATTGGCAATATCACAAGAAAAACAAAAGGTCTACAACAGAAAACAAAAATAGAAAATGGATTTGGTGGGAATTCTATTTAAAAAAAAAAATTCTTATTTATTCATTGCTTCTTGCAGAAGAGTTGATTAGTGGAATAGAAGCCGCAATATTTGTGGTTAAATTTTCAATGCTAGCCAATTTTCAGAGACAATTTCATTTCTTTTCAAGACTACATTTCTTGGTATGTAAAAAATGAAGAAAGAAAGAAAAAAAATGAAAGAAAGAAAAAGAAAGAAAAAGAAAAAAGAAAGAAAGAAAGAAAGAAAAAGAAAGAAAGAAAGAAAAAAGAAAGAAAGAAAGAAAGAAAAAAGAAAGAAAAAAGAAAGAAAGAAAGAAAGAAAGAAAGAAAGAAAGAAGAAAGAAAAAGAAAGAAAGAAAGAAAAAAGAAAGAAAAAAGAAAGAAAGAAAAAAGAAAGAAAGAAAGAAAAAAAAGAAAGGAAGAAAGAAAAAAAGAAGAAAGAAGAAAAAAGAAGAAAGGAAGAAGAAAAAAGAAGAAAGGAAGAAGAAAAAAGAAGAAAAAAGAAGAAAAAAGAAAAAAGAAAAAGAAAAAAAGAAGAAAAAAAGAAGAAAAAGAAAAGAAAAGAAGAAGAAGAAGAAGAAAAGAAGAAGAAGTAGACGAAAAAAGAAGAAGAAGAAGAAGAAAAAGAAGAAGTAATAATAAAGACTTGGAGATTGTAGATATCTTACATCTTGGCACAATAAGCAAGTGGTCACTCCCTATATCTCCTGGTATTTAAAAAATGCAAACAGGAGTATATATATATATATATATATATATATATAATATATATCAATAAAGGAAGAACTCAATACAATTGAGACCCACTGATGAGGCGAAAATTTGGGGAGCCGGTTTAAATCAACTTAGATTTATATGGGCCCCAATTTTCGTCGAAATAAATTTATTATGGGATTACTGTATTGAGTTCTTCCTCTATTGATAAATATTGCTCTGTATATAATCTAAAAGGTTATTTTACATTGAGCTCTCTTTAGTGATTTAATGATTCACTGTATTTATACATACTGGATCATCAATATTAGTACAGTGGATCTTGAAATCACATATAGAATCATCCCTTACTACCAAGTTTTGGATAAATCTTATATATATATATATATATATATATATATATAGTGATGCTGATAGCCTTTTGATTTAGTGTGTCCTGGGACGCACATATTTGCTTAGAATGAGTCCTCGGGAAACTTTATGGGTCACAACTAAAGTTTCTTAATAAATTGTAGGGTTCTTCGTCATGATCTGAGGAAACAACTAAAGCCATCTAAACCCTAACTTGTAATCTATCCTGTGTAATTCGTTTCTAAGAAACTATTGAAATGTATTTACAGTTAGCTTGAAATGGTGATGGAAGAAAAAAAAAGAAATCCACTGGGACACATGGATGTGATTTTACTGCATCCTTTTAGATTTTATTGCGTCAGAGATGTAGGACGCGTACCTGTGTGTGTGTATATATATATTATATAACTAGAGTGCATGGTTAACACTGTCACTTGATGAGTTAGAGATGTGCCAATATATGTAGCATTATTAGGAGAATGCTTAATATCTGTGATAGAGCAATTATATAATAATAATAATAAATAAATATATATTAGTTTTTGTGTATCTTATTATAATGGAAAATAACCAAAATTACATTACTGCTTATGTCAAAATACCTCAACAATTGTGTAAGTTTATCAATGAGTGTTTAATTTATAGTCAAAATCATTAATACATAGGGTGAATCTTATTTATCAAGGATGTCTATGAAAATATGAGTTAGATTTGCCTTAACCCATGTCCTGCCGAAACACTGAATCTTTCAAAGCCTCCATGCTTCCTGTAGTCCGCCAACACTATACCTGATGCCCCTCTCCACACACATATGCACACATACATGCATATTACTACTGTAAACTGTTCATGTTCCTGACACTAATACATTATTCTGTGTACTTGACATGAGACTTTGATGAGTTGTGGTGCACCTGAGCACTAGTTAGGCAACCAGTCTAAGAGAAGAAAAAAAATTTGAATTCAAGCGTATTAATCTTAAGAGATATAATTATATAATTAACCTTGTGTCATATCCTACTCATGTGGAGGGGTTGGTAAATATATAAACATATTTGCAAATATAAAACTGTTCTAACTCGAGTATCAGAGTTAACAGAGAAGCAAGTATTAAGGATAGAGAAAAAAGTTTTACTAAGCAAAGATACAAGGTGAACAGAGTAATTAGCAATTGCTAGGTTGAATTAATAAGATGCGTTTCTCTCTTGAGGTTTGTCAAACATTATTTATAGATTATTAGATGATTCCATTCTCATTATTTAGTTACTATAAAAATGAACTTAATAAAAAAAAAAAAAAAAAAAAGAGAAAAAGAAAAGAAAAGAGAAAAAAAAGAGAAAAGAAAAGAGAAAAAGAAAAAAAGAAAAGAAAGAAAAGAAATAAAGAAAAAGAAAGAAATAAAAGAAAAAGAAAAGAAAAAAAGAAAAAGAAAAAAAAGAAAAAGAAAAGAAAAGAAAAGAAAAGAAAAAGAAAAGAAAAAGAAAAGAAAAAGAAAAGAAAAAGAAAAGAAAAAGAAAAGGAAAAGAAAAGAAAAGGAAAAGAAAAAGAAAAGAAAAGAAAAAAGAAAAAGAAAAAGAAAAGATTATATTGATTTTTAATACAAATAAATTGATTATGATTTTCACTTTTCAAACTTGTTCTCACTTTTCATTTCCAAGTGAAATCTGATATTTCCATCCGACTGACAATTCTGGATTATTTTAATGGATACGAAAATAAAAGGGTTGGCTTTACTTGATTTGAAACTGAGGATTTATTTGAGTAAAAATCAAAATCCTAAAGAAATCCCAATATCTTTCCACTATTATCAGCAAATCTTTGCTATTTTAAAACTGGTTATAATTGGATGAGATTTTGAACCTGAAGAGTGGAATGAAAGGATCTTTATTTTAAGGATTGATGGAGTGGGAGGGATAATGGTTTTTAGTGATTATAATTGGATGAAAGGCATGAATCCATTTCTTCTCAACTGGAAGTGAGGAATAAAATGAAGAGGAGGAGATACTTTATAATAGCAATATGATAATTAAACAAAAGAGTATTTATTGAACAGGACTGTCCTTTTGTACCCCTTACAATTAAAAATAAGAATATATTTTAACCAACCAAATGGGAAATTTAATTTGACATAAAATGGCAGATACCCAAAAATGATTGAAGTGTGTTAACAATATTTACACAAATTTATGGGTAATTCCATGTCAAATCATCCAGGCCACCATTAATGATTTCTGATTTGTAAAATCTTAACTGATGTAGATTCAGTTCTGAGCAAAAACCAAACTATCTTTTCGGTACAAATAATGTTCAATATATGTGAAATAATAATAGAAAATTTTTTTGTTATAGATGCAATGCCATATCGGGATATTGATCTTGCTATGAAAAAAATCAGAAATCATCAATAACTTAAAATTGGTTGACTTAAAACAAATGTTGATATCATTTTTGGATTCCTAGGGCAAAAATGCTTTTATAAACTAATTTTTAGTAGTAGGGAAGCTCTAGAACTCATTTTACAGACAAAAATAAATTACAAAATGTCGCTATTTTTCGCCAACCCAACCAAATTTGGAGAGCTAAAAATCGACATAACTGCCAATTTTTGGAATTGGAAGCTCAAATTTTGGGGATTGTCTAACATTAACTTAGTCCACATCTGGAAAAAAAATTTTTTTAAATTGAAGAGGGTGGGTGACAATTACTTTTTTCTGGATGATTTGACATGGCAAGACTAACAGGACCTGTGGATATACCACAGTATGATAATTATTACAACATTTGATATGTCTACTTAAGAGCTATTGCTAAATAGTTAAAGTATAATAATCTTGATTTAATCATTCTTTTCATTTTTTCATTATGTTCGATGGAAATAGATTAGCGTTATCACTTCCACATGTTCACCCTCTACATTCTTTCTTTCATATATTTTTTCTGTGTAGCATGTCCTTTTTCTTACCTTTCTTGCTTTATAATAAAATGAATGATCCATTATTTAGCTGAGGTGACAACACTCATAAGAAATAAGAATTTGGTGGATAAGCAACATCAGATAATTAGGATTTACATTTTTGTATTTCATCTTGAATAATTTAGATGGTCCCATTTTTAAGTGGCAAAATGATAACAACAAAATGACATGCTGGACACTGATGGAGAAGTAGGGATGAACTCATAAGTGACCTTCTTCTATGGTAGCCAGTACATGGGTAAGCCCAGTAAAGATGTACATTAACCAGGTCTGCACGGGTACTAAATGCTGCACAGAAGACTTCCTGGGAGCAATGAATAATAGGAACATTTGGGCGAGAGATTGTCATGGATATCTGTGCTGCTAGCATGGCATGATGCATTTTATGCAGAAATTGTATATTTTGTTAATTGTGTGGTTATAGAATTGTTGTTTTGAGGTTTTTTATAGAGATTCTACTGATTGATAGTGACAAGGCTGACTTTATACATAAGATCAGTGATTTTATTAAGAAAAAATGATACACATTGCACCAAAGACTACACACTAATCATATCAATACAATATAATACAGATATAGAAAAAGAAAAAGAAAAAAAGAAATAAAGAAAAAAAGAAATAAAGAAAAAAAGAAAAAAGAAAAAAGAAATAAAGAAAAAAGAAATAAAGAACATAACAGAAAAACAGAAGAAAATTAGAGTAAAGAAAATTAGAGTAAAAAAACAAAAAAACCCAACATGGTTTCATTTTACAAGGTTTGTTTATTTTAACAAGCATCCTCTATGATAGCCTAAATTTTACAAATTATTATTTTGTGATAGAACTATTACATTCAATTGGCAGCTAATAAAGAGGAATTTGAGTAATTATATGGAGAGAGAGAGAGAGAGAGAGAGAGAGAGAGAGAGAGAGAGAGAGAGAGAGAGAGAGACACATGCTTTAGTAAATTTTATATAAACACAAGATGTGTATTTTTGTCCACTTGGATATTTTTAGGTCATAAAACTTTGAGAAGAAAAGTCTTGTTATATCCAAATAGACTTTAATAAAATGATTTAAACATGCCCCCCCCCCCAATTTATTCACGAAGAGAAAATAAACAGAAAGAAACTGATTGTAGATAACAAAAAACAGAGATTCTTCTTTGTTAATAGTAAATTTTAATAAGTCTGTACATTATTTTTTGATTATTAATTTAATTGATATATATAAGATTTAAAACTATATTAACTAACATAAATTAGACAATATGAAATCTGTCAACAATTAGTTAATGATTTTGATAACTAGTTAAACTTGGTGACTAGTAAAAGTTACTAAGGTCACCTTAAGTCTGGCACAGGGCTGAGAGAGACACACTCACACCTAATGGCAATGAAACTCATAATCAAAGGCTTACAAGTGACTAATCTGCTAAACATTGCTATACAGAATTAATATTCAATATCAACATCATATAGCACATGTAATCTAAAAAAACACAACAAAAATACTCCCGTCACAGCACATCTAATCTAATATTAACTCTTAAAATCCTGTACAATCTCATTCCACCTGGCTGGAAGTCACATTTGTTTTCTTAATCTACCCCAAAAAATAGCCTTTGTTTGAATGTAATATTAAACATATTTAGCAGTCTTTGATGTACGAGAAATAACAGGTAAATTTTAATGAAAAGGCCATTTTTAGACATTTATATATATCCTTATAGGAATGGGGCCCTGGACTTAGAAAATTCTCAACAAGATGTTAAGAGTTAATATAGGAAATAAAATATAATTTAATGTTTCAGCAACCAGAAAGAAGAATTACTTCCCTTGCATTTACCCCAATAAGTTTAGTGTTCAACATGTATAAAAAATAAAATTAAAAAGGGTAAAAATTTTTTAAAAAACGCTGAAAGAGACTTTAAATTATAAAGTAAACAAATTATATATCTTTTGAAAATAGTACATTTTTTAAAAAGATGAATAAGATAAAAAAAAAAAAACAAGATAGAAAGAATTATTGGTTTTGTATTCATTATCTTTTGGTAATTTTCTATTATTTTGTGTTGAATGAAAAGAAAAAAAAAAGTAATAACCTTGTTAGTAACAAAAAAATAAAATAAATAAAAAATAAAAAATCAGTTACAAACAATAGAACATTCTGCTGTCCAGAAATTTAACATACTACCAAGACCTTTAGATATACCACAGTATGATAATTTTTATTATTACAATGTTTTAGATGTTTACTTAAGAGCTATTAAATTAATTAAATAAGACAAAAAAAAGTTACACTTATTTTTTACTTTACTCTAATTGATCTCAATATAAAATTATACATAGGATTGCTTTTAATATGTTTGAGAATAAAACAATAATATTAGAAATCAACAACACCAAGTAATTATTCATAAAACCGGTATGCAAATTATTCACACCATATACTATGTAAACATTTATTTTTTAATGATATATAACACATTGCAAGATTTTAAACACATTAATAATATGGGCTGTTTTGGGGCAAATCTATCTCAGCTAGACCTTAATAGAGACATTGTTGATAAATAAGATGCTCATTAAGATTAAATAATGATAATCTAATAACCATTGAGAATATAATGTAAATAACTAAGGGAATTGTGACATTGGTGGTGATGTAGTTTTGGTTACAGACACACAATCTCCATTATAATAAGAAAGATAACAACCAGAGTGAATAAGTAAAGCTCATTGATAATCTGAACATTAGTTACATAAATGAAAGTATCCTCCCCTTGTTTGTTACACTTTAAGGAAGCCGTGTGTTTTGGTCGGCCATTTTCATTTCACTGTAAATCTACACTGAAAATACGAATTTGTTTGAACAAAATACCTCTGCATGTTTTAACACAAACATATCATAAAATCTGTTCTTAATAACAATTAAGTTCATTTCAAATAATGTGCAAGCACAATTAAGAACACATTTTATGATATTTTCGTGTGTAAAACATGCAGTTGTATTGATTCAAACAAATTCGTATTTTCAGGGTACATTTTCAGTGAAATGAAAATAGCCAACCAAAACATATGGCTTCCTCAAAGTGAAACAAACAAGGGGAGGTTACTCTCATTTATGTAACTAATGTTCAGATTACCAGTCCAATTGGGTTTGTAATTTTTTTTAAAAAGCCTGATCTATCAAGTAAATAAGTAATCATATATAAAATATAAATAAGTAATATAAATGAGTAATAATAATTAAAAAAAAATCATATTAAGTAGGGATAGGCAAAAAGAGAGCGAACTCCAGTTTATAAATGTGAAGTTATCCCCCTTTTCCAAAATAATTTAATACAAAATTATTTACTATTTAGGAAAATTACGGAAGCATGAATGTGTAATAATTTTCTACAAAAACAGTTACAAAACGTAGCCAAAACACGCAAGAAAAAATAACAACGCAACAAGGATACATGCACTGAACAGTTCATTCAAACCTCCAGACAAAAATCAGTATATTTGAAATAAAAAAAAGGGGAATGACATATTGTTTTTAATCTTCCATACAGAAAATGAACTATCGCTAATAAATATATTTAAATATATAAAAATCTCAGAAAATATGCTGTATAAATTGTGCATTTTTAAACTTATACTTTTAGATAGATAAATTAAAGCTTTTTCTCATGTTAAATATTGATTCAACATGTATGCTTCCAGACGTTTAAAATTTACTATCAAATTTTTAAGTGAATAAAAATAGGCCAACTGAATCGGAAAAAAAAACTTTTTTTTTTTCATCTATTCAAAGAAAAATACTGTTAAAAAAAAACAAAAACATGCTATATGAATTATTTTTTGAGTTTTTAAGAAAATAACTTAAATTTTCAAATCACTTTTTTGGGGTATCAAATTTCTATTTTTTAAATATGTTCTTCAGAATATGATCTTTCTGGAAATGTAAAAATTAGGAACCAGAATTTGTTTTTCTTCTTCAAATTACCAAAGGTCGTCGCCCCCTACACTCTGAATTGATAAAAAAAAAAAAAATTTTTCAATTTTTTTTTTTAATGAAATAATCTATTTATTATAAAATTAATTTGGTGAAAATTTCATTAAAATCGAACAATTCCTTGATTTTTGGTAATTGTTTTAAAATGTAGAAATTTTTTAAAAATTCATTATCTCCCTTGGCAATTTTTGAATATGCTTAATATTAAGTAATAATACAAGTAATACATAGGATATAAATAGGTAATCATATATTAAGTAATAAGTAACATATATAAATAAGTAATAATATATTAAGTAATAAATAATAATATAAGTAATAAATTAAGATATATTAACTAATCATAAGAGATAAGTAATAATAAATTAGTAATCATACACTAAGTTATCAGGTAAATAGTCAATAAATAAGTAAAGTTCAATTGTGTTTGTTATTTTTTAAAAGACTTATCTATTAAGTAACCAAAAAGAAAGTGATACATAACATGATTAGATATTTTTAATTTTTAAAAGAAAAAAAAAAAAAGAGAAAAATGAAATATATGCTTAGATTTCAGAAGAGAAAGAAACAAAAAATTTTTTTTTCTCCAACTGTCCAGTCTTTTTTCTTAAAAAATGTCCAGGCAAATCACAATTAAAGTTTATGCATGATGCAGTCAACCATAATGCACATTTAAAAGAAAAATGAAAAAAAGTAATAAAAAGAAAAAAGAAAAAAGAAAAAAAAGAAAGAAAAGAAAAAAAGAAAAAGAAAAAGAAAAAAAGAAAAAGAAAAAAAGAAAAAAAGAAAAAAAAGAAAAAAAGAAAAGAAAAAAAGAAAAAAAGAAAGAAAAAGAAAAAAGAAAAAGAAAAAAAGAAAAGAAAGAAAAAAAAGAAAAAAAAGAAAAGAAAAAGAAAGAAAAAGAAAAAGAAAAAAAAGAAAAAAAGAAAAAAAAAGAAAAAGAAAAAAAAGAAAAAGAAAAAAGAAAGAAAAAGAAAAAAGAAAGAAAGAAAAAGAAAAAAGAAGAAAAAGAAAAAGAAAAAAGAAGAAAAAGAAAAAAGAAAAAAAAGAAAGAAAAAGAAAAAAAAAGAAAAAAAAGAAAAAAGAAAAAAAAAAAGAAAAGAAAAAGAAAAAGAAAAAAGAAAAAAAGAAAGAAAAAGAAAAAAGAAAGAAAAGAAAAAAAGAAAGAAAAAGAAAAAAGAAAGAAAAAGAAAAAAGAAAGAAAAGAAAAAGAAAAAAAAGAAAAAAAAAAAAAGAGAAAAAGGAAAAAAAAGAGAAAAAAAAAAGAAAAGAAAAGAGAAAAAAAAAAAAAGAAAAAAAGAAAAAAAAAAAAAAAGAAAAAAAAAAAAAAAAAAAAAAAAAGAAAGGAAAAAAGAAAAAGAAAGGAAAAAAAGAAAAAGAAAGGAAAAAAGAAAGGAAAAAAGAAAAGAAAAAAGAAAAGAAAAAGAAAAAAAAAAGAAAAAAAAGAAAAAGAAAAAGAAAAAAAAAAAAAAAGAAGAAGAAAAAGAGAGACAATTTTCCATGCCTTATTTATTCATAGGCAGAAATAAACAATAAGCTTAAATGAGGAAATTAAGTCTCCAGAAATTCATTGACAAAGAGATTAACACAAACACAAAAGAGTTTATTCATTATAAACATTAAAACCTAATTAAAAATAAATTGAATGATAGAGCAATTGTTTAGTTGTTCCTGTTATTTTGCTTGAAGGGGGAAAAACACATTTTAGACAAGGCCAAACCAATGTCATCCATACAAATAACCAAACAGGTAAGTAAAGTTTCCAACCAAGGCTAATGAGCCCCTACTAACCCATTCATTCTACTACTCTCAGTGTTCCTGAAAAATGAATGAGATTAGAAATATGGTATATTTCCTTTGGATCACAGCGGCAGTGTGGAGAGGGGGGGGTTGTAGCTCATTCTCCATATGAACCCACTCAGGCTACGTAATTAGAAAAAAAAAAAAAAAAAAAAAAAAAAAAAGGACACTACTCCATCGATGTGCAACACAAGTCTCCATATTAATACACTGTATATCCTCCTTGGGCATTCACACAGGCCTTTATTCTCACATGCAAACACTGACAGTGCACTGATATAAATATTACTAAATCACAAGTCAACCAAAGATTTTGAAAGTCTTTTATCAGAATATCTCCTAACCCCTACCCCCCCCACACACACAGAGTGTAGCCAGGTAAAAATTAACATCATTTAGTATATTATTATTTGGATCATTTGCACTAGTCTCATCTTTATTGTTATCTAAACAAACATTTCAGCTAATGTGCCCACTGACCTTCTTCAGGATCTTTCTTGTTGTAATCGTAATGTAGATAACAATAAAGATCAGGACAATAGTCCAAATAATCCAAATTATCAAGCCTCATCTCAAAAATTCAAAGAAATAGTATCTTTCAGTGTATTGTAATTTTCCACCAAGGTATATCAAGTACAGCAATGTTGTACACAAAAAAAATGAATAAATATATTTACCTGTGCTCCACGAGAGTAAGAACGGAATATGGTACAGAAACGTCCTTGTCCTGAAGTGTCCCTATAAATAATAAAATCATTCATTTAGACAATCACAATAATAGAATAATGTGTATAAAATCATCATCATCAAATGGTAAAAAACTTGGAAAATAAACAGGAAAAAAAAAAGGGACATTTATTTCTTGATGATGCAAAATGTGACTTATATTTATGAATAAAAAAGAAAAAGAAAAAACAAAGAAAGAAAAAGTAAAGAAAGGAAAAGGAAAAAGTAGAAAATGAAAAGAAAGAAGGAAAGAAAAAGTAAAAAGAAAACGGAACAAAAGGAAAGAAAGAAAAAGAAAAGAAAAGAGAGAAAGAAAGAGAAGAGAAAGTGAAAAAAGTAAAAGGAAAGAAGAAGGAAAAAAAAGAGCAGAATTTCAAAGCTACAATTTAAAGAAATTTTATAATAAAAGAGAAATGGTGAACCAAAATAAAATAAAAATAAAAAAAAGTTATTGTTATTTCTTCAATTTTGGTGATAAAAAAATTTTTTTTTCAAAAAGTGATAAAATAGGTTGAAAGATGTACAAAACATACAATATTAAAATGAATGATATAGGCCATTATCCAACTGTGGATTTTTTGGAGGGGGGAGGGATGACATTTTTCTAAATTCAAGAAAATTCACCAGAACATAAAATTTCAAACAGATCTAGGAAATATATATATTCATTAAATACAAGTAGGATCCATGGAAATTCAATAAAAAACAAAACAAGAGGAGCTATTTAAAAGGAGAAAAGGTTGGTTTACAATTTTATTAAATATAAATCCTGCTGTTGCCTTTGCAATAAATAATGGACAAAAATATACAATAACAATCTATATAATACTTAAGACACATATCATTTATTGGTATTTAATTCTACCAAAACTACAAGATCAATATACAGTTACATATTCTATTTTGTGGATAATTGTATTGCTGGCACCGAGGAATCTTTGGAGCTCTTTTCAACCTTTGAGAGAGAGAGAGAGAGAGAGAGAGAGAGAGAGAGAGAGAGAGAGAGAGAGAGAGAGAGAGAGAGAGAGAGAGAGAGAGAGATTTCTCAACTTCATCCAAAACAAACAAAAAATATCAAATTCCATTTCCTGCATTTCTGCTCTCTCTCTTGCTATCCCTCAATATATTCTCTCTCTCTCCTCTCTCAATATCTCTCCACCTCTCCCTCAATTCCTGCTCTCTCTCTCTCTCTCTCTCTCTCTCTCTCTCTCAATTCTCTCCTCTCTCTCTCTCTCTCTCTCAATTCCTGCTCTCTCTCTTCTCTCTCTCTCTCTCTCTCTCTCATCAATTCCTGCTCTCTCTCTCTCTCCATCAATTCCTGCTCTCTCTCTCTCTCTCAATTCCTGCTCTCTCTCTCTCTCTCCTGCTCTCTCTCTCTCTCTCTCTCTCTCTCAATTCCTGCTCTCTCTTCTCTCAATTCCTGCTCTCTCTCGCTCTCTCTCTTCCTCTCTCCTCTCTCTCTCTCTCCATCAATTCCTGCTCTCTCTCTCTCTCTCTCTCTCAATTCCTGCTCTCTCTCTCTCTCTCTCTCTCTCTCAATTCCTGCTCTCTCTCTCTCTCATCAATTCCTGTCTCTCTCTCTCTCTTCCTGCTCCTCTCTCTCTCATCAATTCCTGCTCTCTCTCTCTCTCTTCCTGCTCTCTCTCTCTCTCTCTCCATCAATTCCTGCTCTCTCTCTCTATCTCTCATCTCCATCAATTCCTGCTCTCTCTCTCTATCTCCATCAATTCCTGCTCTCTCTATCTGAACTGAATCTGACCAATTTAGGACATTCATCAGATTTCTGGCCTTCTCCCCCTCCCCCCCAAACACCATTCTCATCATGCTTGGATATTTTATCTTGTATTTTATGCGTGACTGAAGAGAAATTTACAAATATTTCTAAACTGTTAAAAAATAAAATGTTAGGCATTTCAATAGAAAACACAAAAATATGTCGGCCAATTTGGGTTGGGGTATTTATTTTCTATCTTCAATACAAAATTTGATACAAGGTCATTTATTACTGGAGGATTATTTTTAGAATAAAATGGCTAGGGACTCTAGTCAGGTTCCGCCTTATCGGCAGGGCTTAGAATCCTGCACAAGGGTGTTGGCATTTCATATAACGCTATGGGTAAATAGGGCAGACTGGACTATTTAACTTTGGTATAGCAACCAGTTTAGGAGAAGGAAAACTATGAATTCAAACCTGCTAAACTCTGCTTAAAAAAAAAAAAAAAAAAAAAAAAAAAAATATGATCTTTTGTTGTATCTGGCATGTGCAGAGGGTTTTATGGCATGTAAATCCTTGTTGGGTCATTTTATGCTGAAGACGTTCTTGTTTCATTCATTCTTGTTGGGTATACAATTTTCTTTTTAACCCCCCCCCTTTTTATACACATTTTTAAAGCTCATTTTAAAAAAAAATCTATTTAACCTATAGATGGGCTCCTCCAAGTCAGTGGGAGTAATGCCAATGAAGTGGTACTCCACACTCCCCAGAGTTCCAGAATTGGAAGCTCACTACAAAAATCCTCAGCCATCCCCTTCTAGCACATATATGATAAAAAGGGTTGGGGATTTGCCATATGGGCAATAGGGTAGGGACAATCATACAGGTGCTAAGGCTTGACATGACCAGCCGTTTGATTGGCAGAAGCCTCTCTGACTGCCTAGCCTAAGTAAGGGCCAAAGGGGAGTGTTGCATGTCATGGACTGCTCAGCCACCAAGATTCCATCCTTAAGCATTATGGATTGCCATTCACAGCCAACAAGTGGTTCCAATTACTCTCCAACCAGCTATAGGTAAATAATAGGGCAGACTGCACTTATTAACTTTGGTATGGCTACCAGTTTAAGAGAAGGGAAGAGAAGGCAACAAACAGTTGTAACTAAAATACAAACCGAATGCTACAAAGTCCACTGCAAAATGACAAAGTATATATAAGACTCCACAATGCATGTTAAAAAAGAATATGACCTTGTGTTGCATCCTACTTGTGAGGAGGGGTTGGGTGATTATATAATAGTTAAGAACAAAGAAACTTTGTAGTTTTTCTTCTCCATTTCTAGAAATGAAAGAATCTGGTCCAAATGGGCAATTAAGGTGATATTTAAAAAAAGTTATTACTATAAGTTGTATTAACAAACCCATCTATATATTAATAGTTGTATGGAAGTGCGTGGTGTAATGGTTAAAGTCATGGGAAATGGACTCGTCGCCCCGAGTTCAAATCCTGGATGTGGTCATTGCATTTCACTTAACGCTAATACCCTTGGGAAAGGTATGAATCCTACTCTCCCTCGAGCTATGGATAAATAATAGGGCGGACTGAACTCTTTAACCTTGGTTAGGCAACCGGTTTCTGAATTCAAACCTTTTGAACTCCACTTAAGAAATTGACCTTGTGTCACATCCTGCTCGTGCGGAGGGGTTGGTAAATATGTATATATTAATAGTTGTGTTCTTTATTTGTATGACCATTATCATCTTGCAACATCTGGTTAAAAATAAGACCATCCAAGTTGTCCAAGATGAAATGCAAAAATGGACATACTGATTATCTGGTGTTGCCTGTTTGCTGAATTCTTATTTCTTATGAGCGTCGTCACCTTGGCTAAATAATGGACTATTCTGTGTTTAGTATAAAGGGAAGGAAAAGGACATGCTACACAGAAAAAAATATAATATGAAAGAAAGATTAGGAGAAAGAGAGTGGGTGTGAATATGTGGAAGCTAACACTAATCTATTTCAATTAAACATGATGAAAAGAAGGAAAGAGTGAGAGAGAAAGTTAAAGATGATTACACTTTTTACATATTGAACTATTTTGTAATAGCAAATATATCAAATGTTGTAATAATTAAATTATCATACTGTGGTATCTCTACAGGTCCTGCTAGTAAAGATTATTATACTTTTTACATATTGAACTATTTAGCAATATCTCTTAAGTAAATGTATCAAATGTTGTAATAATTAAATTATCATACTGTGGTATCTCCACAGATCCTGCTAGTATATATAATAATGTAAGTGGTCCTGTTAGTAGATATAATCAGTAAGAGAATTGAATCCTTCAATACAAGAACTCAGTTTGTGTCCTGAAGAAGGTCTGAAAGACCAAAACATTATAGCATCCACATTATCACCAGTAATAAACATCCATCCAATGTAACAACATCCTGTGTTTGTCTACATTTGTGCCGGTGTATCTGCAAGAAGCACAAGGTCATCAGCATAGTCTACATCTGTGACAGTTTGTGCGGGTATCGCCTGCTTCTTGCCTTTTTTAGTGTGAAACCTTTTTCTTTTATGGTATTTAGTGAAGTTTAAATATATCAAATGTTGTAATAATTAAATTATTATACTGTTGTATATCCACAGGTCCTGCTGGTTCTTATAACTATAAAAAGAAAATCTCTTGTGAATTGCAATATTGTTTTTCTAATAAAATTAATCTCCAAAATTGTTGACATTTATGTTTCTATGATGGATAACATGAAAGAAAGGAGAAAAAAGAAGCAAAAGACAGAAAGAGGCAAAGAGAAATTAAATTAGACGGATATATATAATAAGGAATATAAATGGCTGACAAAAAAAAAAAAAAAAAAAAAAATTAATAATGCCTAGAGTCATTTAATTATTATAAATCTATTTAATGAGATTGGATTGCCAAGTTGGATCACAAATTACAAGATACTATTGATCCATAAACATCTTGAAAATGGACAGACATAACCAATCATCTTGAAAATGGACAGACATAACCAATCATCTTGACAGACATAACCAATCATCTTGAAAATGACAGACATAACCAATCATCTTGAAAATGGACAGACATAACCAATCATCTTGAAAATGGACAGACATAACCAATCATTAACCAATCATCTTGAAAATGGACAGACATAACCAACATATCTCATCTGAAAATGGACAGACATAACCAATCATCAGACATTCATCTCGAAAAAGACAGACATAACCAATCATCTCGAAAATGGACAGACATCATCTCGAAAAGGACAGACATAACCAATCATCTCGAAAAAGGACAGACATAACCAATCATCTCGAAAATGGACAGACATAACTAATCATCTCGAAAAAGGACAGACATAACTAATCATCTTGAAAAAGGACAGACATAACTAATCAATATTAGTCAGGACGCATAAATTCTGAAACGGTCCAGAAAAAGAAATTGTGGACCATATGACCTTTAGGCACCCCTTTTGCTTTGCTGATTAATAAGTACATTTTTTTCATTTACACCGTCAACATCCAGTTGTTTGTTAGGGGTTAGTTTTATAATTAAAAAAAAAAAACAAAAAAAAAAAACACTAAAATCGTCTGTTAACAAAAAACCTGATGTTGATGGTGTAAATGAAAAAATGTACTTATGAATCAGTAAAGCAAAAGGGGTGCTTAAATGTCATATAGTCCGAAATTGTTACAAACTGTAAAGCTGCTACAAGGTTTGAGGAAAGGGGTTGAAAAGTATATATGATCACATCATATCTGCTGTTGATGACATTTGTTGACCAATGAGATCCAAGCACTGCAACAGTGGGACACATGGTATAAAGGTTACCAACATAGGAAATGGACACAACAAGAAGAGTTCAATCCTGGGCACAGATGCTTGCATTTCATACAATACCTTGGGAAAAGTAGGAATCAAATTATTCTCCCTTCAGTTATGGGTAAATAGTAGGACAGACTTGACTCTTTAACCTTTGGTCACATTTCATGAGAGGATCTTTGTTCAGCCATGAACTTTTCAGCTGACTCATATAGATCTCAATTCCATTTCCACTTAGCTATTTTAGCTATATATATATATATATATATATATATATATACTTTGGTGCGGTACCAAGTTTCTTGGTACAAGGTGATTCTAATGTATGAATATAAAATGAGTTTGGCCATGTGCCTGTCTAAATAAAATATATCAGTGGTCTGAAGAAGCTCGTGAGCACACTCGCGAGTGGAAATGGTCCATAACCACGATACCCATGGTATTTAAGGCCTTTTATTCCCAAATATATATATATATATATATATAAAGTAAGTCGTTGGGGTGGCCTAAAGTTGGTATCAGCCATGCAGCGAGGGAGTCTATCCCTTTTTCACTAGCGCTAGACCAAGGAGATTGTTTCTGTGCCTGAGGTGGAGTGCCACACCTACCATCAGCTCCTTACTTTACCGCACAGATACCTGTGCTACTCATATGTTGAGTTGGCGAGGGCCGGTATTGAACTAGGAACCTTGCGGTTTCTAGCCGAACGCTCTACCGACTGAGCTAACCCAGCCCATTATATATATATATATATATATATAGCCTGGGATAGTCACCGCTTCAGCTTTCACTGGAATGGTGCGCTAAATTGCAGTAGTATTAGGAAAGTGCTCGCTCGATATAAAGAATAGAGCTATTATATAATATAAATAAAATAAATATACAAAGGTATTACATATCTATTTATTTGATGGCAATAGAACAGTCACAACCTTAGGTTTCATACATGCAAAATCGCATGCATTCATCAGGTGATGTTGATCCGAATATTTGGTATTCGGATCAACGTCCCCTGATGAATGCATGCAATTTTGCATGTATGAAACCTAAGGTTGTGACTGTTCTATTGCCATCAAATAAATAGATATGTAATACCTCTATATATTTATCATATTATATATATATATATATATATATAATATATTTTAGTTCTATAACTGATATTCTGCATTCCACTAATATTACCACAAAAACTTGGTCTACCATTAACTCACAAAGTGAGCTTGTGAGATATATTATATATTATATATATATATATATATATATATATATACATAATCAAAGGAGACCAAGTACCAAGAATGTGGAGACTGCAAGGTACAAGAAATAAAAATAATTCTCCCTGTTTTCTTTTCTGGAACGAGAGGAAAGGAATTTTGGTGTAGCACCCCCTCCCCTTTTCCCACCCTAGTTTAAAAGAAAATTGTTATGACCACCAACACCAAACCCCCCCCCTTCTCATTATCTCCTTTGAAAAGTGCTAATCTCAACAACCAATGATGTTGTCTGTTTATACTTCAACATCAAGTCAATGATTTTAAGCTCTAAGGATTTTTATGTGCACTTCTAGGGATTGCTGGATTATTTATACATACATACATACATATATATATAAAGGGCAGTTGTGTGTATGTATGTCCGGTGGAAACTATGAAAAAAAAACAATTAATCACAAAGTAAATATATATATATTTAAGTAAATTTGTCTTCGGGTGGCCTAAAGTCAGTATCAGCCAAAAAGTGAGGGAGACTATCCCCTTTTCACTAGCACTAGACCAAGGAGATTGTTTTTGTATCTGATTTATATATAAACATACACACACACTTTACACATACACATTTTATATATAAACATACACACACACACATTTTTATATATAAACATACACACACACTTTACACATACACACATTTTATATATAACACACACACTTTACACACACACATTTTATATATAACATACACACACTTTACACATACACACACACATTTATATATAAACATACACACACTTTACACACACACATTTTATATATAAACATACACACACTTTACACATACACACATTTTATATATAAACATACACACACACTTTACACATATGCACACACTTTACACACACACATTTTATATATAAACATACACACACACTTTACACACACACACACTTTACACATTTTATATATAAACATACACACACACTTTACACATACACACACACACACATTTACACATACACATACTTACACATACACGCATTTATATATAAACATACACTCACTTTACACATACACGCATTTATATATATAAACATACACACATTTTATATAAACATACACACACACTTTACACATACACACACACATACATACACTTTACACACACACATTTTATATATAAACATACACACACACTTTACACATACACACACATT
>CM042163.1:65213685-65216185 GCA_023376005.1 Doryteuthis pealeii
AATGAATAGTTTCATGACGATAAATCAAGAGTTGACATATACACAAGACTGAATGGGTAGGAGTTGGAGTCAGCATTCTAGAAATAGAAGGAGTTAGAGTTGGACCTTATAACTTCCAACTCTGCAACCCAGCTGTTAACTATTTCAATCATTATCTCACAAAGAAAACTATCAAGTTTTGCTGAACACTGTCACCATATGACCCATGCAGATATTGATGTGCAACAGAATGCAAAACTCTAGAGACCACTGATACTGAACCAACTTCAATCACAGGAGAGAGAGAGAGAAAGAGAGAAAGAGAGAAAGAGAGAGAGAGAGAGGCACCATATGACCCATGCAGATATTGATGTGCAACAGAATTTAAAACTCTACAGAAACACCACTGATACTTAATCAAAGTGAACAGAGTAATTAGCAATTGCAAGTCCTGTAAGATCTCATTGTTTCTCACATCCAATTTTTCAACAGACGATTCCATTCTCATTATTTAGGTACTATATGACATTTAAGGTCATCCAATATTAAACAATATTTACCTATGACATTGATAAAAATAAGATTTTTCATTATCAGCCTCTTACAAAATCTAATGATAAAACAGATAAATTCAGACCTACATCCGAGTTAGTTAAGTCTACGATAAGAAAGTAAAATAGATTTGCTCTTATTTTTTAGAAAAAAAGAAAGTCCTTCAGTATATTTTTCAGCAGTGGTTTATCACATCCTACTCTGAGACGCCATTTTGAAATTTAACTTTTTCAAGTATTCCTATATAATACTGATAATTTATACACAATTCTATAGTTTCAAGTAAATATTCCTATCTAATACAGTGTGACCCCCCCCCCCAAAAAAAAATCAGAACCCAAATTGTTTTTTTTTGGTGGGTGGGGGTCACCCTGTCACAGTGATTTGTTGATAGATTGATTGCTTGATTTTAATGGCATGTCAACCCATCAAGGGTTATTTTATGCCAAGCAATAAATAATTGTGCAGTAGACCCCCCTCCCACAGAATTTTTCTTGATTTTGACAGTATTTTTTACTAAATGGATTGGGAATCACTTTGGGGGTAGTTCAAGTTATATTTTTTAGTATAATTTTATTTCTTTCATGAACGATTTGTTGGTTGGTTGGTTGGTTGGATTTTACAGCATGTCAACTAATTGGGTCATTTTATGCTGAAGATGTTTTTGTTTTATTCATTAATTTAATTTTTTTAATACATTTTTTAAAACTCATGCTTTTTTTATTTTATTTAACCCATAGATGGGACCCTAACAGGTACTACCACTCCGGGTCAGAGTGGAACTGGGAGTAATGGTGATGAAGAGGTACTCAACATTCCTAAGAGATCCAGAATTAGAACTTCACCATCAGATAGAGTTTAACATCATACCCAAGACATTAAGACACTCAGCCACTGCTTTCTAGTACATATATAATAAGGGTTGGGGGGTGTCATAAGAACAATATGGTTGGGACAATCATATAGCTGCTAGGGCATGATGTGACCCATCTTTCAGGAAGGATAAAATGTCATCTATACTGACATCTTTGTAATATATCCCTCGTTTTTTTTGTGTTGTAAAAATGTTGTCTAATAACAGCAAATTCACTGGATTTTATTAAAATGTGTTTAATAGTAAAGGATGTTTGATATGCTATGCATTCAGGTTGGTTTTCTTGTTTAAGTAAAAAGGAGTCTGTTAGTATTGTGTGATCTATACGTAGTCAGGAGGCGTGTGGTGTAATGGTTAGAGTTGTAGGAAATGGACTTGTCGACCAGAGTTCAAATCCTGGATGACGCTGTTTGCATTTCACATTTGCACTAATACCCTTGGGAAAGGTATGAATCCAACTATTCCCCCTCCCACTATGGGTAAATAGTAGGGCCAGACTGGGATCTTTAACCTTGGTTTGGCCACCTGTATAGGAGAAGGAAAACTCTGAATTCAAACTTTTAAACTCCGCTTAATGAATTGACCTTTGTGTCACATCATACTTATGCAGGGGGGTTGTTTGTCTCATGCTGTTTGTGTTGTAAAAATGTTGTTTAATAACACCAAAAATCACTGCATTCTATTAGAATGTGTTTAGTAGTAAAGGGTGTTTGACATGCTATGTATTCATGTTGGTTTTCTTGTTTAAGTAAAAAGGAGTGAGTAAGTTTTGTATGACCCTTACATAGTAGACATACTTACCTGTCCTTGACGGGGGTCCAGTGTGCTCCGGCCACTGGATCAGGTTAAGTAATAAATAATAGCGTTGATCCCAGGAGGCTTTCCCTCCAGGCAATACTGCCCCCTCAGGGGCACGGCTGGGTTTATTGCCCAGCGGCTGAGGCGCCCCCCTTAAGGGGGAATGCCGAAGGGATCAACGCAATTTTTGTTCTTTCCCACCCATGAGCTTCAGCATGTGGGTGGGCCTACGTTAAAACGAGGCCTTGTGCCCAGCCCATACAAGTGGGGTATGAGGCAAATACTCTTACATAGTAG
>CM042163.1:65218685-65381185 GCA_023376005.1 Doryteuthis pealeii
TAAGAAAATTTCAAAGCTACTCATGCTTAATTGATCCCAATTGTTTTGGTGTCTTTTCTTTCTATTATACAAATAATCAGTGAAGAGGACTATCACAATTTACTGTTGTTATTGTCACAAATAGATTAAACTGCTTTTTATTCCATCATCATTTTTATCACAAGGAACATCTAACTGGTTAGCAACAATTAAAAGTAAAACAGAGCGCAGGTGAGATATACATAGTCCAACCCAGACTATTTAGAAAATTATCAACCGAGGTGAAAGTTTTTAACTCAGACAATAGAATTGAATATTCATAGTTTTAAATAGAACAACTCTCAATTAGTATTATTTGTATCATTCGGACTATTGTCCTCATCTTCATTGTTATCTGTACAATGTTTCAGCCGATGTGCCCTCCGGCTTTCTTTGTGTATTTGTTCTCACACTCGGGAACCTTCTTGTTTTAATTGGGAGCCATCAAGAAGGTTCCCAAGTTCCGAGAAGGTTCCAGAGTCTGACAAGAAATACCTGAAGAAGTCGGAGGGTAGATCGGATGAAACATTGTACAGATAACAATGAAGATGAGGACAATAGTCCGAATGATACAAATAATACTAATTTTCAAGCCTCATCTCAAAAATTGAGAGAAACAAAAATGGTTGGTTGGTTGGATTTTATGGCATGTGAACCTTTGTGGGGTTATTTTATGCCAAAGACGATTTGTTTTATTCCTTCTTGATGGGGATTCAATTTTTTTTTAAACACATTATTTAAAAACTCATTTTTTTCTATTTAACACATAGATGGCACCCTAACAGGTACTACCACTCTGGGTAAGAGTAGACCTGGAAGTAATGGAGAAGAAGGGGTACTCCATAGTCCTCGCAGTTCTAAAATTGGAACTTCACCATTAAATGCAGTTTAATGTCATACCCAGGACAATAAAACTCATATAGGATAGAAATGATTTGAGATTTGCCATAAGAGCAATAGGGTTGGAACAAGGTGCTAGAGATTCATGTGGCCAGCCAATTGATCAGAGTGGGACCTCTCTGACCACCCGTCTAGCCTAAGAGAAGGGCAAAAATAGAGTGTTGTATGTCATGGACTGCTCAGCCACCAGGATTCCGTTCCTAAGCATCACAGTTACCACCCACAGCCAAAAGATTGCCCCATTGGAGGGTGATTTTTTTTACCCCTCTGCAGAGATGCAGTCGGTGTATTCTACTACCCCAGAAACAAAAATGAATCTGATAGCTACTGAGATTGGAGGCACACTTAGCATAATGGTTAGCGTTGCAGGAAGTGGACTTGGCTACCTGAGTTCAAATCCTGGATGAGGCAGTTTGCATTTCCCTTTGCTTTATGGTTTTAAGCCATTGTCTCAAGTCAGTTTGAGTTTTGTTTAATGACATATCAACCTCTGTGGGTCATTTAATACCAAAAAAGGTGAAATAGAATTTGTTTTGTCATATGGGTTTGGGCTTTAGAGTTTGGGTTTTATGGTTATGTTTGGTCAGTTTTGGTGAAAGGATCGGTTTGGTTAGATCTTTTTGAAAAGGTTGTTTTTTCTTCTTCTTTTTTTAAATTTTTAAAAAAGAAATTCAAGATGTCTGTTTGTTTGATATTTTTGAAAAGGTCTCTTAAGTTGTTTGTCCAGTAATATTTGGTGCATGTTTGTATGAGACTGTTGCAGTTTAGGAGGATGTTTGGTTTGGTTTGGTTTGTTTTACGGCATATCAACCTCAGTGGGTCATTTAATGCCGATAAAGTTTTGAAATAAATCAATTCTTAATGGATAATACGATTTTTTTTATAAATACATTTTTCTATTTAACCCATAGATGGGACCCTAACAGGTACTACCACTCCGGGTCAGAGTGGACCAGGGAGCAATGGTGATGAAGGGGTGCTCCACATTCCCCAAACCTCCAAAACTGGAACCTCACCATCAGATAGAGTTTAATGTCATTCCCAGGACATGTAGACCCGCAGCAACTGCCTTCTAGCACCCATATGATAAAAAGGGGTTGGGACTTGCCATAAGGGCAATAGGGTTGGGAAAATCATATAGGTGCTAGGGCTTGACGTGACCAGCCGATTGATCGGAGGGGGCCTTTCCGACCGCCCGTCTAGCCCAAGATAGGGCCAAAGTGGAGTATTGCATGTCATGAACTGCTCATCCATCTGGGCTCTATCCTTAAGCATCACGGGTCGCCACCCACGGCCAACAGGTGGCCCCATTGGGGGAGTCTTACCCCTCTGCAGAGGTGCAGTCGGTGCATTCTAACGCCCCAGCCGACAGGGCGTTAGGAGGATGTGTTTAACAGTGAGCTGTACCTTGCATGTTAAGCATACTGGGATGTCCTCCCTTTTAAGAAGGTAAGAATGAGTGATGTAGGAGTGTCCAATATGTAGTCCGAAGAGTATCACTTCTTTTCTGTTTCTTCTAATTTCCTTACATATAAATCCTACTGTTGTCTTTGCAATAAATAATACAAAAATAAGTGACAAAAACACAACTCTGAAAAGAAAAAAAAAAAAAAAGAAAAAAAGTTGGGCTGGAAATTCGCCTGATGCTGGCACGCTAAAACATAGCATAAATTAGAGCAGGAGGCCTGGATGACATGAGATAAAAATTACCAAAATATCTTCCATAATTCACAATTTCAATGTTACAAATACAACAAACATGTAACTTCTTTTTTTATTTTTAAATTCATTTTAATTTTATGTTGGGCATTTAAGTGACACAAGACCATTTGGAATGTTTCATTTTTAAATTTGGTGAAATAAAATGGCACAAATAATAAATATGCAATTAAGCAACACCAGATAATCTGTATTCACGTTTTTGCACTGCATCTTGGACAGTCTCATTTTTAACCAGAGGGTCTTGCAGGATGATAACAGATGGGAGATTTAGGAACAACTGTATTGGGACATACCCATTAATATTCATATGCAGGGTATATAACAGAAGTACAGAATCCAACATGGCAGCCGAACAGTTTACTAGATCGTAATAGGATAGACCAACTTGCCAAAGTTCAATTATTTGTTGCTGCTCTTTAAGGTCTATTTGTGCATACAAATCTCTTAAACAAAAAAAAAAAGAAAAAAAAAGAAAAAAAAAAAAAAAAAAAAAAAAGTATATAAGAGAATGGTGTCGGTCTGATCTACCCTAAGCCGGAAAATGCAATTATACAAGAGTATTAATTAAGATAATGAATTCATTACACGCACACAAGTTGTGCGATATAATGTTCCATGATTGCCGACAAAGAACTCTCTCTTTGAAACTGTCTTTTACAGTTAAAAAAAAAAAAAAAAAAAAAAGAAAAGAAAAAAGAAAGATTATGTCATTACAGGAAACAGGAAGATCTGGCACCAACTGGTAAAAGAACAGAGGAATACTCTATTTGCAATGTTCGCCCCCCCCCCCTCATTAAAAATGGCCTTTATTCCTCAATTAAGCAAAACACTTAGCTTTTAGGTGACCCTATAATATATTCAAAAGGATAATATTGCTATGCACTACTAGGTTTGTTAATTTATATTATTGTTGGGAATTTATGTTATTGTTATTTTTCTATGCTGCTGTTCAAGCTGACCACAATTGAGCTAAAGAGTGAGGTTGGTTGGATTTTACGACATGTCAACCCATTGGATCATTTTATACTGAAAACATTTGTTTTATTCATTCTTGATGGGTACACAATTTTATTTCTTTAAACACATTTCTTTTGAACTCATCTTTTCTACTCAACTTATAAATGGGACCCTAACAGGTACTTCCACTCCGGATCAGAGTGGACCTGGGAGTAATGGGGATGAAGGAGTATTCCATATTCTCCAGTGCTCCAGAATTGGAACCTCCAATTCCATGTCAAATCATTCAGAAAAAAGTAAAATTGTCCCTCACCCCTTCAATTTTTCTGAATTTTTTTTCATGTGTGGACTAAGTTAACATTAAACAATCCCCCAAATTTGAGCTTCCAATTTCAAAAATTGGCAGAATTATGTTGATTCTTAGCTCTCCATTTTTGGATTCCTTGGGTAAAAATGCTTTTATAAACCAATTTTTAGGAAAAAAATTATCTAAAACAATGATCATAAACAAACAATTATCTAAATAAATTTATACATTTATTTAATACATAAATAAATAAATATTTATTAAATAAATAAATAGATAAATAAATATTTATTAAATAAATATATAAATATAAATAAATATATAAATTTTATACACAGGTATAAATAAATAATTAATAAATAAAGATTTATTAATAAATTTAATGATTTAATAATTTGACAATCTAATAATTAAATAAATAGATAAATATTTATAAATAATTATACATTTAATAATTTAACAATTTATATTTTACATTTAAAATTTATTTTTTAACAATTTCATACAAATAATTATACATTTAATAATTTAACAATTTAATAATTGATAAATAAATAAATATTCATAAATAAATATTTATAAATGAATAAATATTTATTTAAATAAATAATTATACATTTATTTAATACATTTAATAATTAATACAATAATCAATTATCTAAATAAACAATTAAAAAATTTCATTATATGAAAAATGCTTTTTTAAACCAATTTTTAAGGGGTAGGGAACTCATTTTTCAGACAAAAATAGGTTACAAAAAGTCAGCATTTTTGCTACCCCCCCCCCCTCAAATTTGGAGAGCTAAAAATCAACATAACTTCACCAATTTCTGGAACTGGAAGCTCAAACATTGGGGATTGGCTAACTTTATCATAATCAACACTTGGACAAAAATTCAGAAAAATTGAAGGGGGTGGCTGACATAGCCTAGATTGATTTTACATGGAATTACCCTTATTATATTATGGATCTTCTGTTTATAAGGATTAAAGAGAACATCTGCCCCAGAGAATGTGTACATAGGCTTGGCTAGTCTAAGGTTGGATTAAATTACTTATTGAAGTTTGTTTTTTTTTTTAAGGAGAGTGTTGTCTGTTTAAACCATTAAAAAGTAGGGATGATAATTTACAATCTATTTGATAGCCAACTGATAGAGTCAAAAAGATTTATTAAATTACTTTTTCAATTTAGGCAAGAAAGCAGATATGGATGGTATATCTGACCACCTGTTTAATCCTTCACTTTTTGAAGTGACCTTTCTTTTGATCCTGGAGGGTTAAAAGACATTATAATTACTTTTTAGAATTAAGGATAGCTGATAATTAAATAGCCATTGAAGTGGACAGGGAAAAAAACAGCCACAGAGACTAAACAAGTATAAGATATAAAACACAGGGCATATAAGACGCACCCCCATTTCAGCAGGTCAGATTCAGGAAAAAAATTTTTTAGTGTATTTAAGCATATATTGTTGAAAATAGTCTAGCTGTGCATTACACAAGCAGAAACATAGCTGTATAAAAGCAATTTGGCAGTACAGGCAAGCAATTAGCATACACAAGACATCTCAATAGCAGGAATTAATAATAATAATAAAGGTCTACATGATGTCTCAAACTTCACTTACGATGTATAAGACGCAGGGCAATTTTTTGAGCAAAATTTTTTGGGAAAAAAGTGCTTATATGCCATCATATACGGTAAATAAAATAGAACATTCTAGATTGATTCTTTTTAAGAAAGTTGTTTAGCTCAGTCGGTAGAGCATCTGACTAGGAACCACAAGGTTTCAGGTTCGATACCAGCCCTCACCAACTCAGCGTATGAGTAGCAAAGGGATCTGTGTGGTAAAGTGAGGAGCTGATGGTAGGTGTGGCACTCCACTTAAAACGGCAAAACATTCTAATTTTTAGGGGTAGGGAACTCATTTTACAGACAAAAATAGGTTACAAAAAGTCAGCATTTGGCCCCCCAAATTTGGAGAGCTAAAAATCAACATAGCTCCAACAATTGGTCTAGCACTAGAGAAAAGGGGATAGACTCTCTCGCTGTCTGGCTGATACTTATATAAATAAAACTTTTTTTTTTTTTTTTTTTTTTTTTTTTTAGAAATAAGAGATTTTTTTTGAGTGTCAAACTAGTCAGGACACAAGAGTTTTTGAATGTTGAAATAGTCAGGGTGACAAATAGTTTAGGAAAGAAGTGAATTCAACCAGCAGAAAGGAAATTTTGTTGGTGTGAGAAAATTCTAGCTAAGGGCCAATTAGACAATTTCTCTTTTCTCTTCTGAAAGTACCTGTGAATTAAATAAATATAACAGGGAATCAAAATTTACAACTACAGCCATAAAATGGTCACATTGTAACAAATTCTAAAGGCTGGACTACAGTCTCCCAAAGTGTGTTTGATTAAGAAGAATTTATTTTGGGAGTTGTTATTCCAGTATCATTACCATTATGTATGAAGGAAGCTATTAATTCTAGGAATCTTGAATAAAAATTTAAAAAAATCCCTCCTTCCTAATACTAATTAATCAAGCTGTGAATATTTGTCTTCTGTTCAAGATAATGTGAAGTTTAACCAAGCTCTTAGCAGATTACATACAGGTTATCTAATGTTATCATTCCATATACAAATATCTATTACATAAATATGATTAAAAAATATTGCTACTGATGTTAAAGGCTTCATTCATGTGTAGACTGTAACTTCTTAACTTTTACTACAATAAATTTGGTTGGTTGGATTTTTACGGCATGTCAACCCTTATTGGGTTATTTTATGCCAAAGACATTTTGTTTTATTCATTCTTGATGGTATACAATTTTTTCCCCCAACATTCTTTTTAAACTCTTTATTTTATTTAACCCATAGATAGGACCCTAACAGATAATACCACTCTGGGCCACAGTGAACCAGGGAATAATTGTGATGAAGTGAATCTATTTGGCTTTGGGAGGTTAACAAAAGTTTTCCCGAATATATTTTTAACTTTGAACGTTTGAAAAATGATTCTGGTAAATTTTGTTAATAAAATAGAATAAAATAAAAAAACAAAACCATTCATCTCAGCCGATATAAATGTTGCAAATTGGTAAATGTTTAGAATAGAATTCATAATAGAAATGAACAAATTTATTAAAATTATTCAGTCTTTGCATTGGAGGATTTTACTAACTAACAAAATACCATTTTTCCATGAAGATGAATGCTAGGAGAGTAGACGGATGAATGCTAGGAGAGTAGACGGATGAATGCTAGGAGAGTAGACGGATGAATGCTAGGAGAGTAGACGGATGAATGCTAAGAGAGTAGACGGATGAATGCTAAGAGAGTAGATGGATGAATGCTAAGAGAAACAGTGAAAAATCCTATGTTAAGAAAGTTTGAACTGTGAGAAGTACCTCCTGTGATTGATAGTATTGTGGTAGTTAGTGTGCCGACATCTACATGCGTAATTTGAAAGCCATTCAGATTAAATTGCATTGTAGTCTAATTCAGAGATTAATGCTATTTCTAACTCATAGTAGTCGTATACAGATTGGCCACCTATTATCTGGCAACTGATAGTCCGACACATCTGTGCTTGATTTGAAAGCCGCACAGATGAACATGCATTGTAGTCTAATTCGGGAAATTTGTGCTTTCAAGTTCAAACTTGGTCAAATGAATGTTAAGGGTGTAAATGATGAATGTTAAGAGAAACAACGCATGAATGCTAAGAGAATAAACAGTGAAAGATCCCATGTTTAAGAAAGTTTGAGCTGTGGAAGAGGCATCCCCTGTGATTGGTAGTATTGTGGTAGTTGGTGTGCAGACATGTACATTGCTTCATTCCATGCGTAATTTGAAAACCACTCAGATGAAATTGCATTGTAGTCTGTCATGAATTAATGCTATTTCTAACTCATAATAGTTGTATACAGATTGAACACCTATTATCTGGCAACTGATAGTCCAACACATCCGTGAGTGATTTGTTGGACACTCAGATAAACATGCATCGTAGTCTAAATTGCAAAGTTATGTCATAATGCCACGGAATCAACCAAAAACATTTGTTGCATGAAATGTGAGGGTGCAGTTGATCACGGTACAGTCACCAGATGGTTCAAGAAATTTTGCTTGGGTTGCAAGAAACTTGATGATCAGGAAACGTCAGATAGGCCTAAAAGCATGGAAAACACATGTTGTGCAAAAGGTGAAGGCTTAGTAGATCACAGTACAGCAACCAGATGGTTCAAGAAATTTTACTTGGGTTGCAAGAAACTTGATGATCAGGCAACGTCAGGTAGGCCCAAAACCACAGGTTCCAAGGCCATGCTCCAAGCCGTAGAGGCAAATCCAGCAAGTGGCACTCAGAGAGTTTCAGGAGAGCTTGGCATCTTGTAGTCCTATGAGGTGTGTTACCTTCATGACCAAAGTAAAAGCATCCAGAGCTGCTGTATTGTACCTCATTTTACCAAAATTTTGAAAAACTTTTGAGTCACCCTAGCAGTGATGCTGATAGCTTTTTTTATTTAGTGCATCTTGGGATGCACATATTTGTTTTGAATGAATCCCCGGGAAAATTTATGGATCCCAACTAAAGCCGTCTAACTCCTACCTTGTAACCTATCCTCTGTAATTCATTTCCAAGAAACTATTGAAATATATTTACAGTTAGCTAGAAATGATGGAGGAAGAAAAAAGAAAAATACTGGGACACATGGATATGATTTTAATGCATCCTTTTAGATTTTTTGTGCGTCAGGGATGTGGGACATCTCTGCCCTAATATAAAAATTTAAAATATCTAATTTCCAACTTACCATAATTGGAGCTTCACCCTTTTTCCATCCAAAAGAATGGTTGTTGTTTTGGAATGAACACCTACAGAAAAGAAAAAAAAAGATTTTTTAATTAAAAGTAAAAGGTAACAAAACATTGTTTTTTTTTTATATGGAAATTATACAAAAATCTGGGGTCGGTTTAGCTCAGTCGGTAGAGCACTCACCTAGGAATCAGAAGGTTTCTGGTTAGATGCTGGTCCCTATTAACTCAGCGCATGAGTAGTACAGTCTCCCTGGTCTAGCACTAGTGAAAAGGGGATAGACTGCCTCACTGACCAGCTGATACCTGCCAAGTTTACTTTGTACACATAACTAGAAACAGTTTTTTCACTTAACATTTCCAAATGGATTACAAAAAAAAAAGAAGTGGAAAAGTGGAAAAAAGAAAAAGAGAAAGAAAAAGAGAAAGAAAGAAAAAAGAGAAACAGAAAGAGAAAGAGAAAAAAAAGAAAAAAATGAAAGAAAAAAGAAAAAAACAACTGATTAATAAGGTTTTCTGTTCTACTGACACTTTTAGATGATAATATGAAAGAGAAAGAAAAATAAAAAAAAAGATGCAGGGAGGGAGGGGGGGATAACAAACAAAAAAGAAGAATGATATCTACTTTAGCTTTGATTTTCTAATGGAAAATGCTATCCAAATATTTTGGATGGAAATGGAATTCTGCCAGAATTTGTTACAAGAATTAATGAACAGCCGGTGGATGATGTTATTGCTTTTTTTTTATAAGATGAGGATAGAAATAAAATTAGGGGGGGGGGAGAAAAAGACATTAATGGTGGATGAAAGAGTTTCTTAAAGAGTACTCCATTATTTTGGCCTTTTGCCAGACTAAGATTAACAATTTTCTTAAACTGAACATGTTAGCATAATTAATTGATCCTTTTTTTTATATATTTTTTTAATTCTAAAACATTTATGGTGTTTATCATTGTAAAAAGTGGACACTGCAAACTGAGTTCAAATCCTGGATGAGGCTGTTTGCAACATAACACTAATACTCTTGGAAAAGGTGTGAATCCAATTATTCTCCTTCCAGCTATGGGTAAATAGAAGGACAGACTGGACTCTTTAACCTTGGTTAGGCAACCAGTTTAGGAGAAGGAAGACTGAATTCAAACCTGCTCAACTCAACTTAAAAATTGATCTTGTCTCACAACCTACTTGAACAGAGGGGTTAGGTATACACACACACATATATATATATATATATATATATATATATATATAATATATCAGGAAAAAATGGAAGTGAATCCAACATTATGTAATTTTATAGCATTGAAAAAACAAGTGTAAAATATTTGAGTACCAACAGAAGCCGTCATACACCAAAAGCAGAGGCTTGCAGACTCTTTTGTTGATCATTAATTTTTACACATGTGATGGCCCTGATGATGGTTTGATAAACAAATTGAAACACTGTAGCGATGCAATGGTTTTTATAAAATTACAAATATATATATTATATACATATATTTTTTTTGTAGAGACTTTTCATTATTGTAAGGGTTTTGCGTATGCTTCGTATATTTATAAAAAATGAAAATACTGTTTTTTTAAAAGCATGATTGGGTGGTGAATGTTAGTGTTAAAATAAACTAATATTTAGGATTATAAAATATATTAGTCAACATTATTTCTATAATCGTAAATATTAGTTTATTTTAACACAAACATTCACCTTCCAATCATGCTTAAAAAAAACAAAAAAAAATGGATTTTTATCTATATATATTTACCAACCCCTCCACACGAGCAGGATGTGACATAAGGTCAATTTCTTAAGAGTTCAACAGGTTTGAATTCAGAGTTTTCCTTCTCCTAGACCGGTTGCCTAACCAAGGTTAAAGAGCCCAGTCTGCCCTACTATTTATCCATAGCTGGAGAGAGAGAGAGAGTGGGGTTTATACCTTTCCCAAGGGTATTAGCGCTAAGTGAAAAGCAATTACCAGGATTTGAACTCTGGGTGACAAATCCATTTCCTATGCCTTTAATCATTACACCACGTGCTTCCATATATATGAAATTCACATTGAGATGATTTCCCCTCAAAAAAATTAAAACAAATTCAAAACATTAATAAAGATGAAGAATTGACAAAAATTAAAATCTGCCTAATTCTAAACAAATTTTGATTGGAATTTTTTTATTTTAAAAATTTTATATCTTAGTTTTGTTTAAGTCTTTCTCATTTCTTTTACATTTATAATTATTTTACTCAATGATTATTAAATAATCATTATCTAATCTTTATTAGCATCTTATTTATTAACAATGTTGATTAAAATATACCTAAATTAGTGTTATGTTTTTACATACAGATAAAATACAGAAGACTGAATGATAATGCAAAACCAGGTTGTTAGAAAATTAACAAGGTTTTTATTTAACACAGGTTAAAGAATGCTTCTACTCTTAAAGTGACTAAACTAGCTCACACGTGTTGTGCATGCATCCTCTCAGCATGAACCCCAATCCAAAATTGTCATGGTGGAAACTCCACTTCAGGGTTCCCATCAGCCCCCTACTGATCAAGGGAAGCAACTCTATACCTAAATTAGATTTGCCTCAAAACAGCCATGTTATTAAAGCATTTAAAATCCTACAATGTGTTTTATATATCACTAAGAAATAAAATGTTTACATAGTATATGGTGTGGACCATTTGCATACTGGGTTTAATAAATTATTTGGTATTATTTATTTCAAATATTATTGTTTTATTTTCTAACATTAAAAACAATTCTATATAGAAATAAAATTAAAATAAGTAATCTTTTTATGTGTTCTTATTTAATTTTGTCAGTCTTCCTAATTTAATATAATATTATGATATTCTTAACACTTAAATACTTGTACCTGGTGGTGGATGGATATTTTTCTATTTTTAAATAGAGTAGTCCTATCACTTTGTTAAACAAAATGCTTAATACATTGACTTTTTTTCAGTCTGAGAAAAAAAAAAACCCAAAAAAAACAAAAAAAACCATTAACCAACAAGGTGCTAGGGTGTGTGGCTGTGTAGTGAGGGTGGGGGTGCCATGATGAGACTGAGAATTGGTAAAAAGGAATCCAGACAATAGAAAGCATTACTACAAGTCTGAAATTGATCAAAAAACAGACGGCACCAGACAGAAATTCTTTTCTATGAAGGCTAAAGAATAAACCAGCCAAAATATTGGAATGGGAAGAAAAAAATAAAGGCAAAAGGGGGGGGGGGAATATTCAAAAACAAAAAACAAAAAGAAAAAAAGAAATAATCAAAAGAAAAAAAGAAAGAAAAGAAATGGAAAGGAAAAAAAGGAAAAAAGAAAAAAAGAAAAAAAAGGAAAAAGGAAAAAAGAAAAAAAGAAAAAAGAAAAGAAAAAAGGGGAAAGGGAAATAAAAAGAAAAGGGGAAAAAAAAGAAAGGGGAAAAAAAAGAAAGGGGAAAAAAAAGAAAAGGGAAAAAAAAGAAAAGGGAAAAAAAAAAAAAAAAGAAAAAGAAAAAAAGAAAAAGAAAGAAAAGAAAAAACGAAAGAAAAAGAAAAAAAAACGAAAGAAAAAAAAAGAAAAAGAAAAATCAAAATAAAGAAGAAAAAGAAAAAGAAAGGGTTAAAAAAAAAGAAAAACGAGAGAAGATAGTACAAAAATTTTACTGAATACAAATGACTTAATCTTTACAAATATTCTTAGTGATCTTTTTTCCCACTTCTCTGTAAGTTAATGATATCAGTTTAGGCACATGCATTAAAAAACAACAACAACAATTACTTCAATATTTTTATCTTCAAAGATAATGTTAACAGTAATGATCTCATCTAAATGCCCTAATCTCTTTTTTTCTTTTCTTATACAGATTTCTAATTCTTGTTACACATTCTCTGATATTTGGCAACTGCAGATGTGGATTTATCAAGTGGATTTAACGGATACTATCTCTCTGGGCTTGAGTAGACCTGGGAGAAATGGCAATTAAGGGACACTCAAGACTTCCCACATTTCCAGAACTGGAACCTCACCATCAGATGCAGTTTAGTGTGAAACCCATGACACAGCAGCAGTTCAATTTTTATAATCATCATAGAATACATCAATATGGGTCACAGATTTGAGCCTATAAAAACAGTTTTTGTTATGCTGCAAAAATAATTTTACTGAAAAATCTTATGAATGTTACTGCTCACTTGTTATCTCTTCTGAATATATATAGTAATCAATCCCTCCACAAGAGCAGGATGTGGCACAAGGTCAGTTTCTTAGGCGGAGTTTAACAGGTTTGAATTCAGAGTTTTCTTCCTCCAAGACTGGTTACCAAGCCAAATTTAAAAGCCCAGTCTGTCCTATTTACCCATAGCTGGAGGGAGAGTAGTTGTATGCATACATTTCTCAAGGGTATTAGGGCTATGTGAAATACAAACAGCTTCATCCAGGATCTTTTTATGAAAACATTTTTCTATCTAACCCATAGATGGGACCCTAACAGGTACTACCACTCTGGGTCTGAGTGGACCAGGGAGCAATGGTGATAAAGGGGTGCTTCACATTACCCAAAACTGGAACTTCAGCATCAGACAGTTTAACGTCATTCCCAGAACATGAAGATCCTCAGCCACCACCTTCTAGCACCCATATAATAAAAAGGGTTGGGGCTTGCCATAAGGGCAATATGGTTGGAGTAATGATTAGAGCTAGGGCTTGACATGACCAACCGATTGATCAGATGGAGACTCTCCAACCGATCGTCTACCCTAAATAAGGGCCAAGGTGGACTGTTCTATGTCATGGACTATTCTACCTGGGTTCCATCCTTAAGCATCATGGGTGGCCACCTATGGCCAACAGGTGACCTCATTTGAGGGAGTGCAGTCAGAGTATTCTAAAGCCCCAGCTGACAGGGCTGAAAGCAAAAATTGAAAACTCAGCTGTTAAGAAAGGTGAATGTTCTTTTAACCAGTCAGCAGAAATAATCAGTTATGTAAAAGAATGGTAGACAAGTCAAAATGGCCACCTTTCTTTCTTTTGGGGTGGGGGGTATGGGGTTGGTGTTGGTTTCTTTTTTATTACTTTTCCATACAAATTCCTAACATTTTTGAAAAATATGATACAGTCAATAGCATATTGAAATTTAGCTAACATTTCAATGTATTATCGGCCAATGGGTATCAAATCAGAAAGAGGAAACTAAATACAATTAAATGATTGAAAAATGGGGGGGGGATTTACTAGGTATTAAGGTTAAAGAAAAAGGGGGGGGGGACAAAAAGATAAAATATAAAATTAAGGCATAATTTAATACAAAGAGATAAAGGTTTTTGAGTGGCCTATTGTCGGTATCAGCAAAGGTGTATGTCCCCTTTTCACTAGTGCTAGACTAGAAATCAGATACTACAAGGCAAAAAAGGTTTAAAAAAAAAAAAAAAAAAAAAAAAGGAAAAAAAGAAAAAAAAAAAGAAGAAAAAGATAATATAGATAATTGGGGCATAATTTTATAGAAATAGTTAAAATACTATTTGTCTGAAATTTTGAATTGAGGCCTGATAATTTGGATTTTTCGGACTGTTGTCCTCTTTATTGTTATATACACAACATTTCGGCTGATGTGCCTTTCCAAGTTTGACAAGAAACATTTGAAAGCCAGAGGACACTTCAGCCAAACTGAATATCTGTTTCATAAACAGTTTAATAGCCAAGAGATATTTCCTTATAATTCCCAGGTAATAATTATTCTAAACAGAATATTTCTTGAAAATTATAAATAAATAAAAAAAATAAAAAGACCCGAAAATGATTGATATACCATAAAACAAAACAACCAATCATCTAGATTTATATGACAAAAAAAAAAAAAAAAAAAAAAAATTAAATTAAAAAATGAATATCTATTTGACAAACAGTTTAATAGATATTTTCTTATTTCCCTAGCAATAATCATTCTTGAAAATTATCAAAGAAATAATAAATAAATAAAATAAAATAAAATAAGTAATCTAAAAAAGTAGAACTCCAGTTGAATTTATCAGTAAAGCAAAGTGAATGTTTTGTATTCAACTTGTAAAAGAATGAAAGACTGACAAATTAAATTGATGAGACTAAACACACAAAAGGGGAATTAAATGAAAACAAATAATTTTTTAGTAAAGTGGATGATTCATCACAGTCATTGACTAAAAATCCTGATGAAAGTCGATGAATACAAATTATCAATTACAAATGAATAAACAAAACTCTAAATGAAGAAGATTAAAGATTTTTAAAAAAGAAACCAATACAAATATAAAATAAACTTCTAACACTGATTAACAATTGCTTGCCTGAAAATAAAATTATTATATATATATATATATGGTAAAAGTTATAGGCAGAAAACCTACTTAGGTTTCATGTAAGGATCATCAGGGTTAATTACAACAAATTAATTGAAATAATTAATTAGGGACAAACACGGAAGTAAACAACATAACTTTTACTAAATCTGCTCTACTAATGTATTGAGCACTCTTATATTCTATATAACCCCACTTATTTGGTTTATTATTTATCAATGGTGAGATTTGTGACTAACGTGATATCATATACCCTAGCTAAGAACCTTTTTACACACACACACACAGACAGAGATATGTATGTATAAAACTAAAGTTGGCGGAGTGGCCTATCGTCAGTATCAGCCGGACAGTGAGGGAATCTATCCCCTTTTTGCTAGTGCTAATTCAGTTTTGCTAGTGCTAATCTAATGTTTTTGCTGAGGTGAAATGCCACACCTACTGTCAGCTCCTCATTTTACCACACAGATCAGATTACCCAATCTGTGCTACATATGTGCCAAGTTGGCGATGACAGGTATTGAACCAGGAACCATGCGATTCCAAGGTGGGTGCTCTACCAACTGAGATAAACCTATATATATATATATATATATATATATATATATATATATATATGTGTGTGTGTGTGTGTGTGTGTGTGTGGAATTAAACAAAATGCACGTCTCCTGTTTAAAAATTTCATTTACAATCTTTTCGAGCTTTCTAGACAACTTTTTTTACATTTGGATGGAATCCGTAGATTAGTCCACCAAAGTTTGTATCCAGAGTACTTTCAGCACTTTGAACTGGAACATAAACACCCCTGATGATGGCACTTCGGAGTGCCGAAAGTACACGGGATACAAACTTCAGTGGACTAATGTACAGATTCCGTCCAAATGTAAAAAATTGGCCAGAAAGCTTGAAAAGATAAAAAATAAAATTGTTAAACAGGAGACGTGCCTTTTGTTTAATTCTACATGTATAAATGAAAGAATGCTGCCCAAATACACACACATATATATATATATATATATATATATAATATATATATATCAAAGAAGCAGAGGAGTGTGTTACTTCAAAGTGGTCTCATCCCCCATCTCACTAAGATCACTGTTGCTGCTTTTATATAACACACAAAAAGAATTAAATGAAAACAAATAATTTTGTAGTAAAGTGGATGATTCATCACAGCAATTGACTAAAAATTATGATAAAAATCAATGAATACAAATTACAAATGAATATATATATATATATATATATATATATACACACACACAGACACACACTCATAGATACACACAGACACACATAGAAGAACATTGAAGATGTCAATTAACAAGGTAACCTGTACAATCAGTTGCAAGTCAAACTGTTGCTAACGAGCAACTTGCTGTAACAACAACAACAACTCTTTATATTCTATAATCCATAATCCAGTTCTTAACCCGGGATCAGTGCAATCCACTTGGATATCAATGAAAATATATTTACCCAACCTCATCCACATGAGCAGAAGGTGGCACAAGGTCAATTTCTTAAGCAAAGTTTAACAGGTTTGAATTCAGACTTTTCTTTCTTGAAGATCAGTCGCTGAAACAAGGTTGAAGAGCCCAGTCTGCTATACTATTTACCCATAGCTAAAGGGAGAATAATCAGTCCAAAGGGTATTAATGGGAAAATAAAAATTTATAAAAATGTTCTAAAGTGAGAATAAACTAAGCTACTGATACTATGTAACCTAATAGTACTTGTTTCATAGATCATTGGTGACTAAACTGGTAACCCCACAGATTTTGTCTGGTGAGGAGGGTGGCTAGACACCAGCAGAATGAAAAAAAAAAAGACCTGTAAAAGGGTGGAGGAAACTCTTTGCTCAACAGCCATCTAGCATATTATTTTAAAGTCAGATCATTGGTGACTAAACCGGTAACACCACAGATTTTGTCTGGTGAGGAGGGTGGCTAGACACCCAGCAGAATGAAAAAAAAAAAGACCTGTAAAAGGGTGGAGGAAACTCTTTGCTCAACAGCCATTTAGCATATTATTTTTAAAGTCAGATCATTGGCGACTAAACTGGTAACCCCACAGATTTTGTCTGGTGAGGAGGGTGGCTAGACACCCAGCAGAATGAAAAAAAAAGACCTGTAAAAGGGTGGAGGAGACTCTTTGCTCAACAGCCATTTAGCATATTATTTTTAAAGTCCAACCCCTCCTCATCGCTGCAGGGCCATGTAAACTTGGTAGTGTCATAACCATTCTGTCAGGAACTTGTTCCTGGTAGGGTCAACCACAACCTGACCAAGGGGGCTCTGACGAAAATCCAATTGGTGTCTCCATTATCATCAGGAATCAACAGCTTTTGGTAAACTTGTCACTGCGTCTGTGCAAAATCTATGGCAAACAAGGGCATCTCTTTCCCCTGACTGAGATATGCTTGTAGGTTTTGGAGACTGCTTGTGAATTTCTATTCCCTCGTTACTCATTCCATGAATTCACCACAAACAGAACAGAGAAGAAACAAACTTATATTTTACTGGATTCTGAAATAGAATGTTTTCTCTTGTGTGATTAGAAAGACTTTTCTGTTAATCATGTAAGTTTGGTAAAAGTAAAAAAGAGCTTTACTCTTAAGATGCCATCTCAAATATACTAGGTACAAAAAGTATTTTACTGTGATGAAGATTACATTATGAAATGTCAAACCATGCTTTAAATTTATTTTGATATCAAACTAATCAGTTGCTGAATAAAGAAAGAAAAAAAAGAAAGAAAGGAATGAAAAAGAAAAAGAATAAGAAAAAGGGAAATGAAAACGGAGAAAAAGAAAGAAAAAGAAAAAAGGAAAAAAAGAAAAAAAGAAAGAAAGGAAAAAGAAAGAAAGAAGAAAGAAAAAAGAAAGAAAGAGAAAGAAAAAGAAAGAAAGAAAGAGAAAAGAAAGAAAAGGAGAAAAAGGAGAAAAAGAAAAAGAAAAAAGGAAAGAAAAATACGAGAAAAAGAAAAAGAAAAAGAAAAAGAAAAAGAAAAATACGAAAAAAGAAAAAGAGAAAAAGAAAAATACGAGAAAAAAAGAAAAAGAAAAAAGAAAAAGAAAATACGAGAAAAAGAAAAAAAAAGAAAAAGAAAAAAGAAAACGAGAAAAAGAAAAAGAAAAATACGAGAAAAAGAGAAAAAGAAAAAGAAAAAGAGAAAAGAAAAAGAAAAGGAGAAAAAGAAAAAGAAAAAGGAGAAAAAGAAAAAGGAAAGAAAAATACAGAAAAAAGGAAAGAAAAATACAGAAAAAAAAGGAAAGAAAAAAATAGGGGAAGAAAAAAAAAAGCACAAAAGAAAGAATAAATAAATTATATATTTATATAAAAGTTAAGCTTGTGTATTGGTCAATCTTTGATTTATGGTCAGACATTAATTCATGGAATTAATTTTTGAAACCCAGGATTATTCCTTGTCCTTTCCATTATATTTAAATGTCAACCGTACAACAATTATTATTCCTCGCATAAATTGACACCAATGTTTTTGCCTAAACGATTAACCTAGACTTATATATAAGTAAATATATGATTAGAAGTTATTGGATATATCTATTTGTGTACAAGATGACCTCTGATTTTGGGCTAAAAATATTCATTTTTATTTGTCTTGTTCATAGTGTAAGTTCGTTTAAATTTTGGAGGACAAAAGGACAACTTAGAAAAAAGAGGGGGGAAAAAACAAGAAATCTCCATTCATTGAATTTGCTATGACTAAGAAAAAGAGGTTGACTGATAACAGTGCCAATAATTGCTTTTTGTTTTTTAAGTTAATGATATCATCTATTAAAGGCACTAAACAGCTTTTATACCCAACCCCTCTGCATGAAAATGATGCAACACATGGTTAAGTTCTTAAGCAGAGTTTGTCCTTCTCCTAGACCAGTAGACTGACCAAGGTTAAAGAGCCCAGTCTATTTACCCATAGCTGAGAGATAATAGTCGGATGCATACCTTTCCCAAGAGTTTTAGTGCTATATGAAATGTAAATAGCCTCGCCCTGAGGGTGCTAATTCCATTTCCTTCAATGATAACCATTACACTATGTGCCTCCATAGCCTTTAGTAACACATTTATGTTGAAGAATAATTAAATTGAGAGTAAAAAAAAATAGGAAATTTAAAGATGATTTATTGATATTTGAAAAAATATACATTGTTGACACTCAGATTATTTGAAGTGAGCACATACGTGCACTCACTCCAAATAAACTTTAACATTTATTTGGAAATGAGATACAGCGCATGTGCACACAACTCGGCATGTAGCCGGAATTTTGGTTTTGGGGGAGAGGTGATAAAACTGGTCATATCACTACACGGATCTATCTAGCTAGGCTCACTCACCGACCGATTCATTCAAAAATAAAAATAAAATTCTTGCATTCTCTCCTTGCGCAGCTCCCTTCCACCAAAATACCTCATTCGCTCTATGCATGTATCCTACTTAAAAATTTCCCAATATTGATGATTGGCGATGGAGGGGGTGGGAAAAAAATTGAAAATAAAAATCCCAAGAAACTGAAAAACACATGTAAACAAAACAAAAATCGTGGGTCATTTCATTGTTGACACTCAGTGTTTTGATTCTTAGGAGAGTAGAAGGAGGAGGAGGTGGAGCTCTCAAAGTAGTTTTTAACTAATGAGAAGAGAGCTAGTTTAGTTTGAATTTATTCCTTTTCCTTGACCTGTTACCATACCAAGAATAAAGAGTCTAGTCTGACCTACTATTTACCCATAGCAGGAGGAGAAGAGCTAGATTCATACTTTTTGTAGAATAATCATACTAAGTTTTAAATAGCAGGAGAGAGAAGAGCTAGATTCATATTTTTTTTTAGAATAATCATACTAAGTTCCAATTACCGTTGAATTAGTAAAACAAGGCAACAAGTAGCCATAACTGAATACCCATCTAATCTTGTTGCAATCCTACTGCAGAATGCCAGGTATTTATGAAGCCTCCTAACATCATAGAAACCAAGCAGCCAATCAGGACTCAAGGAATGGAATTGTCCAAATACATGAATGGACTATTCTTGATTTCCATAAATACCAGCTGTCTAGTTCAGTTGTGCTTAATCAGTTGCTGTTGTTCAAACCAACAGTATACAGACTGACTGACTTCAATACTTTTCTCAAGGGTATTATAGTTATGTGAAATGCAAACAGTTGTGTCCAGGATTTGTTTGCATTTCATAGAGCTACAACAGTTACCATTACATCATGGGAGCCTCCATTGTGTTCATTGTACATTTGTATAGTTGTTTCTTAAGAGTCTTTTTGCAAATATTTATATATAAAGTATTCCTGTCTAATCTATTAATAATGGAGATTCGCTTCCGGTTTTTGTCTGTGACAAAAATTACGTCACTGCTTACGTCACATTACCCAAAATCATCATAACATAGAATAGAATTTATTCTACGATTTTTGGCATCTTCAAATTTTGAGAGTATTTATTCAATAAATACACTCAAAATTTGAACATGCAACATTAGACAGTCCTCATTGTTTTTTAAAACAAGTTTTAATAAATACATGACTGGTATTATATATCTATATATAGTTTGTTTTATTTTAATACATATTTAAAGTTTACAATTCAAATTGCTTTATTTTTTAATCCTTTAATGAATTTGATGATTTTATTACTTAGGGTATAAACTCGCTGACATTGAATTTTTTACTCCCCACCCCACCCCTCAGGCAATATGTTTCAAAAATCTATTTTTACATCACTTGGATGGCGTTTTTTATTTTGTACTAGTATTTATATATAAAGCATTCCTGTCTAATACAAATAATTTGCACAGTTATATGGTTTCAAGTAACTAATAATAATCCTTAGTAAACAATTATTAGTGGTAATGATGCTTCAGCCCCGAAACCATGCCTGAACCCAGAGTCATCATCTGATGGAGACTTTGTTGGATGCAATGCTACTGTGTAAACAGCAGTTGTATGAAGTTGTAGTTTCAAGTAACTATTCTTAATAGAAATAATTTAGTTACAAGTATTTCTATTGAATCCAAATCATTTTAGACACAGATCCACTTGATCCATAGATGGGATCCTAAAAAGGTACTATCATTCTGGGTCAGTGGACCTGGGAGTAATGGCAATGAAGGAGTACTCCACACTCCCCAGATCTTCAAAACTGGAGCCTCACTATTAGATGTTTAGTGTCATACCTAGAACACCCCTTTTTGTTGGGAGTGTGTGTGATCTTACCACTCTACAGAGGACACAGTCAGCATACTCTAAGCCATGCCAACAGGGTAGAAACCCACAAAAAGGTACTTAAAAAAAAAAGAAGATTACTCATTTAATTGTCGAATAATCATACTAGTTCCAGTTACCATTGAATTTGTAAGACAAGGCAGCAAGTAATCGTAACTGAATATGAATCTGTCTTGCTGCAAATACTACTGCAAAATGTCAGGTTATTTATGAAACCTCAAAACATCATAAAAACCAAGCAGCCAATCAGGATTCAAGGAATGGAATCACCCAAATGCATGAGTGGACTATTCTGAATTCCCATAAGTACCAGTCGTCTTGACACTGGTTCAGTTGTGCTTAGCTTGTTGCTCAAACCAACAGTAGGCTAACTTACTTCAACAACTATCTATAAAAGACTTTGATACCCAAACTGAAAAGCATTTTTTAAACAGAAGTGGAGAGGAGGATACCAGATAATTATACAACTGAAGAAGGCCAAAGAACAGACCAGTCAAAATATAGCCGTAGAAACAACAATGAAAATGCTCATCTGATCAACTTATAAAATAATAATACTCATTAATCTTGGTTGGTTGGATTTTAAGGCATGTCAACCCTTGTTGGGTTATTCTATGTCAAAGATGTTTTGTTTTATCCATTCTTGATGGGCAGTAATTAAAAAAAAAAAATTCAATTCTTTTTTTAAACACATTCTTTTCAAACTCATTTATTTCTATCCAACCCATAGATGGGACCCTAACATGTACTACCACTCTGGGTTTAGTGGACCTGGGAGTAATGGCAATGAAATACTTCATTCCCCAGATGTTCAAAACTGGAGCCTCACTATTAGATGCAATTTAGTGTCATACCCAAGACACCCCTTTTTTTTGCTGGGGGTGGGGCTCTTACCCTCTACAAAGGATACAGTTGGCATACTCTCAGCCCTACCGACAGGGTAGAAATCCACAAAAATGAGAATATTAGTCCAAAAACAATTTGTGAATTGGTGAGTGAATTTTTTTTTGTTTTTCCAGAATTTTAAACAACAGTTATTTCCACCTTTGTTGTGCCTTTTAACACAGTTTCGACAAGAGTGCTGTATGAACTTCATCAGGAATGCACACACACACACACACACACATCCAGCAAGCTTCAGGAGACAATGAAACAGGATATTTATTTTCCCCTCCAAGAGATCTTCTGCTCTAATGCCTTCTTTGTTTGAGTTTTTTTTTATGTTACTATTCCTGTGCAATGATCTGATGAGATTAGTCTGTTTATGTTTATGCCCCCCTTCCCCGTGCCGTGCTGTTGCCCCCTAGAGAAGGACTTGACAAGAAGAGGCAATGATCTAACTAGGCTAAGGGAATAAACTGACAACCCCAGAAGCCTGACTCTAATAATCTCGTAGGGTACGTGGCGCATCCAGAAAAACTTTGAGGCTAACTAGAACTGTCATAACCAAGTCGTTCATTTACTAATTGTGTTACTTTCACTCATCATGCTTTTCTTTTAGAAGATAATGAAGAGTTAACTTATGTGCAAAAGTTTCCAGCATTTCTTTTATTCAAAGGGAGGAGAAGTTCTACTATATATTTAATCTAGTTAAAAAAAAAAAAAAAAAAAAAGGGATAATAATATGAGGGTGGACTGAAAAGTTCATATAATGATGTTGTATCTGCTGTTGATGACTTTTTTTTGACCAACAGGATCAAAGCACTGCAACACCGATCAAAGCAGTGCAAAAGAGACTATGATTAAACTTGAATGATTTAATAGGACATAAATTTGAAAAAAAAAAAACAACAAAAAAAACAAAACATGGCTGACGTATATTTTCTATTGAATTGTGGGTGTTGAATAATTTACAACTTTGGTATACCTAAATAAATTTGACTGATTTTAATGGCATATCAACCCATCTGGGATTATCTTATGACTTGAGGTTAGGGAATTATGTACATTGTATATTTATATTTTTGTTTAATTTAAGATTTTTTTTTTTTTTTTTTAATGCCGACAATAGGCCATTCTACCGACATTACTTTCAATGTGTATAGTTGGCACTATTACACTTGAAGAAGCAGTATTAATCCAACGTACAGTGTTATTAGAAGAGTGCTCAATATCTGTGATAGAGCATTAATAGATAAATAAATAAATATTTTAGTTTACATCAACAGAAAGCGACGTCAATGCACGCATAAGAAATGCATGGGCTGCTTTAAACAAATTGTCAGTGATATGGAAATCCAACCTTGCTGACAAATTAAAGCGAAAATTCTTCCAAGCCATAGTTGTATCAGTGTTACTGTACGGCTGTACTGCCTGGAGAATAAGCTAGATGGGACTTGCACGAAAATGATGTGTGCAATATTAAACAAGACCTGGAAACAACATCCCACGAGAAAACAGCTGTATGTCCACCACCTGCCTCATATTACATAAACCATCCATGTGAGGCGAACAAGTCACGCTAGGCACTGCTGGAGAAGCAAGGATGAACTCATAAGTGATGTTCTGTGGAAGCCAACACATGGGCGTGCCAGAGTAGGTCGTGCAGCAAAGACATACATAAATCAGCTGTGCGCTGATACTGGATGCTGTGCAGAGGACCTCCCAGGGGCAATGAATAATAGGTAGGGATGGCGAGAGATTGTCATGGATATCGATGTTGCCAGCACGACAGTATGACGATATTTATTTTTTTGTTTTCACAGTTATATAATTTGCAAACAGATCTATTTGACCCATAATAAGTGGACCTGGGAGTAATGGCAATGAAGAGGTACTCCACACTTAGCAGAGCTCAAAAATTGGAGCTTCACCATCAGATACAGTTTAGTGCCATACCTAGGATATACTTTTTGGGGAATGGTGGTCTTACCCCTCTGCATGGGGACACAGCATTTTCTAAGTCCTAAGTCTGACAGGGACCTAAAAATTAAGCACTTTTTAAAAAAACTCAAAACTAGTATGTAGACGGTATATATAATGAAATTTCACTTTTAGACTAAAGACATTTAATCAGAAACCAATATTTTAATATTTAAAAAAAATATCAAATATTTAAACACTTTAAAAGTTACATTGGCATTGGAAATTACTGTAAAATAAATAATAAAAATACCCCTCCCCTCCCTCGTATTTAGACAAAATGGAAAAAGCTGACAGATTACAAAATAAATTTAAGCAGGCTGACCCCCTCTTCAATCTTTTTTTTTTTTTTTTTTTTTTATCTTTCAGTATTTGTAAAATTCCTGTCACAAACAATCAGATGAGCCATTTTTTCAAAATTATCAGCAGCAGGTATTTTCTTGAAATTATGTAAATAAGTGCATACTTTAATGTAAAAGAGGACTTGCCATAGAACAATGGTTAGCAGCTTGGTTTAATACTAAATGCTCCAATACCATGGCCCTAGCTAAGCTTAGTAGATATCTAAAGGTGAGAGAGATGATGAACATGCAAATTCAATATTTAATAAATGCTCCACTAATGTGACCTTGTATCAAACTTGGTTTGTGTTGTAGAGTCAATGATGAACATGCAAGTTGAATCTTTAGTAAATGCTCCACTACCATGGCCTTGTGTCATACTTAGCTAAGCTTAGTAAATATCTAAGGATGAGAGAAATAATGAACATGCAAGTTCAATTTTTAGTAAAGGCTCCATTACTATGACCTTGTGTCACACTTAAGTTAATATCGGTACTATTTGCAGAATTCTGTCCCGGCCTCCTGCCTTAAAAAACGCTAGGTGGTGTTAGCTTAAAAAAAATGTCGATAAAAACACCTTCAATGAAATATGAAAAAATGAACCGACAAAAAACGATTTTTACTTTTTTTCTATAAAGATAAGTTTGTATAATTATAGAAGATTTTTAAAAGTTTTGATGCGAGAGATTTTTAGTAAAAGAACCATGAATACAGAATTCTTCTAAAAAATATCAATAAAGAAATTGAACCTGTGGTAAAAAAAAAAAAACAAAAAAACTGACTGTTTTACCATAAAATAATTTTTTTTTTTTTTTTAAATCAAAAATGACCTGACAATTTTTATTAAAATATAAAAGAATATTTAAATAATCATATTTACTTTTATTTATGTTTGTTTAATGTTTTGTTTTTAGTTTAAATAAACAAGAACATCTAAATATTTCATTGAAGGCGTTTTTATCGATAATTTTTTTAAGCTAACACCGTCTAGCGTTTTTTAAGGCAGGAGGCCGGGACGGAACATTGCGAATAGTACCTTAATATCTAACAGTGCCTGTTGTAGAGATGAAAATGCACCTGCCCATGCAACCGTTAGTAAATGCTCCACCAGCTTGGCCTTGTGTCATACTTAAAGGTGAGAGGAATAGGGAACATGCAAGTTGAACCTTTACCGAATGCCCAACAAGTTTAACTACCACACCTCCTCCTCCCCACCAAGCTAGGGGTTATCAAATCCCTACATATTTCAAAGCATATGAAGAATTTAAGATGATCCATCCCTGGATCTCATGTTAAGAACCGAAAGGGAAAAGAGTGCACTTTTCTTTTTCTTTTTGTACAGCCTAACAAGGGAGGGTCTACATAAACAGGGATATGATACCTCATTGATGAGATGGGGTTACAAGTAAAAAGTCAGTCAACAGCTCCCACTCCAGTGACAACTGCTGCTGCTGCTGCTTTCGTTGCCTTGTTGTTGTTGGTGGTGGTAGTGAGGGCTATTAGTAGGAAGATTGCAGTTGATTACAATACAAGGTTATTCAAGTGAGTCACCACAAATCTGTCAGAATAATTAAGCTTAGTTAATATCCTGTGCAAAGAAGAAGAACAACGTGGCTCAGCCATTTCTTTTTACCTCTCTTCTCATTTTACAAGGTATCTTCAAAAGATTTCACTCTCAAGTTGAAAACTGAGGAATGGCACATGGTTAGAGATGAAATATGGAATATATATATATATATATATAAGGCATCCAAATGACTGGTAGTAAGAGATGATTCCACCTGGGATCCTCAAAATCTCATGAAGAAGGTCGCTCAGCCATTTCTTTTTACCCCCTCTTCTCATTTTACTAGGTATCTTCAAAAGATTTCACTCTCAAGTTGAAAACTGAGGCACAGCACATGGTTAGAAATGATTATATATATATATATATATATATATATATATATATATATATTCTAGGGCCGGGTTAGCTCAGCCGGTAGAGCGTTCAGCGATACCTGCCCTCGCCTACTCAGCGTATGAGTAGCACAGGGATCTGTGCGGTAAAGTAAGGAGCTGATGGTAGGTGTGGCGCTCCACCTGAGACGCAAAATCAATCTCTTCGGTCTAGCGCTAGTGAAAAGGGGATAGACTCCCTCGCTGATTTGCTGACACCGACTTTAGGCCACCCCGACGACTATATATATATATATATATATTCTAAGAACGTTAACTCCCTTTCAAAACATCTTTGAACAGAATGATAAACAAGGACTATCACAGTCTCCTCATTATTCGGTGATAAAATTCTTTTATTACTCTTCCTTATATCAACAAAAACTCTGAAGAAGATCTCAACAGATCGAAACACTGCAGTGTCGACTAATAAACTTACCACTCATTTTATTTAAACCTGTGTTTTTTCAAATTTCTCGCTATACTATATATATATATATATATATATGTAAGGTATCCAAATGACTGGTAGTAAGGGATGATTCTACCTGGGATCCTCAAAATCTCACTGTATAACCATACTGTATGCTCCTGTAGGTGCAAACATATATTCATACAAAGATTTTTATAAATCCCTAAAGAGAGCTCAATGTATAATAATCAATAAATTAGATTAAATACAGAGCAATATTTAACTTTCGAAGAAAGAAAAAACTTAACAAACCGTCATTCCATAATAAATTTATTTCAAAAGGCTTTTAATTTAAAAAAAAAATCCTTAATAAGCTGGCCTCTTCAGACGGAGATCACAATAAAGAGTTGTCTAGTTGAAATATAGAATCACATAGAAAGCTACTAGTCCAGGTTAAAAGCACACTAAGGGTAACCCAAAGCAAAACGTTTTTAGACCTTATTTTTCTGATGCAGGTATCATTGGGGAACGAGAAAAGTTGGTTGCATTCTACGGCATGTCAACCTTTATGAACATATATGCAGAAATGCTGATATGTAAAAGCAGGATGCAACACCAAATCAATTCTTAAGCAGAGAACAGCTGATCTGAATTCAAAGTTTTCCTTCTCTTAGACCAATCACCACACCAAGACTAAAAAGCTCAGTCTGCCTCAACTGTTTTCCCATAGCTTGGGGAAGAACAGATGGATCCATGCGTTTTCCAAGGGAATTAGCACGATGTGAAACTAACAGCCATGTCAAGGATTTAAATTCAGGTCACCGATTCCATTTCCTCCAATGATGAAGATGTCAATAATAATTAAATAATAACAACCATTCAGTGGTCCCGACAAGCAATCTCAGTTAGTTGGATGAATTTTATGGCATGTCAATCCTTGTTGGGTTATTTCATGCCGAAGATGTTTTGTTTTAATATTCATTCTTAATGGGTATTGAAGATATTTTATTAAAATCAATTCTTTTTAAACAGGTTTTTTTCAAACTCATTTTTATCTATTTAACCGATAGATGGGACCCTAACAGGTACTACCACTCTAGGTGGTAGTAAACCTGGAAGTAATGGTGATGAAGGGGTACTCCACATTCCCCAGAGCTCCAAAATTGGAACATAACCATTAGATGCAGTTTAACGTCATACCCAGAACACTAAGACTCTTAACCACTGCCTTCTAGCACATATATGATAAAGAGGGTTGGGGATTTGCCATAATGGCAATAGGGTTGGGATAATCATATAAGGATTAGGGCTTGATGCAACCAGCTGATTACATGCAATCTAGTATATAACTAGCAGGATCTGTGGATATACCATAGTATGATAATTTAATCATTATGTTTGATATGCTTTCTTAAGAGCTATTGCTAAATAGTTCAATATGTAAAAAGTATAATAATCTTAATTTAACTCACTCTTTTTCCCTTCTTTTTATCTCTTCATTATGTTCAATTGAAACAGATTAACATATTGTTTCAACCCGTCTGTTTATCTTTCCCCTACTCTTTTTCTTGCTTATATTTTTTCTATGTAGCATGTCCTTTTTTATCCCTTTCTTTATTATAATAAAAACGGAATGGTCCATTATTTGAGGTGATGACACTCATAAGAAATAAGAATTTGGCAGATAAGCAACTCCAAATAATTAGGATTTACATTTTTGTATTTCATCTTGAAGGATTTGGATGGTCTCATTTTTAACCAGAGGGTGTTGCAAGGTGATAGCGGTCATTGATTAAGGAACACGAGTATTAATATATCGATGGCCAATGTTCAAACCCAGGTAAATAAATAAATTGTGGCCTATTGTCGGTATCAACCAGACAGCAAGGGAGTATATCCTTTTCACTAGTGCTAGACCAGGGAGATTTTTTTGCGGGGGTGGGGCACCACACCTACTATATAGACAGTTGGAAATGCGTGGTGTAATGGTTAGAGTCATAGGAAATGGACTAGTCAACCAGAGTTCAAATCCTGGATGAAGCTACAGTTCACATAGTACTAATACCTTTGGGAAAGGTATGAATCCAACTACTCTTCCTCCAGCTATGGGTAAATAGTAGGACAGACTGGGCTCTTTAACCTTGGTTAGGCAACCAGTCTAGGGGAAGGAAAACTCTGAATTCAAACCTATTAAACTCTGCTTGGCGTGGTCACTACTAGAATATGTTGGTGGGTTGATTGATTTTAACCGCATATCAACCTGTCTGGGGTTATGTCATGCCTAACAGGAAGTAATATATGTTGTATATTTATATTTATACTTTTTTAGTAATTGGTTTTAACAATGTGTTAGCACCATTGGGGATCATGTTGAATGGTATTGATTAAGTCCATGTCTATATTCTATGGTATAATCTTATTTCCCTCAAAAAGGACAGAATGTCCTCCACTAATTAGACTCATCATCATCATCATGTCGCGCATGCAGCACGGGTATCCATGACAATCTTTCACCAACCTTCCCTAGAATTCATTACACCTGGAAGCTCCTCTGCGGAGCAGCCAGCATCCTCACATAACTGGTCAATACAAGTCCTTGCTGGACACCCCACACTTGCATGTCCATATGTTGACTTCCACAGGAGAACGTCGTTTATGAGTTCATCCTTGCTTCTCCAGCAGTGTCCTGCATGCCTTGTCCGTCTCACTCGGATAGTTTGTGAGATGGGGGGCAGGTGACCGTACAGCTGTTTCCTTGTGGGGTGCTGTTTCCACGACTTATTCAAGACTGCACGCAGCATTCTTATGATCTCCTCCACAGAGAGCGATGTTAATACATGGATAGCAAAGGCATGGTCAACCACAAAATAGTTTATCAGTCATATGGAGGTCCGATCTCCCTGGCAAGCTGAAGCGACAGTTCTTCCAGGCTGTGGTTGTGTCAGTGCTGCTGTATGGCTGCACCGCCTGGACCCTAACAAAGCGTCTTGAGAATAAGCTAGATGGGAGCTAATTAGACTAGTCAGTCCTAATTAATGATCTATTTCACTAATTTTTAATTTTTTTTTATTAGGTTTTTATTTTTTAGGTAGACCAGTCCTTCCCCAATCTTCCTACCTGCATTTTTCCTTCCATAAGACTAAACATTAAATATCCGTGTCTAGATAATGTATTCACATACAATTGTAACATTTGCAAAAATTAAATATGCACATTTATTTGTATGTAATTTGTCTAGAAACAGCAAAATAATAACAAGCTGCTCTTAAAATAAAACCATTTGCCTCGAAGACAGTCAATGAAAAACATGATGAAGCGAACAAAAAAAACATTCCTTTAACCCCAGGTGCTGAATAATTTAAAAATCTCAAGGACCGGCCAATAGTACTATCAATTTAGTGGATTTTAATAATAAGCAATACTTGACTTTATAATTAATCGAGAATTTAGACCTGAATTGGTCTGCATTCCTGACATTCCTCAGGTTGCCTTCTGTCTTCTTTTTCTAAATATAGGATGTCAAAACAAAGCTAAGGCAACACTCCTCTCATCAAAACCCTTAATTTCAGAAAAAGAAAAAAAAATCCTTTTGAGAGAATGTGAGGGGGGGAAAAAAAAACCCCAAGACCTCAACAACTGAAAGAATGAATACAAGGTGTCCATAAAATCAATGTGCACTTAAAAATTTAAGATTCTTTAAAAATATGACTTCAGATACTACAAGGTTCCTAGTACGATACCGGCCCTCGCCAACTCAGCGTATGAGTAGCACAGGGATCTGTGCGGTAAAGTAAGGAGCTGATGATAGGTGTGGTGCTCCACCTCAGATGCAAAAACAATCTCCTTGGTCTAGTGCTAATGAAAAGGGGATAGACTCCCACATTGATTAGCTGATACCGACTTTGGGCCCCCCCGACCAATTTACTTACTTTACTTTATTTGAAATGTATTATTGAAAATAAGGACCAGTTTAGCTCGGTCGGTAGAGTGTCTGACTAGGAACCATAAGGTTCCAGGTTCAATAGCGGTCCTCACCAACTCGGTGTATGAGTAGCACAGGGATATGTGCGGTAAAGTAAGGAGCTGATGGTAGGTGTGGCGCTTCGCTTCAGATGCAAAAAAAACAATCTCCTTGGTCTAGTGTTAGTGAAAGGGGATAGACTTTCTTACTGTCTGGCTGATATCAACTTTAGGCCACCCTGATGACTTAACTTAATTACTGAAAATTGATCTATTTGTTTTTTCTTTAACAAGTCCAATATTTTGGATTTCGGGGGGGGGGGGGTGTCTCGGATTTGATTTTACCACTAAAAGCATTTTAACGTCAAAAGTGATAAAGATTCAAAGGGTTAATTGTATCAATGTTTTATTAATTTCGATTATATGTAAATCTTTAAAATATTTGATGAATTAAGCACAAATTTGTTTGATGCTGGATTTTTATGGGTTTTTTAGAAAAATCGAGGGTATCCTGTAGCTAAAAAAAGTTGATGACTGGGGTTATTTTTGGATTCAGAGGTAAAAAAATCGTCAAAAACAAGTTACATTCTTAATTGATTTTTGCATTATAAAAAAGAAAATTCTTGTTTAAAATTGGAAAGAAGCCGACAAAAAAAAAAAAAAATTTAAAAAATAGAAAAATCAAATCAAAATTCAACAGTGACATTAATGTTTAAAAAAAAAAAAAAAAAAAAAAAATCATTTTTATACTTGTATGTAATCATGAGATGAGGCTTGATATGAATAATTTTGATATTTCAGATTGTTGCTCTCATATTTATTGTGTATATTTTTAAATTACCTTAAAATAAGTCTGGTGGCATTTATGCTGCTTAGAGCCCTCTTGAATGAGTGGTAACAATTTTAGCTCCGCGTTTGAATTCATGGGGAATCGACTGAAGATGACTTATTTTAAAGGTAATTTTTTAAAATACCTTAACAGAGCCTGAGGTTATTGTGGCTTGAACATTGTGTTTATACCCAATAAAGATAGGGACAACAGCCTGAAATATAAAAATTATCTAAAATAATTTTCATTTTTTTTTTTTTTCTCATAAATATTCAAGAATTTCAAATCAGCTTTTCATTAATTACAGCCAATCATTTCCTAATCGTTACAAATATTCGAATGTGTCAAAAATATTTTTTTGTCTTTTAAAGATCACATGGGATTTTCAAGAAGTATAGAGACTGAAGCAGTATTTACAAAAACTGAAATGAACAAAGAATGAAATTGTGTTGCCCATTGTTATAGAAACAAAGGTTATTTCCTATAAGTCTAACATAAACAAAGGGGAACCACCCTTGACTGATAAATTATTTATTCATTTATTGATCTACTAGGAAAAAAGAAACCGGGGTTAGGGTTAGTTTAATGGGAAAATAAATAAATAAATAATTTATCAGTCAAGAATGGTTCCCTTTGTTTATGTTAGACTTATAGGAAATAACCGAAATAGAGAAACTAATTTAATATTACGTACATGAGCAAACAGACAACTGGTTTTTAAAAAGAATATTTCAAGTTTTCGTGTTTTTTATTCTTAAATCAAATTGTTAAATTGATACGAAAAAAAAAAAAAAAAAACTAAACAAAAAAAGAAAAAAAGTTATTTTTGTCTTGTTTAATCAAATTTTTGAATTGATACAAAAAAAAAAAAAACCTGAACAAAAAATAGATGCCATGATTTAAAAACAAACAAAAATCTTAGAAATGTGTTGCACTACTCAGATTACTAATACAATCTGTTTCTCTCTCTCTCTGTCTCTTTCTCTCTCTCTGTCTCTTTTTGACATATATCTAAGCAACTGAATTTCTAAAAAAAAAGAATTATAAATAAATTCACCAAATCAATAGATATGCTTCAATAAGTGACTATTGATTCAAAAATGTCAAAGTATATTAATCATAATCTACTTTTTATGTGAAACATTAACAGTTAGCACCTGTTGGTCTCACTATAATGTAATGGATTTATGACAACACAAGGCATAATTCAAAAGTGATGACAACACAATTTCTCATTACTGAAACCATTTTGCTAATAAATTGCAAAAAGATTCACATACAGCCTCAAGTTGTAAAATTAAGGAACATAAGTATTAAAATATAGATTTTTGGTTTAAATATTGCCAATTTAAAGCTATATGTGTTAAAATAATTGAATTAAGTTATCTCTTTAATCTAAAAAAATAAAAAATAAAAATTTATTATAATTTTTGCTTTAGCTCATTTGGTAGCGTATCTGTCTAGGAACCACAAAATTTTGGGTTCAATACCAGCCCTTGCCAACTCAGCACATGAGTAGCACAACTTGGATCTGTGTGTTTAAGAGGGTAGCTGAGGGTAGGTGTGGTGCTCCACCTCAGATGCAAAAACAATTTCCTTAGTGAAAAGTGGATAGACTCCCTTGCTCTCTGGCTGATACCAACAATAGGTCACTGCCAACTATATATATATATATTACAAAACCCTTTTATATATACTAGCAAATGTATGCACCCTCCGGGTGCAAGTATTTAAGTTTTAATGTAATAAAATATTGTATTAAATTAGAAAGGCTAATGAAACTAAATAAGAATACAGATAAAAAGATTTGAAACAGAGGGAGTATAATAAAAGATTTGAAACAGAGGGAGTATAATAAAAGATTTGAAACAGAGGGAGTATAATAAAAAATGGAATAACTGAAACTTACTCTTCCATCACTCTCGTCTTTCATTGTTATTTTTTCTAATTTAAGTATTTAGTTAAAAGAGGAAGTAAATAATAAAATGGCAGTTATTTTATCTTGTTAATGGATCTCATTTAAGATTCATTGAAGAAATTTTTGCTTATATTCATTAAAATAAAACCAAACAGTTAGAAATCAATAATACTAAGTGCATATTTATTAAATTCGATTTTTTAATATTAATATGCAAATTAGCCTTCCCGTTCACACTGTAAACCGCTATTTTGTTGTATATATAAATATAATTGCATATCGTTAGTATGTAGATATGGTTAACAGTATTAATAATGTAAGACAATTTTATTAATAATTGAGGTTTAGATAAAAAATAAAATCATGGAGAATGTGATGTCAATAACTAAGAGAATTGTGACTTGAATAGGAATATAGTTTCAGTTACAGACAGAAAAACACACAATCTCCATTATAATAAGATATATATATATATATATATATATATATATATATATATATATATGAAAAGGGAGTGACTTAACAGAAGGCAAAATATCAAGAGAGACGCAACTTTGACTGTCGATAAAATAATTAACCGAATAAGTCAGGGTTATGAATGAATATAAAAGTGCTCAATACGTGTGTGTGTGTGTGTATATATATATATATATATATATATATATATATATATATATATATCCTTAGACATAGGGAGACAACTTAAAATAAAGAGAAACTTTTTCAAATAGTTTAGCAGTTACAAACAATATTCCACTAACCTTCAAAATGACTAAAGAAAAAAAAAGGAAAGAACTTATCTCCCCCTCCCTCCATGTTTTGTGCAATTCTTTTTAATTATTCCTTTTTATTTTATTTCTTTTCATTCGCCTTTGGGAGATTTCTCAGCAAATGTATTTTGGGACTTTAGACAATTTCCTTTTCTGTTCATCATACCTGAACATTATGAAGATGAAACTTGTTTTTCAAGTCATGTCAATCCTTTTAAAATAAAAGGAAAAAAACCAAATAAAGATTATTAAAGATAATGAAAAACGAAACAATGATTAAGTGGAGACATAAATCCTCAAGAAATTAAAAATTTGGCAAATATATTAAAAGGTGCTGATTTAATTTGAATAACAGGTTTTTATTATATACAAAGAGTTTTGAACATTGCTTTAATCTTTCATTTTATGTTATAGTTTCTACAGAATCCCTTGAGAGAAAAAAAAAAAAAATATATAATATATATATATATATATATATATATAAAAGGGTTTTGTAATTTGCTTGAAGCATTGTGTATATATTGGTTTGTTGGTTGGTTTTGAAGGCTGTCACAATGCGAGTGTAAAGAAAAAAGAAGGTAACTATGATGTTTTTTGTTAACCTGTCATTTATTTCTCAATATTTCGGGAAGAAATTCCCATCCTCAGAAGAATAGTTCCAGTATTCTTCTGAGGATGGGAATTTCTTCCCGAAATATTGAGAAATAAATGACAGGTTAACAAAAAACATCATAGTTACCTTCTTTTTTCTTTACACTCGCATTGTGACAGCCTTCAAAACAACCAACAAACCAATATATATATATATATATATATATATATATATATATATATATATATATATATATATATATTGCTAAACTAAAGAGCTTTGAACAAAATAGACTGAAGCATAGAGATCAGCTCCACCTAACTTTAAAACAAAAACATTTAACTCCTGCCTTGGAGCATTTCTTTTGTCAGTGTGCTTCATGGCTTGCAGCAGGGCTGGGCTGCTGTCACACTCGAGGAAACATAAAATGTCTTCTTGACAGCATGCACAACATGGGAGGAATCAAATCACTCACTGCTGACCCTCATCTATCATTCTCGATAGGAGAGTCCACCATATATATATATATATATATATATATATATATGTTAAGAGTAAGGAAAGGAATCCGGCAATATAAGTATAGACAAAAGGATATGAAAACAATGCTGTTAAAATGAAAATATTTTATATCATATTCATAGCTAATATTGAACAATATTTTGATTTATAAAAATCATCATCAGAGCTTGTTTTTAATCCGGACTCATCGAGAGAGAAGCAGAAAATAATTTAAATTCAAAATGAAAAACATTGATGTTCCAAAAAGCATGCAAGTCATGCGATCGTTTCGTCATTAGCACATCTGCTACACGTTTCTAAGCCAACGGATGAAACGATTGCATGACTTGCACGCTTTTTGGAACATCAATGTTTTTCGTTTTGAATTTAAATTATTTTCTGCTTCTCTCTCGATGAATCTGGATTAAAAACAAGCTCTGAAGATGATTTTTATAAATCGAAATACTGTTCAATATTACCTATGAATATGATATAAAATATTTTCATTTTAACAGCATTGTGTGTTTTCATATATATATATATATATATATATATATATATATATATATATATATATGTATGTATGTAAGTTGAAAATGGAAGCGAATCCGATGGTATGTAGAAATGAAAAATAAAGGAAAGAAAATGCTGAATGGATAAAATAGATTCTATTTTTATTTTGTTTTACTGACATGTTTCGGCCAGGAGTTTATCCATGTACATATATATTTTATCTTATTATTTTAAATACAAAATAAAATAACAATAGAAAACCATAAATTTTTTTTAGTATACAAGGAATAACGGCCTTCATCAGAGTAAATTCTTAAATAGGTACATGGATAAACTCCTGGCTGAAACACATGTCAGTAAAAAAAATTAAAATAGAATCTATTTTATCCGTTCAGCATTTTCTTTCCTTATTTTTCATTTCATATATATATATATATATATATATATACACACACACACATACATATACACACACAGTGATAGTTAGCTTTTTGATTTAGTGTGTCCTGGGGTGCACATATTTGATTTGAATGTCCCTGGTAAAATTTATGGGTCCCAACTAAAATTTCTTAATAGATTGTAGGGTTTTATCTATGATCTGGGAAACAACTAAAGCCATCTAACTTCTACCCTATCTGGTGTAATTCGTTTTTAAGAAACTATTGAAATGTATTTACAGTTAGTTTAAAATGGTGGAAGAAGAAAAAAGAAAAACACTAGGACACATGGATATGATTTTACTGTGTCCTTTTAGATTTTTGTGCATCAGGGATGCAGCACATGTACCTATCAGTATTTTTATGTATATATAATTGAAACTTCACCACTAGATGCAGTTTAAATGGTGGAAAGTGCTTGAGGAGAAAATTTTGGACAACCGTCTAGGAATCACAAGGTTCCAGGTTTGATACCAGCCCTCACCAACTCAGCAAATAAGTAGTACAGCTGTGGGTAATCTAATTTCCCAGGTCTACCGCTAGCTAAAATTGGATAGACTCCCTCGCTGTTTGGCCGATACAGACAATAGGCCACTCCACCAACTTGACTTACTACTTTATTTTTGGAGGATATGTGCTTAATTGAAGTTATACCTAATTTTGAAAATTAATTAGTTGATAATTAATGAAATTAGGCGGGCATATATGTTCAAATGTAAGGCTAAACAAATCGAGAAAATGTCAACCCTGTATGTACATTTCGACCTATTAGGTCTCATCAGCAAGGTTATAGACATGGGAGACTGCTTCGTGTGTGACTCAAAACCTCGACTCTACTTTATATAGAATTGCATCATATAAGAAATTTTGTAAAATAAGAGAAGAAACTGTAACAATCATAGCTGTGTCTTTTTAACAAAACATTCTTAAAAGATTATTGAAATATTTCCTACTGTCAGGGGAACCTGGTGTTGTCCAGGATAAAAATAATATTCTAAAGCAGATTTTGTTTATATTTGTCTGAAATTTTTAGATGAGTCTTGATATGTATTATTGGACACATGGCATAAGGGTTGAGTAAATACAGTTCTTGTTGGAATATTTTGTGATATAAGGTGTGCTACAATTCCTCACCTAGATTTATAGACTAGCCGAGATCAGCTGGTTCATTCCTTCACCAATCACTAGCCATACTGCTTGGCTGATACACATAGTTCTACTAGCACTCATTGAGGAGGGACTTAAAATACTCAGGACTCTTTACCAGAGGATTACCAAAGGATTCTTTACCAGAGGATTACCAAGGATCCAATTCCACTGGACAAATGTTCTTGCTTAAAGACTACAGGATGGCCCATAAGATTGTAACAGGTTATGCACCTAGGAACGCGAAGATTTTCATCAATAGCGAGCAAATGAACTTTGAGCTTTGGGAGGCCAAGTTCCATGGCTATTCAAGAACCCTATAACTACACAATATAATATAAGCACCATCTGGTCAAAGTGACAATCCATATTTTGTAGAAAAGAATGCGACAATTCCACTGGACAAGCGCTCTTGCTTAAAGTCTACAGTTCTAAGCAACAATCTGTAGGTTGCAGGTTCAGTCTTGGCCAAGGGTGATAATAACATAAGAATACTTAACATAGCTTAGCACTTGTACCCAGTCATGGTTAATGGAATGAGAACAGTCTACCCTGGTGGATTGAATAAAGGGTTTGGCACTAAGTCCTGAGAAGGCTCCTGATCATGACATGAAGCCTCCTGAGTTTGACAAGAAACACCTGAAGAAGGCCGGGGGCACATCGGATGAAACATTCTGTATATAACAATATGCGGACAATAGTCCGAAAAATCCAAATAATACAGATTTCTTTTTACTCCGTATTATTAATGCATGTTCCTGGCATTTTTATCAGGCATGTGAAAATTTTGTCATAATTCATCAAGATAGAAAATATAATTTATGTGTATGCACATATCTTAGGAATATTCATGAACATATCTTATGAATATGCATGAAGATATTCATATTCTCACAATTCATAAATGATATACATGTAAATATCAAAAGAAATTAGCTGAAATGTTTTTATATTTATGTATAAATACATTTTTACTTTCGCATTTACCCAAAATAAAATAAAAAATTCTCAACCTTGTATCCATATGAAAAAAAAAAAAAAAAGAAACTTAAAATAAATATTTACTTAAAATGAAAATGACACATAAATATTTTATGTACCATAAAATATTAATTAGCAAAAAAAAAAAAGCATTTATAGAAAAGCATATATCAATTGTCATAATACAAACGTTAAAAAAAAATGTAAAGAAAAAAAAATTGGTCACATAAGTAGATTTATACTTAATCAACTCGATTGTCAGATAACTTTATTATGAGGGTAGGTTCAACTAGTTATTTACTAAGTGTTGTAAGGGAAAGTATTTCCCCTACAATAAAGCTGGATTCATCCAACGAAGTACATAAACAATACAGGCTACACAAAGGAGTAGTCACGTAATAGCTAGTCTTGCTACAGAGATTTAATTACTGTTGTTAAAAAGCTGCATGTTGGACTATCTTGTTTATGTTAACCTTTCTTCCAGATTTCAATGATGTTATTTGATAACTCAGACAAAACACTAAGCTTAGCTTAGTTGTAGCACAAAGCTGGAAGTATAGACCACACAGTGAGAATCAAACTCACTAATGATGGTCTACTGATCCAGCTAGCTAACCATTGCACCACATAAGGTTCAAACTTGAATTAACCTCTAAAATATTACCATAAAATATTATACAAGCCAAAGAGCATTTAAAGAAAAGCATATATATCAAATGTCAGTAGGAAGCGTGTGGTGTAATAGTTAAAGTCATGGGAAATGAACTCGTAGCCCCAAGTTCAAATCCTGGACGTGGTAATTGAATTTCACTTGGCACTAATACCCTTGGGAAAGGTATGAATCCTACTCTCCCTCCAGCTATGGGTAAATAGCAGGGCAGACTGGGTTCTTTAACCATGGCTAGGTAACCAGTCTAGGAGAAGGAAAACTCTGAATTCAAACCTGTTGAACTCCGCTTAAGAAATTGACCTTGTGTCGTATCCTGCTCGTGCGGAGGAGTTGGTATGTATATATATATATATATATATATATATATATATCAAATGTCATAACAGAAATGTTTAAAAAGTGTATATCAACTTTTATAAGTAAAAAAAAAAATTGTTCACATAAGCAGATTTATACTCACTGAACTTGACTGTAAGATAACTTTATTTTGAAGAGAGGTTAAACTTCAGATAGTTATTTACAAAGTTTAGTTTAGTTGTAGCACAAAGCTGGAAGTATGGGGCACCTAGTGAGAATCAAACTTACTAACAATCTTATTTGTCTGTATTGTATGAATTTTTTTTTTACACTAAACACTAAAATTAAGATATTCATTTAATTTTAATAAAATTTTTTTTACAATTATGTAAAAATGGGTGTATTTAAATAAAAACATTGTCGTTTGTCATAAAACAGAACAAATTCCCACCCCTTCTGGCAATATATTTGAAAAATTAATTTTTACACCGCACAAAGGGCATTTTTTTTTTTTTTTTGCTAGTACAAATAATTTTTCATCAGATATATTTGAGACTTTAACTGGTACTATCACTCCAGGTCAGAGTGTATCTGGGAGTAATGGCAATGAAGGGGTACTCAACACTCCGCAGCGCTCCAGATCTGAATGCTTCCTTCTTTTCTTTAAGGAGTAGGGGTATCTCACCACTCTGCAGGAGGGGATATAGTCAGCATATTCCAAGCCCCCACTGACAGGGCGGAAAGAACTGAATAAGATCTTTATAACTAATGAAAAAATTGACTTATGAGACAAGTTTTAAAAGTGACAGATGATGAAAAAGAAATTGAAGGAGAGAAAAATACACAAAACCTGGTGAGTCAAATCAATGTCAAAAGGAATTTTTCACATTATGTTTAAAAAAATTAATATTGCTGTGCTATGCAGTTTATTCAAAAAGAGGCCCAGAAAAATAAACTTACAATCAAACCCTTTAAACACTTAGCTCCTTAACCGTCACATACACTTCGAGCTGAGCTCACAAAATTCATATTCACAGAAGAAATACAAAAATTAAATTCAAATCCCATTCAAATTTTGCTCCAGAGGGAAGACATCTTTGTTTAAAGCTATCCCATGATTCCATTGAAAGAAAGACTGAATAGTTGCTGTTCAAGATTGAGGAGCAATCAAAAATTCAGGAAGTACAGGGTGATTAAAGAAAATGTTTTTAACACCTTTATGGGAGCACCTTTATGATATAATTTCAGAATGTGTCAATACATGTTCACCATCCCTGTCAAAGCATTCTTGGAATCTGCACAGGTGAATAAAAAGAAAATGTTAATATTTCTGTGAGAGTATCTTTATTAGATAGCAGAACTGATATTATGGAGACCACCTGGGGAAAAGGTGTTGACAGGAATAGTGAACAAGTGGAGACTTTCAAATCCTAATATCATAAGGGAATTCCCATAGAAACATTAACATACACTTTTAAAAAAACAAACTCTTTGCCTACTGTAGAATAATCATACTAAGTCCAATTACCGTTGAATTGGCAAGACAAGACAGCAAGCAGTCGTAACCCAATACGATTCTGGTATGCTGTAAAGACCGCTGCAAAGTGGCAGGATTTATGGAGCCTCAGAGGATCATACAAACCAAGCAGCCAATCAGAACTCAGGGAATGGAATCACCCAAATGCATGAGTGAACTGGATAATTTTTTTTTTTTTTTTTTTTTTTTTTTTAAATGGGGGTATCTCACCACTCTGCGGGGGATATAGTCAACATACTTTCTTTCCTTTTTTTTTTTTTTTTAAGTTAAAAATTTTTTTAATTTTTTTTTTTTTTTTACACTAAACACTAAAATTAAGATATTCATTTAATTTTAATTAAAGGTATGCTGTAAAGACTGCTGCAAAGTGGCAGGATTTATGGAGCCTCAGAGGATCATACAAACCAAGCAGCCAATCAGAACTCAGGGAATGGAATCACCCAAATGCATGAGTGGACTGTTCTGAATTCCCATAAGTACCACTTGTCTTGACATTGGTTCAGTTGTGCTTGGCCAGTCACATTATTCAAACCAATTGTTGACTGACTGACTTCAATACCTACCAAATTTCCCCCATGGCTGTATCACATTTTAAAAATATTTTTTACCTGGCTGTACCAAATTTTCTTGGTATTTTTTTACCTGTATCATGGGATATTTCAAAGTTCCCTACCTATTTGCCTCGGAATTCTCGGCTCTCCCACTATTGCGATCCTACTGTAAGCCACTGATGGTTAGTTCATCATAATTGAGTAGGACTCCGATTACAATATCAATAGAACTTTATTTGAACAGAATGAGTTCTGAGGTGAATAGATAGTGAACTTTAAAATATCCTATCATACAATAATAATAGGACTTTATTTGAATAGAATGAGTTCTGAGGTGAATAGATAGTGAACTTTAAAATATCCTATCATACAATAATAATAGGACTTTATTTGAATAGAATGAGTTCTGAGGTGAATAGATAGTGAACTTTAAAATATCCTATCATACAATAATAATAGGACTTTATTTGAATAGAATGAGTTCTGAGGTGAATAGAGAGTGAACTTTGAAATATCCCATAATACAATAATAATAGGACTTTATTTGAATAGAATGAGTTCTGAGGTGAATAGATAGTGAACTTTGAAATATCCCATCATACAATAATGATAGGACTTTATTTGAATAGAATGAGTTCTGAGGTGAATAGATAGTGAACTTTGAAATATCCCATCATACAGATAAAAAAATACCAAGAAAATTTGGTACAGCCATGTGAGGAAATTTGGTAGGTAAAGAGTTAAATACGTAGAATTCTGCAGATCAACTGTGATATAAATGGCTGCAATGAATCTAATGCAGGGCAATTAATTCATTCCTGGTTAAACATCTTATTCACATGAATAGAGGCCAAAAATTGTCAGGATTTTAAGATTATTATGCGTTGCTAAAAATAGAATTGTAATTATCAACAGGATCAGTGAAGTGTACAATTTAAAAGAAGAAAATTGTCATTTACACATTTTTGGTTTATTTTGTCCTTATTGTTTTTTTTTGTTTTGAAATAAGCTTAAAATTGTGTGAATAATTGTCGTATTTTGGCCTTCTTCCCAACAAGGTACATTAGGGAAGTGCTGAATCACAAAAGTAATACCACTCAATACAAAAAAAAAAAAAAAACAACATCAGAGAGGGGGAGGGCAGAGAAAAAGAAAGAGAAAAAGACAGAGACAGAGAGAAAAATAGAGACAGAAAAAGAGAGAGAGACAGAGAGAGAGAGAGAGAGAGAGAGAGAGAGAGAGAGAGAAAAAGAGAGAGAGACAGAGAGAAAAGACAGAGACAGAGAGAAAGAGACAGAGACAGAGAGAAAAAGAGACAGTGAGAGAGAGACATAGAGAGTGAGAGAGAGAGAGACATAGAGAGTGAGAGAGTGAGACATAGTGAGAGAGTGAGACATAGAGAGATAGAGAGAAGAGCTATTATTAAGATCCAATCTCTTTTTGTTTATTCAGTGTTTACCAATAAAAAAAACTCAAGTTGAAAAATAAATTAATATATTACGAGAAGTGCAATTTAAACATCACCCTTGAATTCTAGGATTTCCCTAACTAGTTTATATCACTTTAGTCCTATTTCTGTAATTTACATTAAATTGGAGACACGTGGTGTGATGGTTACTGTCGCAAGAAATAGACATGATGAGACAGGTTCAAGTCTTGGACAAGGCTGATTGCATTTCTCATAGTGAAAGGTATGAATCCAACTATGGGTAAATAGTAGGGCAGACTATATATATATATATATATATAAATAAAAAGAAACTAAAGTTTTATAAGTATCTGAAAAGCTCAAAATGTATGATAACTAACAACTTTTTCATTTATTCCTTTATTTTCTTTACAAATCAAAAAAAAAAAAAAAAAAAAAGATTGAGTTTTCTCTTAAGAAAAATATTTAAGTTATTAATAATAGTTTTTTATTTCCCAATCAATTGATTAAAAAAGAAATTTTGCAATTAGAAAATTTATACTATTTTATCAGTTTATAAGGAAAAACGAAAAATAATGATAAAACTTCATTTTTATTGACTGCAATTTAAGAAATATTATTTTTCAAAAGCAGATATTCATTACTTTTGCTACTGCATTAATAAAATACCAGATATTTTTTTAATTTTTTAAAAATCTATTTTATTTATTTCATTACTTTTGAAATATTTGATTTTATCAATGGAATTGAGCATGCAATATGAACTGCTTTGAAAGAAGCAGCAGACAAGTCAAAAAAGAATAGGAAGAGAAAGAGAGAAAATACAAAAGAGAGAGGGGGGGGGCTTCAATTAAATTGTGTGCATCATGGGATAGAAATGGAAGGCATGAAGAAAGGGCTATTAATTAAAAAGCCTCTTCAAAACTATGCAATTAAGTAAAGCTTTTAATTTACTAACCTCTCAAATGTAGGGCAATTTTTTTTTTTTTTTTCATTTTAGAAAAGAAAAATAACAGCAAGCTTTTAACAGCACCCAGCAATTTAATAGCAAAAATAGAAGTAAACAGTGTTAAAAGATAAAAGCAGAATTAAGTCATAATAAATATGTCCATTTTTCTACCCCCTCCCATCTCCCCCCCCCCCGATTTCTGTACAAATCATACCCCCTCCTGTCAGAAAATGACAAACATTCCTCTCTCTCTCTCTCTTTATCACATCTTTCCTTCCTCTGTGCCCTCTCTCTCTCTCTCTTTTGCAATTTCTTTCTTTCTTTATTACATTTTCACCATCATCATCAACCACATATGTTTTCACCACCACTATCATCATCAACTACATATTATGTTTTCACCATCATTATCATCAACATCATCAACTACAAATGTTTTCATCATCATTATCATCAACAACTACATGTTTTTACCACCATCATCATCAACTACATGTTTTTACCACCATCATCATCAACTACATGTTTTTATCACCATCATCAACTACATGTTTTTATCATCATCATACATCATGTTTTTATCACCATCATCATCATCAACATGTTTTTATCACCATCATCATCATCAAGTACATGTTTTTATCACCATCATCATCATCAAGTACATGTTTTACCACCATCATCATCATCAAGTACATCATCATCATCAAGTACATGTTTTTACCACCATCATCATCATCAAGTACATGTTTTTACCACCATCATCATCAACTACATGTTTTTACCATCATCATCATCAACTACATATTACATTATCATGATCATCGTTTATATGTTACATTTTCACCACCACTATCATTATGATCGTCATCTACATATTCTAGCATGTATATGTGTACATAACTAATTGCAAGATATGCAAAAATCAGGTTAAGTGGTGGTGTGGCTACCAATTTGAAATTCTTGGAGGAGGGGGTGTGGAGGAGGGGGACTGAAAAATAACAACCCAAGTTTAGGAAATTTTATAGGACATGTTACACTCAGTAGAAACAGAAATTCACCACCCAAATCAGAATTTTTAAAAATCAGGATGTGGTGCTAAAACATTCAACAATCTATAAATCATTTATTTTTTTATGGAGGTGTGTGGTGTAATGGTTACCACCGTAGGAAATAGGCACGACATAGCGAGTTCAAATCCTGGATGAGGCTGTTTGCATTTCACATAGCACTAATACCATTAGGAAAGGTATGAATCCAACTTCGGCCTTTGAGAGGTAAAAATCATATGATTTAGACACCTTATATTTGGAGGTGCATAGTGTCATGGTTAGAGTCATTGGAAATGAACTCGTTAACTCGAGTTCAATCCTGGACAAGGCTATTTGCAGTTCACATAGTGCTAATACACTTAAGTTCGGTTTGAAGTTCCATGAAGGCTCCTGATTACAATATGAAGGCTCTCGAGTTTGACAAGAAATACCTGAAGAAGGCTGGAGGGCACATCGCTCGAAACGTTGTGTACATAGCAATAAAGATGACAATAGTCTGAATAACCCAAATAATACAAAAAGACTTTTTTGTCTTTATTTTTGAGATGAGGCTTGATGTGTATAATTTTGATTTTTCAGACAGTTGTCCTCATCTTTATCGTGGTATGTAAAAATCACAACATTTTAGCCGCTGTATCCTCTGGCCTTCCTCAGGTGTTCCTTGTCTATCCAAGCATAGCAATGATCCAACCTAGGAAATCATCTTGAACAGTTAGGATAAAATATCGCTTTCATATTGCCTTAACTTTTCGGGAAAAACACCTTCAAACAACTAGGGAGTTAAATAGTAGCAAGGGTCAGTTTTTCAACAGTCACCGCTTAGCATTTTTTAGGGCAGGAGGCCAGGACGCATTTATGTGATATGCACCCCAAAAAAAACATAAATATATATGATTTTCATTTGTTGTCTGTAAAAATATTTCCTTTTCCTGGTGTTCTCTGTCTATACACATAGCAATGACCCAACCTGAGAAATCATTTTGAATAGTTTCTCAGTCACCGCTTAGCATTTTTTAGGGCAGGAGGCTAGGATGCATTCGTATATACCCATTTTTTTGCTTGACTTAGTTTAACATAATGGTGGATCATCGTTTAAATATAAAAAATATTCTAATTGCTTAACAACAACTTATATCTAATCTACCATGGACTCGTCGCCCCGAGTTCAAATCCTGGACGTGGTAATTGCATTTCACTTAGCGCTAATACCCTTGGGAAAGGTATAAATCCTACTCTCCCTCCAGCTATGGGTAAATAGTAGGGCAGACCGGGCTCTTTAACCTTGGTTAGGCAACCGGTCTAGGAGAAGGAAAACTCTGAATTCAAACCTGTTGAACTCCGCTTAAGAAATTGACCTTGTGTCACATCCTGCTTGTGTGGAGGGGTTGGTAAATATATATATCTAATCTACCATGAAAGTTTTGAGCATATAAGAATTAGAAAGGAAGATAAGGATTAATATTGGGAAAAGAATGCTCATGGTGTAATGGTTAGAGTCATAGGAAATGGACTTGTTGACCAGAGTTCAAATCCTGAACAAGGCTGTTTTTATTTCACATAGCGCTAATACCCTTGGGAAAGGTATGCATCTAACTACTCTCCCTCTGGCTATGGGTAAATAGTAAGTTAAACAGAGCTCTTTAACCTTGGCTAGGTAACCAGTCTAGGAATAGGAAAACTCTGAATTCAAACCTATTAAACTCCACTTAAGAAATTGATCTTGTGTCACATCCTGTTCGTGTGGAGGGGTTGGTAAATATATACATAGGGAAAGAGAAATCAGAGAAAAATTGTTTTGTTTTTTTTAAATTTTTTTTTTTTTAAATTTGATGATTAAAACACTTGAAGAAAATATTTTATAAATAAATATAAACAGTGCATAGTGATATTCTATAATTCTTTATTCTATATTTTTTTTTTTAATTTCTTAAAGAAATGTTCAAGAGCAAAAATTTTGTGTTATTAATTTCCACTTTTCCCCATCAACATATCACATAAAAACTCGAAGCCGCATAAAAAAAGGACAAGACTGGGATTAATTCTCAGAGATCAAAAGAGATTAATATGGATCAAAGTGTACATCAGGATAAGAGACATTGTAGAAATTATTAGACAACAAAAATGGGAATAGACAAGTAACCAAATTTACATCACAATACCCTCAGGAATTGTGTAAGTTTATCAATGAGTATTTAATTTATAGTCAAAATCATTAATACTCTCTCGCCAACCGTCCTTATCGGTCATCAGCCCTGTGACATCCTCCACACGGCATCCAGAATCCGCAGAGCTAGTTTATGTAGATTTTTGCTGGTTAGCCTACACTGGTGTGTCCATGTGTAGGTGTCCACAGGAGGATGTCACTTATGAGTTTGCCCTTGTTTGTCCATCTTACTTTGATGGTTTGTGTGATAGAAGGTAAGTAGCTGTACAGCTGCTTTTTTTCGCAGGGTGCTGCTTCCAAGATTTGTTTACGACAGCACACTTCATCCTTGTATATTTCCTATCTACTGTGTTTCCCTGAAAATAAGACAGGGCTTATATTCATTTTTACTCCGAAATATAACATTAGGGCATTTTTCAGGAGAGGTCTTATTCTTCATATATTGAAAAACGACATTACAAAATAGAAAATTACGAAATTTCAAATAAACAGAAAGTATGAAACTAGGGCTTATTTTAAGGGGAGGGATTATATAAAAATCACACTAGGTCTTATTTTCAGGGAAATGCTGAAGTCAGTCATTCAGTATACTGTTGGTTTGGACAACAGCAACTGGCTAAGCACAACTGAACCAGCCAGTCACTCAGTATACTGTTGGTTTGAACAACAGCAACTGGCTAAGCACAACTGAACCAGCCAGTCACTCAGTATACTGTTGGTTTGGACAACAGCAACTGGCTAAGCACAACTGAACCAGCCAGTCACTCAGTATACTGTTGGTTTGACACAACAGCAACTGGCTAAGCACAACTGAACCAGCCAGTCACTCAGTATACTGTTGGTTTGGACAACAGCAACTGGCTAAGCACAACTGAACCAGCCAGTCACTCAGTATACTGTTGGTTTTGGCTAAGCACAACTGAACCAGCCAGTCACTCAGTATACTGTTGGTTTGGACAACAGCAACTGGCTAAGCACAACTGAACCAGCCAGTCACTCAGTATACTGTTGGTTTGGACAACAGCAACTGGCTAAGCACAACTGAACCAGCCAGTCACTCAGTATACTGTTGGTTTGGACAACAGCAACTGGCTAAGCACAACTGAACCAGCCAGTCACTCAGTATACTGTTGGTTTGGACAACAGCAACTGGCTAAGCACAACTGAACCAGCCAGTCACTCAGTATACTGTTGGTTTGGACAACAGCAACTGGCTAAGCACAACTGAACCAGCCAGTCACTCAGTATACTGTTGGTTTGGACAACAGCAACTGGCTAAGCACAACTGAACCAGCCAGTCACTCAGTATACTGTTGGTTTGGACAACAGCAACTGGCTAAGCACAACTGAACCAGCCAGTCACTCAGTATACTGTTGGTTTGGACAACAGCAACTGGCTAAGCACAACTGAACCAGCCAGTCACTCAGTATACTGTTGGTTTGGACAACAGCAACTGGCTAAGCACAACTGAACCAGCCAGTCACTCAGTATACTGTTGGTTTGGACAACAGCAACTGGCTAAGCACAACTGAACCAGCCAGTACTCAGTATACTGTTGGTTTGGACAACAGCAACTGGCTAAGCACAACTGAACCAGCCAGTCACTCAGTATACTGTTGTTTGTTGGTTTGGACAACAGCAACTGGCTAAGCACAACTGAACTGAACAGGCCAGGCAATTACAGGGGAGCAACCTGGACAATGAACGGGGTATTTTCATCAGCATTGGCTTAGGGGGCGGAGTGACATTGAGTGAGGTCAGGTCGCTTTTAATATTGGGAGAAACATTGTCTAAAATCTTAAACAATATTGCACTTAAAATGTCAAGAAAGTCCTTAACAACAGGGTGTGTCCCTAAAACATCTAACTTAAATGGATATTGATGCAGTAAACAGTCCTTAGAATGTTCAAATGATCCCATACTTAGTAGTCATCGTGCAAATGAAGGAGAAAGTATAGAAGTGTTGGGTTGATAGAATTGTCAAGAGGAGCAGCTTTTATGAAGCTATATATATATATATATATATATATAATATAAAGTGAGGGTGAGGCTAAAAGTTAATTAACTTTGGTAAATAAAGCATAATACATTAAATAGCCAAAAAATGATATCTAAATGATATATAAACATGGCAATTTACAATGTGCGGTAACACGAAAGAAAGATATAGATATGAATAAACATGTGGATTATAGATTGGGAAATACAAGTTCATAAAAGTGATTGGTTTGGTTTGGTTTGATTTATTTTACGCCATATCAACCTCAGTGGGTCATTTAATGCTGATAAAGTTTCGAAATAAATTCATTCTTAATGGATACTCAATTTTTTATAAATACATTTTTCTATTCTCCGGGTCAGAGTGGACCAGGGAGCAATGGTGATGAAGGGGTGCTCTACATTCCCCAAACCTCCAGAACTGGAACCTCACCATCAGATAGAGTTTAACATCATTCCCAGGATATGTAGACCCTCAGCAACCACCTTCTAGCACACATTATAAAAAGGGTTGGGGCTTGACATAAAGGCAATAGGGTTGGGGCAATCATATAGGTGCTAGGGCTTGACAGGACCAGTTGATTGATCGGAGTGGACCTCTCCGACCGCCAGTCTAAGTAAGGGTCTAAGTGGAGTGTTGCAGGTCATGGATTGCTCATTCACCAAAACTCTATCCTTAAGCATGACAGGTTGCCACCCACAGCCAACAGGTGGCCCCATTTGGGGAGTCTTACCCCTCTGGAGAGGTGCAGTCAGTGCATTCTAACACCCCAGTCGACAGGGCAGTGTTTGGTTTGGTAGATTTTATGCCATGTTAACATTTGTTGGGTTATTTTATACCAAAGATGTTTTGTTTTATTCATTCTTGTTGGGTATGCAAATTTCTTTTTAAAAACTCAATTTCTTTTAACACATTTTTTTTAAAATTCATTAGGTCTCTTGTAATAACAGTATGAAATTGTAATATTTTGCCTCTGGGAGACATAATGTGATGGAGTCAAATTTTGGTTAGTAAATTTAGATGATCATTCCCTCGGCATTTCTGAATCAAGTCTATCCTCAATATATATATGAGAGAGAGAGAATGTTTTCAATGTCACTAGGTTGATATACTTAATTAAAAATATTAAGACGTTCTAATTTTCTACTTTCTTCTTTTTCTATACAAACCATCTCTTTCTTAAATATCACTTTTAAACAAAACAGAAAAAAAAGCTTCTTTTTTTTTGTTTATTCTAATTTATACAGTAGATAAAGAAAAAGAATTTTGTAATCCAAATCTCCTGAAAGGGTTGATCTGCCATAAAACACCCACACACGGTATCATTCATAAATAAATCCTAATCCCTCCAAAAGAAAGTGTAAAATTTAAATCTCCAGTAAGGATTATTCATTACATAACAAAAAGCAGTACATTAAAGATTATGTCGTACCTATTTTTATAATCTGATAATCTACAGACTAATTCCAAAGGTAAACAAGTTTAACAATGTTAAATCCACAAGATTATCAAGTACAAGGTTTTCCCTTCGTACATCAAATGTCATGACTTTGTGAGAATTTATAAATAACCACACTCGGGTTAAAAATATTCATCTACAAAACAACATCACACATTTAGATTTTTGGGGGCAGGTTTACAGACAATTACCCCCTATTAAACAAACCATCCGCATAAGACAGACAAGACATACGGGAGAAGAAAGGATGAACTCATGAGTGACGTTCTCCTGTGGAAACCAGCACACGGACACACCAGTGTGGGCTGTCCAGCAAGGACCTACATAGATCAGCTCTGTGCAGATTCCAGATACTGCACAGAGGACCTCCCTGGCGATGACCGATAGGGACGATTGGTGAGAGATTGTCATGGATATCCATGCTGCTGGCACGACCTGCTGATGATGAATAACCTTTCTACAACTCCTGTCTACCAAACACTCCACTTTGACTGCTCATCTAACCTAAGTAAGGACCAAAGTGGATCAATCGCCTGGTCATGTCAAGCCTTAATATTTATATGATTGTCCCAACCCTATTGTTCTTATGGCAAGCCCCAATACTTTTTATCATATATGTGCTAGAAGGTAGTGACTGAAGTATGACGTTAAACTCTCTGATGGTGAAGTTCCAATTCTGGAGCTCTAGGAATGTGGAGTAGCAATTACTACCAGGTCTACTCTGACCCAGAGTGGTAGTACCTGTTAGGGTCCCATCTATGGGCTAAATAGAGAAAATAGAGTTTAAAAAGATGTGTGTAAAAAAAAAAAAAGAAAAAAAAAGAGTACCATAAAAAATGATTAAAACAAAATGTCTTTGGCATAAAATAACCCAACAAGGTTTGACATGCCATAAAATCCAACCAACCAAAACCTGTCTACCAAACTTAACCTTTCAAAATTTTTCAACATAATCGAGAGAAAAACAAAAAAAAAAAAACTTTAGAGATATCAATTTCTTTTCTGTTCAATTTAGAATTACTTATAATTGAAATTAATTTTATGAATACACAAGAGAATCATTTATTAATTAAATTATGAATGTACAAGAGAATTATTGAACACGACTAATGAACAATTATATTAAATTAAATCATTGAAATTATTAATCATTTTTGTAGATTATCAATCAAACTAATTTTATTATTATTTTCAGTATTTTTATTAAAAACACCCCCCCCCTTCAGTTTGTGGAGATGCAGGTGGCCTAACAGTGAACCACACAAAGACTGGAATTAGCAAACAAGAGTTCAAGTCTTGGTTGGGGCAGTTTGCATTCACTTTACACTATGATACTCTTCAGAAAGGCATGAACCCACTCCTCCCCTTATCTAAAATTAAAATAGCAGGGTAGTTGGAGCCCATTAACCTCATAAAAGGAAATCCATCTTGGGTCAGGTCTAGGATCATTAGTTGCAACTGGTATCATATAACCCAACATAACCTGTCACATCATAAATATGTAATATGCATGTAGAAGATATGGGCACTGCTAAGTTTCTGAAAGTTGTGAAAAATATCCCCCCCCCCCTCGGATTGTGGAACAGTGAACAGCACAAAGACTGGAATTACCAAACAAGAGTTCAAACCCTAGTTGGGACAGTTTAAATTCACTTTACACTATAATTCTCTTGAGAAAGGCATGAATCCACTCTTCCCCTTATCTGCAAATAAAATAGAAGAGCGATTCGAGCCCATTAACCTCATAAAAAGGAAATCAATCATGCTCTTGGGTCAGGTGTAGGATTATTATTTGCAACTGGTATCATGTAACACAATACACGTTGTCACATAGCAGATGGACACTGCTAAGTAATCCCCATGGCTGTGAAAGAATTATTTGACCTGGCACCACAAAGGTCAAAGGAAATGTCCATGTCCATAAAAGGAAATCCATCTTGGGTGTTCAATAACAGGTCAGGTCAAAGATCATTAGTTGCAACTGGTATCATGTAACCCAATACACCCTGTCACATTTTACCTGTAGACGAGATGGATACTGCTAAGCAAACCCTATTGCCTCGAGAGGAAATTAGTCAGCATGGCATCTAGAAATCCTAATAGGTCAGGGGTCATGACTTAAATTACAGAATTTTTTTTTTTTTTTTTTTTAGAAAAGAACTTTAACTACAGTCTGGATTTATTACGTTCCTCTTATACAATTAATAGCCACATCATCATAATGTCACACTAGTAGCATGGATATCCATGACAATCTCTCACCATATATATATCATTCATTGCTCTCAGGAGGTCCACTGTGCAGCATCCAGTATCTGCACAGAGCTGGTCAATGTAGGTCTTTGCTGAACGTGCCCATGTGTTGGTTTCCATAGGAGAACGTCACTTATGAGTTTGTCCTTGCTTCTCCAGCAGTGCCAAGGACGGTTTGTGTGATAAGGGACAAGTAGCCATACAGCTGGTTTCTTGTAGGGTGTTGTTTCCATGATTTGTTTAAGATTGCGCACAGCTCCCATCTAGCTTATTCTCTAGGTGATTAATTAGGGTCCAAGTGGTTGGTGCAGCCATATAGTAGCACTGATACAATTAAGATTGGATTTCTATATGACTGATTATCTGTCTACAGCAGACCATGCCTTCTATATCTGACTGTAATACCAATGATTAATTCTTGAATTTGGTTAAGGTTTCTTCTTGAATTTCAAAACTAGTCTAGTTGTCTGTATACCTGAGGCCTGAATCTTTTTTTCAAATGATTTAATAATTATCTTTCTAAAGTTTAATAAGTTTAGAATATAATACAGTGTTTGGGTTATTTAGTTAGTCAATTTACAGTGTTACTCATAAGTATTTAAATAAATGGACAATTTGGTTCTAATTGTTTTGTTTTAAGAGTTAATCACAGGAACATTATGTAAGAAACAAATTTGATTGCAATCAACCTAGCAGGGCATACATTTTAGTCCAGGTTAAAAGCATGGCATGGTTAACCCAAAACCATGCTACTCGTGCACTGAGCTGGTGAGGGCCAGTATCAAACCCAGAACCTTGTGGTTCCAAAGCAGATGCTCTACCAACTGAGCTAAACTGGCTGCTAAAAGCATAGTCAGGGTAAGCCAAACATTTTTAGACCTATTTTTACAATACAAGCATCATTGGGGAGCAAAAAGTTGGTAAATGCATCTGACTTTGGCCCATTTTCCAAAACTTACAATGATATTCGCATAGTAAAAATAAGTCTAAAATTTTTTGGCTTTCCTTACTGTCAGTCGGTAGAGCCTCTACCTTGGGACCACAAGTTCGATATGGGCTCTCACCAACTGAGCACATGAGTAGCATGGCTTGGATCTGTGCAGTAAAGTTGGGAGCTGATGGTGAAAAAAAAAAAAAAAATGAGATAGGTCTCTCTATTGACTATTTTAATATTAGTCATATTGTGGTTTTGAATAAGAAATTTTTAGAGAAAAAATATTTTTTGTAATTGGAATGAAAAAAAAAAAAAAAAATTCTATCCCAATAAAATCTTGTTCAGAATTGATCAAGTTGGTTGGATTTTATGACATGTCAACCCTAGTTGGGTTATTTTATGCCAAATACATTTTAAACACATTTTTGAAACTCATTTTGTTCTACTTAACCCATAGATAGGACCCTAACAGGTACTACCATTCCAGAATTGATCAAGGAGATTAAAATGACAAACCAACATTGCTTATTTGAAAGAGTTACCATAACTTATAAATTTGGGTCCTTCTCCCCTCCCCCAACCCTTAATGGCGCCTGTAATCTTATGCAATAAAAACAAATTTTATTGCATGTTCAAATACTTATAATCAGTACTTTCTATCAGGTAATGCTCATAAAAGCTATACAAATTACACAATCATAATTACCTGAACACATGCAAGTACTGTTTTTTTCTTATTTAAGAATGCAGGGGTCATTAAGGATTTTGAACAGGGGTGGGGGGGAGTCCAAATTAATTTATGAGCTTCCAAGTAGCAATATGAATTTGCCTTTTCAATTGACTTGACATATTATAAACAAGATTTCATAAAGAAACCTTTATTAGGTTTCTTTTCCTTTTTTTAAATCTTATTATAATGGAGATTCAGTGTGTCTGTAACCAAAACTATGTCACTACTTACATCACAATACTTTCAGGAATTGCATAATTTATAGTCAAAATCCTTAATGCATAGAATAAATCTTATTTATTAATGATGTCTAAGAAAATTTAAATTGATAAAATTTCAACTAAAGTTAATATCAATACAACGGCATAAATCTTCTGTATTTGGTTTAGAGATTTGTTGTATTATTGTTAATTTTTGGTCCAAATATTGCTTATTTAATGCTATATATGTTAAAATCTTAATATAATGGAGATTCAGTGTCTGTCTGTAACCAAAACTATATCACTGCTTACATCATAATACCATCAGGAATTGCGTAAGTTTATCAATGAGCATTTAATTTATAGTCAAAATCATTAATATATAGAATAAATATTATTTATTAACAATGTCTCTATGAAAATTTGAGTTAGATTTTCCTCAAAACAGTCCATGTTATTAGTGCATTTAAAATCCTACAATGTGTCTTATATATAACATAAAAATAAAGATTTATATAATATATGGTGTGGTTAATTTGCATACTGGTTTTAAGAAAACTGGGTTTAATAAATAATTACTTTGTGTTATTAATCTAATATTATTGTTTTATTCTCCAACATATTAAAATCTATCCTATGAATGATTTTATCTAGACACCAATTAAAATATAATTAAAATAAGTGTAATCTTTTTATATGCATTCTTATTTAATTCAGTTTGTCTTTCTAATCTATTTCATTACATTAAACCTTAAATACATATGCCCAGAGGGTGCATATTCTTGCTAGTTTTGTTAAAAAAAATTTTAAATATTTTTTTTCCCCAGGAATTTAGTCTTCAGAATCATAAAACATAACTAAACATGTTTGAATTTTTTTTGAGATGAGGCTTGATAATTTGAATTATTTAGATTTTTCGGATTGTTGCCCTTGTAAGGGCAGTCTCCCTTGTCTGAGGGTTTTGGTAAATCTCCTGTGTCTGGAGACCCTATTTTGGTCACATGACACAGGAACCCAAGAAGGGAACCCCCTTCTTCTGATGCCACTGAACAAGCCTGAACGTGCTTGTCACCTCTCTCTAGCAGACACCTATGGTGCATGCCAGACGCCACAGACACGACACTGCTCACAGTAAGTGGTTTCCACCTATTTTGTCTATGAATACTACTGTGTATGTTTGGACACTTGTGACGTTCTATAGTCCGGGGAACTTTGTTCCCCTATACATGTTGTAATAAAGTCTCATAAACATAACTAACGTGTTTGTCGTTTTCCTAACTGAAGTGTTCCACATTGGGTACTTATCCTTTAAGTAACCCAATGTTTTATAAGAACCAGAGTTAATACTCTGTGAACCTCTTATACCCTCCTCTTTATTGTCATATATATGTTTCAGCTGATATGGCATTCTTCAGGTGTTTCTTGCCAAATTCTAAAACCTTCTCTTTGAACATAGGAGCTGCCACATGGTGCAACAGATATAAGGGCTTAGTTAATTCAGTTCTAAGAGAGAATCATCTGAAGGTTGCAGGATCAATCCTGACCACAGGCGATAATAACATAGAATACTTAACATAGCTTAACACTTGTATGTGGTCATGGTTAATGGAATGAGAACAGTCTACCCAGGTGCAGTGATGCTGATAGCTTTTTGATTTAGTGCTTCCTAGGATGCACATATTTGCTTTGAAGGAGTTCCCGGGAAAATTTATTGGTCCCAACTAAAGCCATCTAACTCCTACCTTGTAAACTCTCCTGTGTAATTTGTTTCAAAGAAACTATTGAAATGTAATTACAGTTAGTTTGACATGGTGGGTGAAGAAAAAAGTAAAACACTGGGATGCATGGATATGATTTTACTGCGTCCTTTTAGATTTTTGGGCGATAGGGACGCAGGATGCGTACCTATCAGCATCTCTGCAGGTGGATTGAATAAAGGGTTCAGTTCAAAGTATAATTGGATAGATATCTTCCCCAAGGGTATTAGCCCTATGTGTTTGGTTTAGTTTATTTTGTTTTACGGCATATCAACCTCAGTGGGTTTAATGCCGATAAAGTTTTGAAATAAATTCATTCTTAATGGATACACAATTTTTTTTATAAACACATTTTTCTATTTAACCCATAGATGGGACCCTAACAGGTACTACCACTCTGGATCAGAGTGGACCAGGGAGCGATGGTGATGAAGGGGTACTCCACATTCCTCAGAGCTCCAGAATGGAACCTCACCATCAATTAGAGTTTAACGTCATTCCCAGGACATGAAGACCCTCAGCCACCACTTTCTAGCACCCATATGATAAAAAGGCTTGTGGCTTGCCATAAGGGCAATAGGGTTGAGGCAATCATATATAGTGCTTGATGTGACCAGCTGATTGATCTTAGTGGTTCTTTCTGGCCAGCTCTATGTGAAATGCAAATATCCTGTCAGAAGTCGTTCTTTTTTTTGTCTAAATATTGGAAAAGAGGAATTATCATTATTAACACCAACAAATTTTAAACAAAGTAGAAAATATATGTGCACTTCAGGAATTGAACTCGGTTTGCAGTGTTCATTTCCAATGACATGTTAGATAATTTCATAAGCAGCTTATGAATTATGTACAAACCTGTATTGAAGTCAGTCTACTGTTGGTTTGAATAACTAAGTCAACTGAAGCAGTGTCCAAGACAGTTGGTATATATAGAAATCAAGAATGATCCATTCATGAATTTGGGTGATTTGGGTGATTCCATTCCTTGAGTTCTGATTGGCTGCTTGATTTGAATGATACTGTGTAGTTTTATAAGTATCCTGTCATTCTGCAGTAGACTTTGCGACTATTCGGGTTTGTATTGAGTTACAACCGTTTGTTGCCTTGTCTTCCCAATTCAACGGTAATTGGAACTTTGATAGTTAGAATATTTGAATTAGAGTCCATTAAATTTAAAATAGGAGGTGGGGAATTTTCCATAGCCGTTGGGATTATGATTGGCATGATGATGATCCCAACTGACATTCCAGTACAAGCGTGAGAATAAGTTTTAGTTTAATAAGTCAGTTTTGACCAAACTTTCGAGGAGCGTTGATTTTGTTGTCAGCCCTCAGAGTCCATCTCCCCCCATGGTGGAATCATGGGCTGGTTTCTGGAGACAAAGCTTTATCAAGAAAAAACCCAAGTCTTATCAAGTAATTTAAAACAAGAGATGACAGCTCAAAGAAATCAACAAAGAAAACCAACCCTTAACAAGAAGCCCACTAGATTGACGTAAAAACATGGCAGCCGAGGTAGAACCAGTAAGCATAGTTAAAACATAAGAATCATCAGTTTAAATACAGTCTATGAATTAACTTTTTGCGAATTGGGTTACAGTTTAGGGGTTTGGGGATTAAGGTTGTTTTTAATTACGTATTGCTTAAAAAATATTAATACATTTCATTAACCATTGAAATTAAGCATTGAATCCAACGGTAGACACATTAGTCTCAGTTGTTTGTGTTAGTATTGCAATGTATAATTTCAATTAAACTTGGTTTTAAAAAAAATATTTTTCAACATTAAATGCATAGTAATTTGGGGTTATTTGTTGTTGTTTTTTTTAAGCAATACGTAATAAAAAACAACCTTAATCCCCAAACCCCAACCCAATTTGCAAAAAGTTCATTCATAGGGGGACCACCAAAAAACTTTCCATTTTAATTTTCCGACCAATTTGCAAGTTTAGCCAAGGCTAATATATGATATTATTTATAATAATATCAGTTATTACAATATATAATTTCTCTGTGTAAAAGGTTGGTCCGAAAGTCTTGTCACCCCTACATATTGTTTTAACTTTTTTGTTAATAATAGAATATGTAATAGCGTTAATTACAATACACAATGCTGATAGGTATGCATCCTGCATCACTGATGCAGAAAAATCATGTCCATGCATCCCAGTGTTTTATTTTTTCTTCTCCCACCATTTCAAGCTAACAGTAAATACATCTAAATATTTTCGTGGAAATGAATTAAACTGTATGGTGTACAAGGCAGTAGTTAGACAGCTTTAGTTATTCATAGATAAAAACTCTACAATTTATTAAGAAACTTTAGTTGGGACCCATTAATTTTCCGGGGACTCATTCAAAGCAAATATGTGCATCCCAGGACACACTAAATCAAAAAGCTATCAGCATCACTGAGTGTTTCAATCATCAAATCTAAAAAAACAATTTTTCTCTGATTTCTCTTTCCTAATGTATATATTTACCAATCCCTCCACACGAGCAGGATGTGACACAAGGTCAGTTTCTTAAGCAGAGTTTAACAGGTTTGAATTCAGATTTTTCCTTCTCCTAGACTGTTTTCCTAGCCAAGGTTAAAGAACCCAGTTTACCCTACAATTTATCCATAGCTGGTGGGAGTAGTTAGATGCATACCTTTCCCAAGGGTATTAGCACTATATGAAATGAAAACAGCCTCATCCAGGATTTGAACTCTGGTCGACAAGTCCATTTCCTATGACTCTTAACCATTAATAATACATGTGTCCCAGGATGCACCAAATTAAAAAGCTATCAGCATCACTGATCAACTATCATTTCCATCATCTATATGTCTCTCTTACCGATTATATGATGGACTCTCCCGTCGATCAACGTATGAGTGTTCATACAATGAACATCCACACAGTGATTTGTTTATAGTGGTGAAGGCTTGTGTTAGACCATCCGCACTTTTGGCACAGTCGATAGGAAAGAATTGGTGCACAAGGAATGCAACAAACCCAATCAATGACCGACCTCAGGAATTTTGAATTCAGAGTTATCCCTCTCCTAGACTGGTTACCTACCAAGGCTGAAGGGCCCAGTCTGCCCTACTATTTAACCCATAGCTGGAGGGAGAATATATGGATTCATACCTTTCCCAAGGGTATTAGCGCTATGTGAAATGCCAACAGCTTCGTCTAGGAATTGAACTCGAATCGACGAGTCCATTTTCCACGACTCTATCCATGCGCCTCTGATTATATACACCCTAGTAAAGGGGTATATAACAACGGTAACCATTACACCAGGCATCCTATTTAATATAGACCAGAAGCTGCTTGTTCAAATTCTGGCAAATATATCAGTAAATGTTTTACATAGTTTAATGTAAAGTAGATTTGGATGTTGTGGTAAAACAAACAAACATCTGAAAGCTGCACGATTTTGGGGCTTGCAGGGGGGGGGGGGATTGTGCCAGACGAAAACACCTGAGAAACGTGGAAATAAATATGGCTGTGCAGCATCCCCTTAAATATTACAGCATCTTTCTTGTTTGTTTGTTTTAACCGAATGATGTAATTCTATCAAGGCTTATTTGTATTTTCATAGTTTAAAAGTACAAAGAGGAGTGTATATAAGAGATGCTGATAGGTACGCATCCTGCGTTCTTGACACACAAAAATCTAAAAGGACACAGTAAGATCCTATCCATGCATCACAGTGTTTTTCTTTTTTCTTCCCTCACCATTTCAAGATAACTGTAAGTACATTTCAATAGTTTCTTAGAAATGAATTACACAGGAAAGGGTAGGAGGTAGACGGCCTAAGTTGGGACCCATTTATTTTCCTGAGAACTCATTCAAAGCAAATATGTGTGTCCCAGGATGTACTAAATCAAAAACTATCAGCGTCACTGATTATATATATAATTATATATATATATATATATATATATATATATAGATAGATAGATAGATAGAGAGAGAGAGAGAGAGAGAGAGAGAGAGAGAGACTGACTAGCAGAATATGAGGTACTAATGCAGAATAATGCGCAAGATATAATATCATTAGAAAAATGTATAAAACACATTACATTTCATTTCATGGAAATACCCGAAACCTTTGAGATGTTAGGGTTAGGTTACTTGAGGAGTTTCCGTAATCAAATGCTATTTATAGAAAGAGAGACAAACAAGCAGAATATGGGGTACCAATGCAGAATAGTGCATCATTCAATTACATATAAAAAGCATTACATTTCACTGAAATACCCAAAACCTTTGAGACATTAGGGTTAGTGTTATGCTACTTCAGAAGTTCCATAATCAAATGCTATTTATACATAAAATGCAATTCAAAGGATATTATCTCTTGCATGCTATTCTGCATTTGTACCTTATTTTCATAGTTTAAAAGTAGAAAGAGGAATTTCTTCCAAGAAACCAAATAGTCAACCAAGAAAAACTTTTTCAAAAACAGATGGCTTAGATCTTCTAAGTTTAATCAATCTCACAGTTTACCACCCCCCACCACCCACACCAAAAGAAGCCATATGCTAACTAGCAGTATAGACCTATTCGCAGTGCCCTTTAAAAACAAACAAAAAACTTTTACATAAAACTTTGGAATTCTACAGCAGGTTGTAATCAGTTTAGATGAGATGTTTAGTCAAGCATTACGTCCCTGTTTGGCTCAGTTGGTAGAGTGTCGGACGAGGAACCATGAGGTTCTGTCTTCGATACCAGCTCTTGACCACTCAGCGTATGAGTAGCATTGAGATCTGTGCAGTAAAGTGAGGAGCTGATAGTAGGTGTGGCACTCCACCTCAGATGCCAAATACAATCTCCTGGGTCTAGCAATAGTGAAAAGAGGATAGACTTGCTTGCTGTTTGGCTGATACTGACTTTAGGCCACCCCGACGACTTTACTTACTTACTTACATCTATCTACCTATCTATATACATATATAAAGGGCAGTTTGTGTGTATGTATGTCCGGAGGTAAGTATGAAAATAAAACAATTAATTACAAAGTAAATATATATACACATTCACTATCGCCAGATTTTGCTTTTTATTATGGATTTAATATCCCGTAACTGCAGTCTCATGCGTACTTGCAATCATCAGACAGTCAAAATGTTAAGATTTTAAAAAACGGTGGCTTGTTTAGCATTTATATAACGTGAAGGGTGTTCACGCAATGGAATGTTATAACGCTAAACTTATATTTAAAAAATAAACATGCTTAGGTCTTAATGCACGTGGTGCCCAGATTAATTTGGGTCAGGTGGTAAATGACATAATAAAAATTTGTTTAAATGTCTACATTTGGAAATTAGTTCGCTTCTCTTGCTCAATAAAAAGTTTTAAATCTGCTCTGCTATTTTAGCATTGAGCACCTTCATATGCTAAAACTTTTCACATTCATTCTCCATTATATATATATATATATATATTATATATATATGTGTGTGTGTGTGTGTGTGTGTATTAAGGTAGCATGGACATGGAGTCAACACCTAGTTACTGACAGTTTCTCGCTTATGTGATTTTTGGGGGGGTGGAGGCGGAGGTAGTCTGAAGATCACATAAGTGGGAAACTGTCAGTAACAAAGTATTGAGTCCATGTCCATGCTACCTTAACTCAAATATAAATGCTCTATCAATGATATTGTTTGTTTGTTTTGTTTTACGGCATATCAACCTCACTGGGTCATTTATTGCCGATAAAGTTTTGAAATAAATCAATTCTTAATGGATAATACAATTTTTTTATAAATACATTTTTCTATTTAACCCATAAAATGGGACCCTAACAGATACTACCACTCCGGGTCAGAGTGGACTAGGGAGCAATGGTGATGAAAGGGTGCTCCACATTCCCCAAACCTCCAAAACTGGAACCTCACCATCAGATAGAGTTTAACGTCATTCCCAGGACATGTAGACCCGCAGTCACCGCCTTCTAGCACCCATATGATAAAAAGGGGTTGGGGCTTGCCATAATGGCAATAGGGTTGGGAAAATCATATAGGTGCTAGGGCTTGACGTGACCAGCCGATTGATCGGAGGGGGCCTCTCCGACCGCCCGTCTAGCCCAAGATAGGGCCAAAGTGGAGTATTGCATGTCATGAACTGCTCATCCACCTGGGCTCTATCCTTAAGCATAACGGGTCGCCACCCACGGCCAACAGGTGGCCCCATTGGGGGAGTCTTACCCCTCTGCAGAGGTGCAGTCTAACGCCCCAGACAACAGGGCGGTCAATGATATTGTCTGCTTGGAAATATAGCACCCATATCATCTACAATATAGATAGATAGATAATATAGCGTACTATATTTATAAGTAAATAGTGCTCAATATCATGGATAGAGCATTTATATCTAAGTTAGAGTAGCATGAACATGAAGTGAACGGCACTTGGTTACTAACTGTTTCTTGCCTATGCAATTTTCAAACAAAGTTGGTTTGAAAATTGCATAGGTGAGAAACTTTCAGTAACCAAGCACCATTAACTTTGTGTCCACACTACCCTAACTTTATATTATTGATTATTATTATTTTGGTATTTTGGGTACCTTTGCCACTTTAAGTCTAATTTCATTGAGTAGAGAGAATCATTAAATAGACCTGATATGTAATTCTTGTCCATTATGAAATCAGACTTGAAATGGCAAAGGCAGCTAAAATAAATTTATTTCCAATGAATTAAAGTTTTCATATATTCATTTAAGATATACTCCATATATGTAAAAATAAGCAAATACACTGATATCTATATACGCAAAATCTTTATATGTATATTGGTGTTCTCAATTTTGGTTGAATTCTATCACATAAACAGTTGATAACATTCACCTATATGTGTGTGTGTGTGTGTGTGTGTGTGTGTGCACGCACCAGAAACACCTTTTTTAACCTAAAAAAAAAAAAAAAAAAAAAAAAAAAAAAAAAAGATAGCAAATGTGTTGTATAAAAAGAGGTGATAGAAGAAAAAAAAAATATGAAAAGAAAAAGCAATATCATTTTTTCTTAATGAATTTGTCATGATATTTTTTTAATGAAAAGAATCAAGTTTTGTTAATGTGGCATGATGTACAAAAATATCTCCAATCTTTTCATCAGTTGTTTGTTAAGATTATTTATGAAATTTATTGGGGCAATGGGAATCATTTGACTTTAGTAAATGGTGCATACTAAGTAAATTAAGTCAGGACTAATAATATTGTTGTCGTCACAGATTCCTGCTCTTATTTACACTAGTTTTTTTCTTGATGGTGTCAGGCGTGAATCCGGCCAAACTTATATTTACCATGGTGTTTTTCTCGCTTTTTCTTGGCAAATTAATTTAGATATTTTACAATCCCTCACACCCTGTTTAAAATGGTTTTTTGGGGGTTTTTTTTGCACAAATTTCAATTGAATTTTTACAAAACACAAACTCAAATTTCAAAACGATTTTCATACTGTGTACTCTATCTCTTTTGATATGGCAACGTAATTAAATGAATTTTTTGTAGTACCTTAATTTGCGAGAATTGCAAACAAAATACAAATTCAGTCGAAAAAAAAACATTTATTCTAAATTTTATAAAATTTAAATTAATTTGCCGATGAAAAAGCGATGTGGGGGTGGTCATTGTAAAATATCTACATTAATTTGTTGATAAAAAGCATATCATTTTGTATCTATAGATTGACTCTGTTTAAAGACCAGATATCTTCGCATGTAAAAGAATTAGGGTACCCTATGTGTTGATTATTTCGGTTCAAAACAGCTCAGGGATTTTCTATCGATAGAAAAAGTGGAATACGTACACATGATAATTTTTAATTCATATACATACACATATACGTATATTCATGTTAGTGTACATTTATACAAAACCCTTTAGGTGCATCAAATTAAGTAATTATGGTGTTTTGACATAGATATGTATTTATATATAAAATTATATGATTTTGATATGACAATATAAAAAAAATTAATTTTTTTTGTAGTACTTTAATTTGCAAGAATTGCAAACAAAATACAAATTAAAAAGCAAGAAAAATGCCACGATAAATATATAAGTTTGGCCGGATTTACGCCTGATACCATCATGGAAAAACAGTGTAAATAAGGGCAGGAATCCATGACAACGAAATGTTAACAGCACCATTAAGTGATATCATTATGATCACTTTTGATTTGAATTACCATAGACATGAATAAATATGTGAAAAATGAGTATTGTTCCAGGGTGATATACAAGTGATTGATTTAATGGCATGTCAACCCACCCAGGGTTATTTTATGCCAAGAGGTTAGGGAAATGCGTTCATGTTTACATTCTTCATGTACATGTTTCTTAAGAGATTTTTTTTTTGCTACATATGGTGCTATCGAATATGAATAATTTTTAAACATATCTATTTGACCCAGAGGTGGAACCCTAACAGGTATTACCACTCTCTGGGTCATAGTGAACCAAGGAGTAATAGCAACAAAGGAGTAACACCACATTCTCCAAAGCTCCAAAACTGGATCCTCTCCACCAGATGTAGTTTTTAGTATCATGCTCAAAATGCCCCCCCCAACAATTTGTTGGGGGTGGGGGCTCATCTTTCTACAGAGAATTCAGTCGGCATATTCTATACCCTGCCAGCAGGGTGGTTATTCCAAATGTGACTTCTATATCAAAATACCTATTAATTTTGTCCATAGCAGTCAATGTAGTAAAAAAAACAGTCAGCGGAGTACCCTATTGTCGGTATCAGACAGACAGCAAGGAAGTCTATCCTCTTTTCACTAGTGCTAGAACAGGGAGATTGTATTGCTGAAGTGAAGTACCACACCTACCATCAGCTTCCCACTTTACTGCACAAATCAGATTACCCAAGTTGTGCTACTCATGCACAGAGTTGGTGAGGATCAGTATTGAACCTGGAACCTTGCGATCCATACATGAATTATCAAACAAATGAGCTAAACCAGCCCCCAATAGATGTGATGAAATAAAAATTCTAAGTATTATTTGGATTATTCGGACTATTGTCCTCATCTTTATTTTTATTAAACAATGTTTCAGTTGATGTGTAGATATCAATAAGTAGTCTGAATAATCCAAATAATCCAAATTATCAAGCCTGATCTCAAAAATTCAGAGAAAGAATCTAAGGTATAAAAAAAGTCAATGAATTTGGAGAAAAGAGCCTTTATACACACACACACACACATATATATATATATATATATATATATATATCACAAAACAAATTGTAAAAATGACTACATACTTTTTATTCTAACCACAGTAATAAGACAAAAAGTGGCATTCTTATAGGTTTTTTCCTTAGGGCCCAAAGAATCTGTTCTCCAAATTTTCTAAATGAAGAATATGAATACATCAACAAATCTTTTATAAATTTACAATACCCGTTTCCTTCATACATCGTGCCAAGTTAAAAGCTATTAAAATCTACAAAAACAAACAATATTCTACTAACTCAACAAACCTTAACAACATCCCCAAAACCAAGTACATCACACTACCTCAAAGCCCTATAATGCCTTTAATTGAAAAACATCTAAATCATCTAGGAATTAAAACTGTCACCCGCACAAGTCAAACAATTAGACATTTACTAAAACACTCTACAAATAAACAAGAATCCAATGCCGATGTTTATAAAATATGTTGTGAACAATGCGATAAGGTCTACATCTGTGAAACTGCAGGAAATTAAAAAAAAACGATTGTATGAACACTCTAAAGACCTAAAATTTGGAAATACATCCAATTCGTTAGTAACACACAATTTATTAACAAATCACAATTTTATTTTGCAGAAATCTTCAATGATCGCTTTTATTCACAATTGAAATGCACGTCGTATTGTAGAATCCTCGGCCATTTCGATTCTCAATACTTTACCACAGAGATCTGGTTTTTTATAAAATATCACCATTCCTTGCTAGAATATTAAAAAAATTCAATATACATCACTAAATTTCATAATATTTACAGTAAAATTTCCAAATCATTTTCCTAATTTAAAAAAATCTTAAATTTCTTTCCTATTTTCCCTTTTCTCTAAAACTTAAAAATATTCCCCTATCTACAGTAAATTACATCGTTCTATTTCCTTTATTTCTCTGGCCACCGTCATTATCATCGACTTCATCCTTGCATAATATTGTTTTTACACTCCTCTTATTAATATGAAATAGCAAATTTGTTTTATGTTCTCTGACATATTTGAATACTCATTTTGATTTGACTAAAACAACAATTTTATTTAGAAAATCACTATAATGACTTTATTAACAAATTAATAAATTAACCACCAACAAATAACACATATGTATAATTTCTATTAAAAAAAAAAAATGAATAAATAAATAAAATCCCTCATGCTTTGAAGATTTAGAATTCCACAAAACTTCTCTCCGCATCAAAATCTGTTCACATGCGATATGACGTCATTAACCGTCTTTCTCGATTGTGCCTGAACGTGAATTTAAAAAAAAGTTATTTTTTTCGAACATTTCAAAAATTATCCACTTTTTCCAACGAATTTCATTTCAAATAAGGATTTATTCTGATGAAGGTCAAATTTTCTTTGTGTGCAGAACATTTCTACATTTTTTCTATTATTATTATTTTGTTTCATTTGGCTATTTAAAAATAATAATAGTTTGAATAATGTACACATTGATAAACTCCTGACCGAAACACGTGCAAGTAAAATTGATTAAAATATCCCATTTTATCCATTCTATACTTTCTTTCCTTTATTTATTTTTTCAACATATATATATATATATATATATATATATACTAGCAAAAGTACCCGTTCCATGACCGGACTAAAGAAAATTTTAACACCAGGTAGTGAGTGGGTAAGAGAGAGAATAAGAGGAAAATGATTTATAGAAGTATTAAAAAAAAACCTGTAATCATGCTTATAATAGAATTATTTTAGAAATAAAAAAAATTTGTCTTTTTTTTCTATACAGTAAGGGTCTGTTTTAAAACAAGTTCATAGCCTGTGCCGACGAGTGGTGTGGAAAGTTCTTTATTTATTTATTTTACAATTAAAATATAAACTAGAAATAAAACAATTAACGACAAAGTAAATATATATATACACACATTAAATATCACCAGTTCTTGCTTTTTGCACAAAAATTATGAAAATTTGATTTATATTCGAAGACATTTAAAAATTAAAATATACATAGAAATAGAATTGAAATGTTACTTTAAAATGCCTAGCATTTGTAAATCCCAAAAGTAAATAAATAAATACACCAGAGTTCCTCCCTTCTCTGCCCAGGAGACACTGGGTAGATGAAATTATAAAAAATAAAGGAAAGAAACTGAAGACTAATCAGATTTCATTCAGGATTTAACTGGTATGAAAAAAAAAAAAAAATTATCTAATAATATTTATAAAATAACCTTGAATTTTATAATCTAATTTAATAAGTTATAATGCGATTTTAAATTGTTTAAGTTAAAATACTGAAAAGGGCAGCAATTCAACCGAAAGAGACTTTTAATTCATTCTGCAATTTAGTTCATTAACTAAATCTATTAACCAATTGTATATATATATATATATATATATATATATATATAAATAAAATGGACTCTCCCGTCGATTTTCGACATATGAGGGTTCATACACACAATGAACTCCATACAGGGATTTGTTTATAGTGGTGAAGGCTTGTGTTGGACCATCCACACTTTTTGGCACAATCGATAGGAAAGAATTGGTGCATCAAGGGTTGCCACAAACCCAATCAACAACCGACCTCAGGAATTTTGAATTCAGAGTTATCCCTCTCCTAGACTAGTTACCTACCCAAGGTTAAAGAGCCCAGTCCGCTCTACTATTTAACCCATAGCTGGAGGGAGAATATATGGATTCATACCTTTCCCAAGGGTATTAGCACTATGTGAAATGCCAACAGCTTCGTATAGGATTGAACTCTAATCGACGAGTCCATTTTCCACGACTCTAACCACTAGCCCACACGCTTCCTATATATATATATATATATATATTACTGTATTAGTAATATATATTTTGGAACAAATTGACAAATCAGATCAAAAACAGCAGGAGTGTAAAAATAATTTTAGATTAAATTGGATGAAGAAAAATTTTTTTTAAATTAAAAATTAAAAATCAAGAGGGCATTTTTGGTTGGTTCTTTTACAGTATATCAACTCTTTTCAGATCATTTTTTTCATGTTGAATCAAGTCATTTTTGATAAACAAAGGACTCAGGTTGCTTACAGCACTGGTTCTCAACTGGGGGGCCATATGCACCCAGTGGACCATCTAGTTATCTGAACCAGGTAATCAAAAAATACTTAATTATAAAAATAGAATAAGACTTTTAAACATCGATTGGCTATAAGGGTCGAATAGGAAATAAAAGAGAGTAAAATAGGAATCAAAAGGATCCAAAAGTTTTAAAAAAATAAATAAATAAAAAAAATGTTGAAAAATCACTGGCTTACAGTACCTGCTATTGCTAAAGTGGTCACCCAGGAGGACATTTTTGGGAACTATTGGATGAATTATTTAACAGAATTAGCTCAGTCGGTAGAGCATTCGGCTAGAAACCACAAGGTTCCTAGTTCGATACCGGTCCTCGCCAACTTAGCGTATGAGTAGCACAGGGATCTGTGCGGTAAAGTAAGGAACTGAGGGTAGGTGTGGTGCTCCACCTCACACGCTAAAATAATCTCCTTGGTCTAGCGCAAGTGAAAAGGGGATAGACTCCCTCGCTGATCGGCTGATACTGACTTTAGGCCGCCCCGACAACTTTACTTTTACTCTGTGCAGCAAAGACTTTTTTAAAAGGTTGATGTATGAAGATAGTAAAAAGTGGAGATGCCCAAAGAGTCATAAACAAATATTGGAACATAATTCTACACATGATATAAATAATACTGAAACCAGTTAGAACACCTGTGATATTTCATGAAAATATTACCAAACAAAGTGGAGTGGTCTTAACCCTTTGAAAGGGACATTGTTAGCCTATTCTCTGTCCTGCCGACAGTGCAATGTTCATATAGCAAAGTTGGAACCAGGACCAAGTTATACCAGATGACAAATCTAAACACAGATAAAATATAAACAGTTGGAATTTATTGCCAACATGTAGAAAAATATTCACCATTCCAATTACCATCAAATTGGCAGACAAAGGTAGCAAGCAAGCCATAACTCAATATGGTTCCTGCATTGCCGCAAGCATAGTGCAGAATTAGTGAAAATTAGATCACTAATTAGAACTGAGCCTATTCTAGTAGTGACCAACCCAAGCAGAGTTTAACAGGTTTGAATTCAGAGTTTTCCATCTCCTAGACTAGTTGCCAAACCAAGGTTAAAGAGTTTAGTAGTTGGATTCATACCTTTCCCAAGGATATTAGTGCTATGTGAACTGTAGCTTCATCCAGGATTTGAACTCGGGTCGATGAGTCCATTTTCTACGACTAACCATTACACCACGTGCCTCCAACAAAAAAGAATGGTGGATTATTTATCTAAGCACCTTAAAGTTAGCAGCTCAAGGAATGGTATAACCCAAATTCAAGTATGGAATATTCCTGAGTGCTATATATACCAACTAATTCATGTACAAATTCACTTAGGCTTAGCTAGTTGTTGTTGTTCACTTCAACAATTTAAAGTACTTACCAGATTAATACAAAAGAAAAAAGATATTTGACTGAACCCAATCATTTTTTTTTTTTAAATAATAAAAACAAATCATAGAAACATACAAGTGAATAAATGTAATAATTATTTATTCTTAATAGTCAATAAATAATCAGACTGTAATTAAATGAAGTGGTCAGGTAAGTTTAGAAAAACCTAACAAGCATGTACAAGAAAGGTAAATCAATGAACTCAAAGAAACAGAAAGAGAGAGGGAGCTACAACTAATTAGCTTTTAACATGAAAATTAATTCCAATCACTATAACTCTTCTGTCCAAAAAGGAAGGAAAGTTAGGAAGGGGAAGCTCTACAAAACATTTTTTCTTTCTTTTACTTTCTCCTGTAATAAAAGACTTGTCCAAGCAGAAAACAAATGGTTAAAATGTTTGACAAGGCAAAACATAAAGGGGTCACAGAAAAAAAAAAAAAAAAAAAAATCAATTGTTGAGACATGTCAAAAGCAATTCTTTTTTTTGTCTGAATATTAGAATATAGGAATTATTATTTACACAAACTAGCAAGAATATGCACCCTCCACCTGGCATAAGTATTTTTAAGTTTTAATGTAATGAAATATATTAAATCAGAAAGACTAACAAAATTAATTTGTGTGAAGGGGTTGGTAAATATATGTTTTATGTAAGCCATGATATAAGGTCACCATTTATTTTCCACCCTACGTCGATACAGCAAATATTAAATTATACTAACAAGAAATAAGCAGATGTGAATATTTCCAGAGAACATTTAGTGTACGTGTACGTGTGTGTGAAAACAGTAGTATAGAATACTAAGTCCAATTACCGTCGAATTGGCAAGACGAGACTGCAAACAGTCGTAACCCAATACGATTCTGAGATGCCGTAAAGACCACTGAAAAGTGGCAGGATTTATGGAGCCTCAGAGGGCCCTATAAACCAAGCAGCCAATCAGGACTTGGGGAATGGACTCACCCAAGTGCATGGGTGGACTGTTCTGAATTCCCATAAATACCAGTTGTCTTGACACTGGGGCTTGGCCAGTCACATTGCTTAAAACCAATTGTTGACTAACTGACTTACTTCAATAAGTAGGAGTAAAAAAAAAAATTTTTAAAAACATTAATTTATTTGGAGAATATAATGTTCCAATAAAAAAGAAAAAAATGACAAATGTCTTGTTTGTTGTGTTGAAATATCTTGGAAGTTGTTTCAGCCTGAGCTGAGATTTTGCAGTGATTTACTTTGAAATGAAAATTTTGTTTAGTGAATAAATTAGATTTTTAGTGGTTACAAAGTAGGCTTTGTAATGAAAAATAGCTTTTAAAATTATTTAAACTAGCAGGAACTGTGGATATACCACATCATAATAATTTAATCATTACAACGTTTGGGCAACTTAAGCACTATTGCAAAATAGTTCAATATGTAAAAAGTATAATAATCTTGATTTAACATATATAAAATTAATATATATAATATATTCATAGGAGGACTCAATATCATTGATAGAGGATGTATATCTAAGTTAGAGTAGCAAAGACATGGAAGTCAATTGTGGTTGGTAACTAAAAGTTTATCACCTGTACAATTTTCAAACTTGGTTTGAAAATCACATCAAGTAAAATCTGTCAGTTACCAAGTGCTGTTGACTATATATATATATATATATATATATATACACACATTTTTGGATGATATGTGCTTAATTGAAGTCATACCTAATTTTTGAAAATCAATTAGTTAATAATTAATGAATTTAGGCGGGCATATATGTTAAAATGTAAGGCTCTCGATCTGTTTAGCCTTACATTTGAACATATGCTAAATTCATTAATTTTTATCTAATTAATTTTCAAAAATTAGGTATGACTTCAATTAAGCACATATCCTCCAAAAATTGTTGGCCAAAAGCCATATCATATAAACACAATGTCTATTTACGTACTTTCATATATATATATATATATATATATATATAAATGAATAAATGGACACCGTGGTACAGATATAAATTTATTTTGACATTCCTTTGCCTCCTCAGCTTGTTTTATACTAATTCAAAAACATCACAACCAGTCTTATTGGTATATTCTTCCTGTTTACTCATTCATTTATAATACTCTGTATAATAAAAAAATATACAAGCAAATCTTAATATTTATGTTTGAGTTCTCAATTTTGGTTGAATTTTATCAAAGAAACACTTGAAATCATCCACCTATATATATATATATATATATATATATATATATATATAAAATATAAATGGAAAATATAGATATATCTATATGGATGAAATTAATTATATGCGGACACGTGTTTTGATGAGAATTTGTTTACATATACAGCATTCTAATTAAAAATAATTTTAAAAAGTGTGTGTAAATAAATTCCCATTGAAACACATGTCAGCATATAATAAATTTCATCCATACAAATATATCTATATTTTTCCATTTATCTTCTCAACATACGTCAGATTTATTCCCATCTTCTTTACTTGCATACATATGTATATTTAAGAGTAAGGAAATGAATCCGATGGTATATGTATAGATAAAATGGTATGAAAAACATGTTAAATAGAATTTATTTTTACAACTTTTGCATTGCTAATATTGCCAATATTTCGATTTCATCAAAAAATCTTCATCAGAGCATAATGATAATTATGAACGTTTTAAGATGTGAATGTTTTTAATCCAGATTCTTCGAGAAATATTGGCAATATTAGCAATGCAAAAAAATTGTAAAAATAAATTCAATTTAACATGTTTTTCATATCATTTTATCTATCTATCTATCTCTCTCTCTATATATATACATATATATAATTTTTATTCTAAGACTTCAATTATATTCAACCTATTGCTTGAAGCACCAAAGTGCAATTTACAGATGTTTTTTTTCTCAATAAACCATTGGGAAAATTTCCAGGACTGAAATCAAGTGGATGAGAATAACAGAGAATATCAATCTGGTATTGCCTAAAGAAAGAAATAAACAGAAAAAAAAAAAAGAAGTTTAAAACGTGGTCTTATCAGGAATTGGGACATGTTGACATACTTCCTTCTTTTTGCTTTGGCAATCTTTAAGGTTAATTTCATCCAAGTAATCCATCATGATTTTTAGATTTCATTTTCAAGATCTTTTTTCTAACTGGCATTATATATATATATATATATATATATATATATATATGCAGGTGTTAAATTTGGTAACTGTTATCAACAGACTAATCAAATAAATCATATTTTTTCCTGTATCTTAAAAGAAAAGTTAAAAAGGCAACCACACCCAAAAAAAAGTTCAAAACAAAATTTCATTTCGGATGAATAGAAATTGTTATTCCAGTGACAAATGATCATCCATCACTTTTTGAAAATATTTCAACAGCCATGACGCTACCAATTCCATTTATTAAACTATAGAACATGTCTGTTGGTAAATTCATTACAGGGAAATTATTGGTGGCTAAATGCAGAATTCAATCATTGCTTTTAAGAATTTAATAAAAAGAGTTTTAATGTTATGGAAACTCTATAAGACAAATTAATCTGATTTGATGAACTTTCTGTTTCTGTGATAACATTCAACTTAGGTCAGTTAAACTTAAGCTGACTCCATCCAACGAATTCACCAGTGGTGAATTCATGGAAGGAAGTAACAAGGGAATGGGAAATTCACAAGTGGTTCCTAAACACTGCATGCATATCCCAGTCAAAGGGAAAGAGATGCCCTTGTTTGCTGCAGATTAACCACCAACACAGTGACAAGCTGTTGATTCCTGACAATGATGAAAATGCCCTTTGGATTTTTATCAGGGCCCCTTTGGCCAGGTTGTGGCTCTAATACCACTGGGTGCCAAACCTGTCTACCTTGGGTGACCCTACCAGGAACTTGAGTTCCCGACAGCATGGCTCGGACACTACCAAATTTACACATGATGAGGAGGGGTTGGATTTTAGAAATAATGTGTTAGATGGCCATTGAACAAAGAGCTTCCTCCACACATACCCTTTTTGTTTTTTTTAATGAATTTATTTGCGATAAATTTACCACACAATGAATTTATCTAGAATCAGAATGGAATAGTCTGACATAAGACATTTGTGAACAATTAACAATTTAAACGCCTAAATATTCTATTCTAATGTATGAATATTAAGTAATAGTTATCATCTTTGTTTTACTGCATATCAACTCTTTTCAGGTCATTTAATGCCGAAACAAATCATTGATAAAAGTTTCTTTCAAGTTCTTAATATCTTCGAATTGGTATAAATAATGTTTACTAACTTCATTTGGTTTGTTTAATGGTATCATAACCCTGTGGGTTATTTAATGCCAAAAACTGTTAGAATGAGATAAAAGTTGGTACTCAAGTTTTCTTTACAGGTGTAAATCTGTGTAGATGTATTTTATATTTGATTCATAATTTTCAATATATTCTTATTTCTCTCAAGAAGAACAAAATGTCATCCACATTAGTATTCTCAAACAGATCCCTCATATTATTTGCATCAAAATATTTCTTTATGTCTGATTGGAGTGAAAACTCCACGAGAAAATTTTTTGACATCATCATAGAAAATGAACATGGCAACTCGAGTTCAAATCCTGGACGAGGCTGACTGCATTTCACTTTGTGCTAATACCCTTGAAAAAGGCATGAATCCCTCTCTTCTCCCCCAGCTATGGGTAAATAGCAGGGTAGACAGAGTTCTTTAGCTTTGGTAAGGCAACCATTCTAAGAAGAATAAAAATCTGAATTCAAACCAGCTTTATTCTTCTTGAAAATTTACCTACTATTTTTTATAATACTCGTGTTCCTTAATTGTATGGCCATGTTCATCTTGTGACACCCTCTGGTTAAAAATGAGACAGTCCAAAACATCCAAGATGAAATGCAAAAATGTAAATCCTAATTATCTGGTAATGCTTACCCGCTGAATTATTTCTTATGAATGTTGTCACCTCAGCTAAATAATGGACCATTCCATTTTTATTATAAAGAAAAAAAAAAGAGGAGAAAAATGACATGCTACACAGAAAAGATATAAGAAAAAAAAGAAAGAGAGGGGGTGAGTGCACGAAAGCGATAATGCTAATCTGTTTCAATCAAACATAATAAATATCTGAAAAGAAGGAAAGAAAAGAAAAAATAAAGAGTGAGAGAGTTAAATCAAGATACTTTTTACATATTGAACTATTCTGAACTATCTCTTAAGTAAACATATCAAACATAATAATTGAATTATGATACTGTTGTATATCCACAGTTCATGCTAGTCCTATTTATTATTGTTATTTATATGCTAAGAAAAATATTATTTTAAAATATGGAAGATTTCAGAGAAATGAAAAATTTCCATTTTCTTAATAAATTAGTATAAAAATATAAAAATGCATTTTATCTGCAAACTAAATTGATGATTGTCACATGATGTTAAATACAAGTTCTTAGATTAATTATTTTATTAAGAAAGAAATGACAAAAATAGAAATAAGATTCATTTTAGTATTATCTGCATTATTCGGACTATTGTTCCCATCTTCATTGTTATTTGTACAATGTTTCGGCCTAGTGGATAAGGTAGTTATGTTAAGACAGTTCTAAGTGACAGTTATCTCTGGATTCTGGGTTCAATCCTGAGTAGAGGCAGTAACATAGAAAAATAATTAACACAACTCCTACCCCAGCTATGGTTAGTGGAATGAGAACAGGATACTCCCATGGACTGAATAAAGGGTTAGGTTCAAAGTTCCTTGATGGTTCCCAATTACGAAAAGAAGGTTCCCGATTACAAAAAGAAATACCTGAAGAAGGCCGGAGGGCATATTGGCCGAAACATTGTACAAATAACAATGAAGATGGGGACAATAGTCCGAATATTGCAGATAATACTAATCATCAAACCTCATCTCAAACATTCAGAGAAAAAGATTCATTTTAGATGAAACATAAGAGAAAAATAATTATTCAGTTCTCAGTTAATCACCAGATTTTTCTCACAAACGAAGGAAAGAAAATGATTTATCTTTTAAAACTGATTCATTTGGATTAAAGAATTTGACAAAAATTACAATAATATGCAAATGACAAGTTAAAACAAGTAAATATATTTTCCTAGATTTTTTTTTTTTTTCATAAGGGAAAAATTTTATATCCTGCAAAATTCATCTTTTAGATGAAAAGGGGGGACTTGTCAGCGATGTCATATCTGGGATCATTGAAAATTTTTGAGTCTTTCAACATCATATAATATATATATATATATATATATATAATATATATATATATATAATGTAAAAAGGAGTTGTGTCTGTTTTGGTAAGTACGTGTCACTCAGATTACAATAATAATAAGACTTTATTTGAATAGAATGAGTTCTGAAGGTAGCGTGGACATGGAAGTCAACAGCATTTGGTTACTGGCAGTTTCTCGCCTATGCGATTATTCAAACCTTGGTTTGAATAATCACATAGGTGAGAAACTGTAATATATATATATACAAACACACACACACACACTTTTCATATAGACTTAGGAAGATTCTTTCATAGCCTGCTAGACATATATATATATATATATATATATATATATATATAATAAGATAAATATATAAAGGTTTTACATATCTATTTATTGGGTGACAAAGGAACAATCACAACCATATTGGTTTCATGTGATGCAATCATCAGGTGAAGATGTTTCAAATGTAAGGAAAATCGAAAAATTTTCAAAAAATTCAATAGACATGGGATGCGTATGATTGGATAAGATGATGTGTGTGTGTATGTGAAGGTGAATTGAATGTGTGAGAGTGTTTATGGGCAGCATAGAGGTTGCGTACGCGTAGTAACTGGTCACACACATAATACGTTGATCTGTGATATATATATATATATATATATATGTGGGAGATTATGTGCTTAATTAAAGTCATACCTAATTTGTTAATTAATTAATTATAATTAAATGAATTAGGCGTGCATATCGGTTTAAATGCAAAGCGTAAACAAATCGAGAAAAAGTTGATCTCTGTATGTACATTTCAGCCTATTAGGCCTCATCAGCAGAGCTATAGATAGGGCAGTACTTTGTGCGTCTACAGCTCTGCTGATGAGGCCTAATAGGCTGAAATGTACATACAGAAATCGACTTTTTCTCGCTTTACATTTAAACCGATATGCACGCCTAATTCATTTAATTATAATTAATTAACAAATTAGGGATGACTTTAATTAAGCAAATAATCTCCCACAAATTGTCGGCCTTCGCCATTTCAAACACATTGTTTGATCACGTCATATATATATATATATATATATATAATATATATATATATATATATATATATATATATTGATAATGTAGTTAGCTGTATTCATAAGTCAATAGAACATGTATATATCTAAGTTAGGGTAGTAAAGACATGTTGTTGCTTAAGTGGCCACCCAATTATGTATAGAACAGGCTCATCGTTGCTTAACCTCAGTGATCTAGTGAGAACTGATTCTTTCAGTCTGATGACCATAATAATTGATTTATTTAACATTCAAGAGGTGGTATATAAGTTAAGAAAAGTAAAAATCGAAATGATTTCTTTATAGCATGATTATCAGCATCATGTTGTCCCATGACACACACTCACCACCTGTCCCTATCGGTCATTGATCCAGGCAAGTCCTCACAACATCCAGAGTTAATCAATTTAAGTCTTTTGCTAGTTAACCCACTCTGATGTGTCCAAAGTAGAATGTCACTTTATTACGATTTTATGGATCATCTTTTTGGCTTCAAGCAAGAGCACTTGTCCAGCGGAAATCCTTGGTAAAGAATCCTTTGGTTGTTCCTTGGTGCTCCTCACTATTGCAAGTCCCTCGTCAATGATTGCAAATGGACGCCTCTCCATATCAGTGATTAAGTAGTCAACCAGCCACGCATTTGGGCAGTTAATTGGCTGAGGTTTGAACCATATGACCTCGCTTAGTCTATAAATTTAAGTGGTGTATTGTAGCACAATTATATACAGAATATATCCAACACACTTATGAGTTTGTTTGTTCTTACTTTTCTGTTTCTGTGACACCATTTACCCTGGATCAGTTGAGCCAGCTCCATCCAACGAATTTTGGTTTGGTTTGTTTTATGGCATATCAAGCTCGGCGGGTCATTTAATGCCGAATAAGTTTTGGATTAGTAGCAATAGTTTGGTAGAAAAGACAAATGTATACATGTATAGATTTTAACTATTTTTCAATTATTCATATTTTTTTTAGTACAATCTCTCTTCTTTTAGGAAATGTAAAATCCTGGATGGTCTTATTTTCTTGAAAAGTTTCTTCAAATTATTTGCTTGATAGTATTTTGTTTGCACAAGATCAAAATCTACACACTCCAGCAGTATATGTTTCACTATACCTGTGGTGAATTCATGGAAGGAGTAACAAGGGAATAGAAAATTCACAAGAGGTCCCCAAACCCTGCATGCATATCCCAGTCAAAGGGAAAGAGATGCCCTTGTTTGCTGCAGATTTTCTACAGGTTCAATGACAAGTACACCAAAAGTCATCAATTCCTGATGATGATGGAGACACCCTTACTTCTCCAGCAATGTCCAGTGGGTCTTGTTCATCTTACTTGGATGGTTTGTGTGATAGGAGGTAAATAACTATATAGCTACTATTTTGTAGAGTGATGCTTCCAGGATTTGTTCAAGAAAGCACACAGAATCCTTGTGTAGTTTCTATATAGCTTTTTTCTGTAAGTGTTCCAAGTGGTGCAGCCATACAGTAGCACTGACATAGCTACAACTTGGAAGAATTCTCACTCACCCCATTATTAATGCATTAATTAATTTCCATGACTGTCTCTTGTCATCAGTCTCTATCAAGTCATCACTCCTGGCTGGTCTTCCGCATGGCATCCAGAATCCACACAGAGCTGACTGACATTTGGGGGGGTTATACGGTCCTATCTTATACAAATTTTTAAAAAGACCTATTTAACCCATAGATGGGGGTAATGGCAAAATGAAGGGTTACTCCATACTCCCAAGAACTGGGGCTTTACCATCAGATGAAATTTAGTGTCATACCCAGGACACTCCTTTTTTGGGTGGAGTGGGGAGTCTTACCCCTCCGCAGTCAACATATTCTAAACCAGGGGTTCCCAACCTTTTTCAGCTCATGGCCCATTTTGAAACCAGAATTTTTTTGTGGCCCATGAAATTATTATTATAGAAAAAATATTTCCATTTTACATAAGATGTTTATTCAATCAAGATACAACCATGAATTAGTTGACATCTTACTTTCTAGAAAATATAAATTTCCCACATATATGATTGGATTTTGTATATAAAAAGTATGCTCTGAAATCATATAGAATAATAATATTTCCTTGGCCCACCTGAAATTTGCTGTGGCCCATTTTAGCCATGTGGCCATAGGATGGGAACCACTGGTCTAAACAATACCGAGATGGTTAGGTAACAACAAAAATTGAGGGTTAATCCAAGATGAATGTAGGATTTGTTCTTTTTTTGGGGGGGTGGGGGGTAGAGACCACGTAGAAAACTCATGGTTCTAAAAATATATTTTAAAAACTCTAAAAATATTTATTTATTTTTTTCCCTGTAGTTATAAGTCATCTTTTGCAATAATGATGAATGAAACCAGATTACAAAAAACAAAATGACTAATTTGAACTTAAACGAGAAATTAATTTTCAAAATGTTTATTGTTCACACCCCACGGAACTTGTCAGGGTTTTTCATGACATTTTTGAAATTAAATTTATTGATTAACACCATCTAAAAATATTTATTTATACTAAAAAAAAAACAAAAAAACATCAATTTATTTGTGTCACATTTTCTTTCAATGGAGAAGTAATCAAACGTGTTTCAATATAAATGAAACGTGAAACAAAATAATAATAATAAAAACAAACTGATCTAATAATTCTTTTGAAAGCCAAAATGGGGATGCGAAGAAGAAAGACAATGTAGTAAAAAAAATAAATAAAAATTAATCTTAATTAGCTTCTTCCAATGAGACAATCGTAAATGTCACTGTACACAAGTTTCTACTTTATCCCACAATGAAACCGACTGGTCTAATTTTAGTTTTATTTATTATAATTTTATTACGTGACCAGATAAAAAGATTAGAAATTAAATGTATTTTATGAATAAGTTATTGTGAGATTTTTTAAAAAAGGAAAAGTTTACACTAAAAACAAAACAATTCGCGTACAATGACAAACAAACAAATAATATAAGTCTATCATTTATTAAAGTGTTTTGTTTGTTGGCAATTTTTATTTTGAAACAATGACGATAATTATTTTAAATCAAATTTTCCTACTTAATTGTGAATCTAAAATTGTTTATCCTAATGAATAAAAACAACCCTTATTTGCTTTTATAACCAAAAATGACGAAACTTGTTCTTCAAAAAACAAAAACAAGACATTTTTTTATTTTGATTAATATTGTGAAGATGGTTTTAAAAAAGTTTTTTTTTTTTTAAACTATAATTAACTGATTGTTTCTTTACTTAAGAACAGAAAAACAAAAATTAAACGAAATTTATAATTTTGGTATAATAAAACAAAAAATCCTGATTTGAGATCCACGAATTCGTTCTTTAAAATGTCTCTTAGATTTAAAAAAATTCAATAAAATAAATAAAAGACAAAATTACTATTTTTAAGCAAACAAAAATATCAAGTCGGGGTAAAAAAAAAAAAAAAAAAAAGTGCGAATATAACCAATCACTTTAAAAAGTCAAAGTTTATAATAAACTTTCATTATAAAAATCTAAATGAAGTAAACAAAATCAACGATGGATTTTTTTTTAAAGGATTTAAACCCCAGTAAATTTATTTTGAACGTGTTATGGGACAATTTTATATATTTTGTTTCATTTAATAAATAAGTAAATAAGCGAAGAATAAGTGAAAATATTGCTAAGTTCTCGATTTTAATTTTATTTAAAGATATATTGTTTTGAAAATAAAATTAAAATCTGATACGTTTTATTTTTAAATAAATAATAACCTAGTAGTAAGTCTTTTTTGTTTTTTTAAATTGAGGGGATAGTGATTGTTTTTCTGTTTTTGATTAAACACAAGGGTCTAAAAATACGAAATTCATAAATATATTTTCTTATATTATTCATAAAATTCTTTTAAGTTCGTATACAAACATCATCTTTGGTTTTAGAAATTGCATCAAAACATTTTTTATTCTTAATATTGACTTCCGACTTAGGGCAGACTTTTTAGTTAGTTAGTAACTAATAGTTACCAATTCCACAGATTAGACGAGACTATCAATAAATACTGGGAGTAGAAGTAATTATCATTATTATTATTATTATTATTATTATTATTATTCGATAGTAACGAGTCTCACCAATCCAGCAGAAAAAAGTATTTATTCATTTAATTTATTTATTTATTTTTTGCAAAATGACATCTTTAAGTAAAAAAAAAAAAAAAATAGTTAAACAAACTTAATTCTATTTTGTGTAAAACAGTACATAGCGAACAAGATTTTCTATTGTTGGGCTCCCCAACTTTTTAAAAATTATTTACAAACGTAGTATTTTCCCCGCATCCCCACGGGGTTAATGGGGATAGTAGTAGTCGTCGTTGTCGTGGCATGATAGGTCGAATAATAGATGACCTTTTTGGAGTTTGCACGTTTTGTTTTTAATACTTTAAAAAAATCTTGGTTACTTTGTATATTAAATAATATTTTGAACTTAAGATTTTATTTGAATGATACCATTTTATTATTAATTCTTCGGTTTGTATCCCCCTCCCCGCCACATATACACACAAATTCTTCAGAGTTGATATTTTTTGGCTAAATTATCCAGTAGTACACTTTTCGTAAAATTCTAAATGTATTCTGGCACACAGACATTAAAAAGGGTCATCATCAAACAATTTTATTTTATTCATCACATGCTGAAGTTAAACCCCCCCCCCACACACACACACACTGGCCTTTTGGGTCACATTGAAATGATTTGCAGACCCCCCACCCGGCTTTGACTTGATTTTTTTTTTTTAAGTGATGCAATTAAATAAAAATATATTCGATTATTCATCTACCTCATCTAACTACAAACTGAATTATACATGTGAAGTGAATTAAATTGTAAGAAAAATCAAAAAAAGAAAAATTAAATTTGCTCCATGTGTGCCCTAAACTATTTTTTTTTTATTACTTTAGTTGTATATTTTTGTCAAGACATTGTATTGTAAATTGCACAAAGTGTAAATAAATAAATGCGCATAATATATAAATTTAAATGAATGACAAATCTTTTCTGCGATTGAACTCTGGAGGGAGAGAAAAAAAAGGAAATAATTAAAATTTAATTAGATTAAGGTTATTTTTAGATAAATAAAACTGCTGTTTAACATGTAACTGTTTTCTTAAAATATTTTTAAAAAAATCAATCAATACAATCTCATATAGTTATGATTTTTGATTTGAGGATCTTTATAAATTCGGTTAATTTTCTTTGTTTTTATTCAATTCATTCATTATTAATCGTCTTCGTGGTGACAAAAAAATCGTCACGCAGAAATTAATAAAAACAAATTCTAATAACATCGAGTATATGGTATTTATTTAGAAAAAAAACCGAATTATTTAGACAAAATAAAGTAAAAATGGTTAATTTCTTTTCTTTTTTTTAATGAATAAAAGACTTTAGAATAATTGACAACTGATTTTTTAAAATAAGTATACACGTGCGATGTTTGTTATCTTGCTTGTTTTTTTGTTTTTTTGTATAGATTGTTTTTCAATATTTAACAAATATCTAAAATAAATAAACAAACGTGTAGTAAAATGTTTAAATTGGAATGGATTTTAATAGGATTTTTTTAAATTATTCAAATCAGTTTTTCTTTTGATATGAAAATTAATTTTTGTGTACAATATTGGTTATCAGCGATTTTGCATAAAATAAGAAATTTTTGGTAATTTCTATTTTTTTTTTGGCGGGGGGGGTAATTTTTAAACCATGATTACTATGTTGTAGTAACGAATATCACCAATCTTGTAGCTAAAAATACAGAGTTGGGGTTGATTTCAGAAAAATTTTTAAAGTACCATTAAAAAAAATCTTTAAAATAAAAAGGGTGTGGACATGTGAATTTTTATTTTTACAACTCTACACTTGAGGGGGGGGGCGCAATTTTACAAGTAGACAAACAACAATAATAAAAATAAAAGTGCACAACAAAATAGAAATAAAGTGATCTTTTGATTTGAGCATTTCTTGAAGAAAAGAAGAAAAAAAAAATCAATATATTTTTTCTTGTTTAATTGTGAACAAATTCCCATGACCGGCATCTCAAAATAAATAAATAATGTGGGGATCAGTTAAAAGCAAAACAATCATTGAGAAAATAAATTGAAAAAAAATTAAATCAAATTAAAAAAAAACATTTTTTAAATTTCTTAAATATTAGTTTGTGTTAAGGAGTCTCACCAACTTGATCATAGCGAAGAAAAATGCTAAAAAAGGGGATTTTTTTAATGTTAGGTGATTTAGGGTGCGTGAGTGACCAGTGACCATTCTATACATAAAAATAGATTTCATTTTATACATGTATTATATATTCATTTTAATCTTACTTTTAGATTGTTCATTCTCATTTGTTGTATGCAGAATCACCAACCCGGCACTCAATAGTGAAAATACAATAAATAAATAGAGGGTTATTTAAATAGTTTCAGTAGTAAAGTAGTAGTAGGTGTGGACATGTGTGATGAAGAAAAAAACAGTCGAAATACGTATTTTAAGAGAAGAGTACTTGCTAGTACTTTTGATTTAAAAAAAAAAAAGGATTTAATTTTCCTTAATTAAATAGTATGCAGGTAAATAAAAAAAAAACAGTGTATGTGTGTTATTTGAGTAGATATATTTATAACTTACCACAGCTAGAAAATCCGTAATAAGGAGATTCAGCGGCTCCGTCGTCCATACCATTAAGCAATTCTTCTTTCCCGACATCGCTGTCTCCGACCAACAAAAATTTAAGCAGGTAGTCATATGGCTTGGTCGACGAAAATCGGGGCGAACTGGCGGCACACATTATCTTCTAAATGTCCGTCAGTTGCACACACATCTAGCTCCTGGTTCCCTCCGTCCTTTTTTGCCTCATCAAGTATCGTAGCAACAATATATAGCGGACATTTCCATTCCATAGAGGGCCCAGGTATATAATAATAAGGTTTTGTAATGGTGGATATGTTATAACGTCGTAGTAAAAACAACCGTGACTGCATGGACCAGATATAATTTAAAAGCGTGCAATCTTCCTTGTTTGCTATATATCAAAAGAAAGTTTGAACCTATTTCTTGCAGATTTTTCTAAATAAATGATTAGTAATCGCGGTATAATTGTTGGAGGTGAACTTTAAAGTAGTAGTGGGTACTCCAATACACGACAACAAGTCAGCACATCATGGCTTGGCTACTGAGCAAGAATTATTGTCGGAGCGGCGCATGACGGAAGTGAAACTTTGCACACACGCACAGTGGCGGCCATTACTTGGCCTTCACAAAACTATGGAAGCACAAAGAGAGCAAAATGTTTCATTCAAAAGAAAAAATCAATTAAAAATAAAGGAAAAACAATCTCTGAGTCACGCACAACAGTCCACCGTTATTATTCATCCGAAGAATTATTGCTAAGAATCCTTCCGTTTTCAAGTGTTAGATTAATTATTTTACTTTATTAGACATAACTGTGTTGCTATCTACTTCAGTTTTGTTTTTATTTTTAACTTGTCATAAACTTGCTTTTTTTTTGTTTTTTTTGTTTTTTTGTTTGTTATTTCCAGTTCTGATCATTTAATTTAAAAAATGTCCTTTAGAAAATAGTTATGCGAATTCGATAAATCAATAAATTTTAACACTGTTTGATTTTAGAAGAACAATTATCTGAATTGCAATTAAATATTTTTCTATCATCCTTAACATGTTTTTTGGTTTTTATATTTGGTTGCTATTATTGATTTCTGAATTAAAAAAAAAAAATACATTAAAAAAATCTAAAAAAAAATAAAATAGAAAAGGAAAATATTTGTATTGTTCTTATATACAAAGAAGAAAAATCAAAATTAAATGTAAATATTAATATGTACATTAAAAATCAACTCATTTTATACAATTTTGTTGAAAGTGATTTTATAAAAAATTCCAATAAAAAATAAATCATATCATTTTATTTTTTTTTTTTAACCAACTTTTTTCCATTGATTATTATTGATCTGATTGTATTAGTGTGTGCATGTGCATGTGTGTGTGTGTGTGTGTGTGTGTGCAAGTTTGTGTGTGTGTGAGTGTGATATTGTGTATGTGTGTGCTTGTGTTATGTGTGTGTGTGTTATGTGTGTCTGTGTGAGCATGTGTGTATGCATGTGTGTGTGTGCAAGTATTTGTGTGCACTTGTGTGTGTGTGCAAGCATGTGTTCATAGGTGTATGCAAGTGTGTGTGCGTGATATTGTATATGTGTGTGTGAGTGCTTGTGAGTATGTGTTTGTGTTATGTGTGATTGCGTATGTGTGTATGCATATGTGTGTGTGCATGTGCGCATGTGCAGGTGTTACTATCAGCATTGAAAATGGAATTATCCAGCCAAATTCAAATTCTGATTAAGGCTATTCATATTCTCTTTCCACTAATTTCCTTGGGAAAGGCATGAACCCTTCTCTTTTCCCTCTGAGTAAAATAATAGGGTATGCATTTACCCAACCCCTCTACATAAGCAGGATGTGACACAAGGTTAATTTTTAAGCAGAGTTTAACATCTAAATTCAGAGTTTTAGACTCCTAGACTGGTTGCCTAACTAAGGTTAAAGAGCCAAACCTGTCCTACTATTTACCCATAGCTGGAGGGAGAATAGTTGGATGTATACCTTTCCCAAGGATATTAGCATTATATATATATATTTACCAACTCCTCCGCACGAGCAGGATACAACCCAAGGTCAATTTCTTAAGCGGATTTCAACAGGTTTGAATTCAGAGTTTTCCTTCTCCTAGACTGGTTACCTAGCCATGGTTAAAGAACCCAGTCTGCCCTGCTATTTACCCATAGCTGGAGGGAGAGTAGGATTCATACATTTCCCAAGGCTATTAGCGCTAAGTGAAATGCAATTACCACATCCAGGATTTGAACTCGAGGCGACAAGTCCATTTCCCATGACTTTAACCATTACACCACGCGTTTCCTTAGGGTATTAGTATTATGTGAAATGCAACCAGCCTCGTTCAGGATTTGAACTCGTATTGCCATGTCCATTTCCTATGATAATAACCATTACATCACAGGTGCCTAAAATAGTAGAATGAGTCGAAGTTTTGCAAAAGAAGATTTTGGTACAAGCTAGTTTGCGGCACATATATTACATGACCAAAGTATATCAAGCTGTGGAAGATACCCACTATGGTTGGTAGTACTATGGTAGTTGGTGTGCAGACACGTTGTGCATTACTTCACTCCATGTGATTTGAAAGCTACACAAGTGAATTTACAATGTAGTCTAATCCAGGAACTTATTCTTTACGAGTTTGAACTGGGCCATAACACTACAGAAGCATCAAAAAACATTTGTTGTGTGAATGGTGAAGATGCAGTTGATCATACTACAATAACTAGATGGAGCAAGACATTTTGCTAGGGTTTGATGATCAAGTAGGCCTAAAATCATGAATACGGAGGCCGTGATTCAAGCTATAGAGGCAAATCCTGTGATCCTACTGTAAGCAAAGTACACAAAACTGATGGTTAGTTCATTATAAGTAAAGTAAAGTAAAGTCGTCGGGGCGGCCTAAAGTTGGTATCAGCCAATCAGCGAGGGAGTCTATCCCCTTTTCACTAGCGCTAGACCAAGGAGATAGTTTTTTGGCATCTGAGGTGGAGCGCCACACCTACTATCAGCTCCTCACTTTAACGCACAGATCCCCGTGCTACTCATATGCTACAAATAATTTGCACACCGTTGTATGGTTTCAGGTATTCTTATCTAATACTAATAATTGTATGATTTCAGTTAATTATTTCTATTTAATAATACTCCTTTATTTGCATACCGTTATATGGTTTCAACTAATTATTTAACGAATAATAATCTACAGTAAAAAATTATAGCTTCATGTAACTATTCTTAATACAAATAATTTACCAATCAGCGAGGGAGTCTATCCCTAGTGATAGTTTTTTGGCATCTGAGGTGGAGCGCCACACCTACCATCAGCTCCTTACTTTACCGCACAGATCCCTGTGCTACTCATACGCTGAGTTGGCGAGGACCGGAATCGAATTAGAAACCATGTGGTTTCTAGCTGAACGCTCTACCGACTGTTGTGCTGACATATTTTTCTATGCTTCATTCAGTGTTTGAAAATCGCACAGATGAACACACAATGTAATCCAATTCAAGAACTTATGTTTTATGAGTTTGAACTGGGCCATAACACAACAGAAGCAACCAAAAACATTTGTTGTGTGAAAAGTGAAGATGCTATTGATCACAGTACAATAACTAGATGGACCAAGAAATTTTACCTGGGGTTTGATGATCAAGGTAAGCCTAAAATCCTGGATACAGAGGCTGTGCTTCAAGCCATAGAAGCAAATCCAGTAAGTATATTTAAGCTTAGCATCTCCATCCACTGCATGTATATCACGTGACTGAAGCAGTTCAAACTGTGGTTGGTAGTATTGTGGTAGTTGGTGTGCTGGCATGTTTTGCTATACTTCATTCAGTGTTTGAAAATCGCACAGATTAACATGCAATGTAATCCAATTCAGGAACTTATTCTTTACAAGTTTGAACTGGGCCATAACACAACAGAAGCAACCAAAAACATTTGTTGTGGGAAAAGTGAAGATGCTTTTGATCACAGTACAGTAACCAGGTATCGCTGATTTAACTCAGTTGATAGATCATCCGCCTAGGAATTACAAGGATCCTGGTTTGATACCAGTCCCAACCAACTCAGCATATGAGTAGCACAGATTGTCAATCTGATCTGTGCGGTAAAGTAGGGAGCTGACGGTAGTTGTGGTGCTCTACCTCAGCCAAAACAATTTCCCTGGTCACTAGCGAAAAGGAAGTAGACTCCTTCGCTGTCCACCTGATACCAACAATAGTCCACTCCGCCAACGCCTTTACAAGAACCTTGACAATTAGGCAATGTCAAGTAGACCTTAAAGCATGTATTTTAATCTGCTACAAACCATACAGGCAAATCTGACAAGTTGCACATTGAGAGTATCAGGCGAGCATGACATCTTACAGTCCAGTGTTGTTTGCCACCTTCACATCTTCAGCAAAAGCATCCGGAACTGCCAAATTGTGGTTACAAACTTTTTGCAAAACTTTTGGTTCACCCTATCAGTAGGGCAGAATTTCTCATCTTCATAGGACAACCAGTCTAGGAGAAGAGCAACTCTGAATTCAGCTAACTCATCATAGGCTAGTGTGGCAGTGTAAGGCTGATTACTCACCATGTCTTATAGATTTTGGGGAAGGGCTGAGTTCTGCAGTAGACTGAGAAAAAAGATGCTGGGATGGGAGGATATATATATATATATATATATATGTATATATATATATGTGTGTAAAAATGGAAAAGGAATTGAATCCGACACTATGAGGAAAAATAAGTAAAGAAAAGAAAAGTAAATGGATAAAATGAATTTAATCGATATCACATTAATCAAATATCACTTACACATGTGTTTCGGTCAGTTTATGTGTGTGAAAATATTTCGCACACATAGAAGAATCGACCTTCATCAGAGTGAACATTTATTTTTTATGTGTGTTAATATGAGTAGTAGCTTACCGGTGGGTATGAGTACGATCGTTGGAAGTGCACAGTATCCAGGGGTTAAGCCTGAGAAAAAACAAATACAAAGTGCTCAATACAATGTAGAGCAAAGATTTATTTATACAATGGCTAGAAGTAACCTACTCGAGTTTCATCGATTGATTCTTCAGGGTTACATCCATTGAATTAATCGAGTTTCGATTAATCTCAGTTGGCATAATACATGCCCGTTGGAATGGGACTTATCTTTTATAGATGAATGCTTATTTATCCATTCCATACATTCCATATACAATGGCTAGAAGTAACCTACTCGAGTTTCATCGATTGATTCTCATCCGTTGAATTAATCGAGTTTTCGATTAATCTCAGTTGGCATAATACATGCCCGTTGGAATGGGACTTATCTTTTATAGATGAATGCTTATTTATCCCATTCCATACACATTCCATATACAATGGCTAGAAGTAACCTACTCGAGTTTCATCGATTGATTCTTCAGGGTTACATCCGTTGAATTAATCGAGTTTTCGATTAATCTCAGTTGGCATAATACATGCCCGTTGGAATGGGACTTATCTTTTATAGATGAATGCTTATTTATCCCATTCCATACACATTCCATATACAATGGCTAGAAGTAACCTACTCGAGTTTCATCGATTGATTCTTCAGGGTTACATCCGTTGAATTAATCGAGTTTTCGATTAATCTCAGTTGGCATAATACATGCCCGTTGGAATGGGACTTATCTTTTATAGATGAATGCTTATTTATCCCATTCCAACGGGCATGTATTATACCAACTGAGATTAATTGAAAACTCGATTAATTCAACGGATGTAACCCTGAAGAATCAACCGATGAAACTCGAGTAGGTTACTTCTATCCATTGTATAAATAAATAAATATATATATATATAAATATGTGGTTTAATGTGCATACTGGAGCTGATGTAGTAGGATTCAATTTAATTCTTTAATAATAAAAAAAAAAATTTTTTTTTTTAAATAGATAAAAATTAAATAAATGAATAAAATAATAGATGTATACGGTGTTACGTCTTTTGTCTTTTTCTTTTATTGGTTAGTTTAGTCTATGCTAATTTATTTGTGCCTAGGAGGTAGGTTTGTATAAATATGAGTTTGCTCCAATTCTCTTTAGTCGGATCTTAGCCCTGAAGAGCACTAAGTGAAACTTTTAGTAGATTTATCTGACTCATTAGATTTATCTTTATTATTTGCTCTACTTAGGTATTGAGCACTTTTTACTTATTAGCTTTAGTTTCCTGGTGGTTTTGTATGAATATATATATCTTATATATATATATATATATATATATATATATATATATATAAATTGTTTTTCTTTTGGCCAAATATTGTACCAATAGACTGTTTTTGGTTGGTACGATTATCTTGGTCTTTTTTTCTTTTTTCCAAAATTTTTGTATGAATATATATATCTTATATATATATATATATATATATATATATATATATATATAAATTGTTTTTTCTTTTGGCCAAATATTGTACCAATAGACTATTTTTGGTTGGTATGATTATCTTGGTCTTTTCTTTTTTCCAAAATTTTTTTTCCCCGGGTGATGTTTGGTAGTATATTTTTACAATCAAACTATTTATTGTTTGCTTGAGACATTGTGTATATATTTAGTTCATAGATTGATTTTGAAGGCTTATCACAATGCGAAGGAAAAAAAGGTAAAAAGTATGTTGTTCATTTACCTGTATTTTTATTTTTTGATGCTTTCTTAATATTTTGGGATTAATATCCCATCTTCAGAAGACCTTGGCGTTCATACACATGTTACTATCTCCACACTAACATGGATTGATACGGACAGCCATGAAAATCCCTTTATGGACTCTGAGGTCTTCTGAAGATGGAATATTTATTCAAAAATGTCAAGAAAGCATCAAAAAATAAAAATACAGGTAAATGAACAACACACACAAAACCTTTTCTTCCTTGCATTGTGATAAACCTTTAAAATCAATCTACAAACCAAATATATATATATATATATATATATATATATATATATGAAGTAGTCAAACAATGTGTTTGAAATGGCAAAGGCCGACAATTTGTGGGAGATTATGTGCTTAATTAAAGTCATACCTAATTTTGTTAATTAATTAATTATAACTAAATGAATTAGGCGTGCATATCGGTTTAAATGTAAAGCATAAACAAATCGAGAAAAAGTCATCTCTGTATGTACATTTCAGCCCATTAGGCCTCATCAGCAGAGCTATAGACAGGGTAGTGCTTTGTGTGTGATTTGAACCCAACCTGTCAGGCTGTCAGGCGGACATTCTAACCACTACACTAGCTGGCTTCCCCAGAATCAATGTCCGCCTGTCAGCCTGATAGGTTGGGTTCCAATCACGCACATAGCACTACCCTGTCTATAGCTCTGCTGATGAGGCCTAATGGGCTGAAATGTACATACAGAGATGACTTTTTCTCGATTTGTTTACGCTTTACATTTAAACCGATATGCACGCCTAATTCATTTAGTTATAATTAATTAATTAACAAAATTAGGTATGACTTTAATTAAGCACATAATCTCCCACATATATATATATATATATATATATATATATATACATATATATATACATATATATATATTGAGCAGCTATAAACATATATTTCCACTTAAATGTATATAATTGCATATGAATTAATGTGATTCAACTAATAAATGAAAAATAATAATTGTCACTTCCCTTATATGCTTTAAAAACAATACATATATTACTAATTCTTAGAGCGGCGAAAAAAACATCTGATTCTTCTGACTGTTCAGTGTTCATATCCCACTTATCATTGAGAGTCCACCATATATATATATATATATATATATATATATATATATATATATATATTACACAGCTTGGGAAAAAAAAGAAGTCACAATTTGTCCTGTCACAATTATTGTCCCTTCCCGTGCACTTCCCAAGCTGAAGGGGCTCATCAAGGGGATCCATTTTGAAATTGTTGAGGCCATCAAGGTGTCTGTAAAGACAGAGCAGAGAGACATACCAGAAAGAATCCTTCTAGCAGAACAGAGATGTGTGATAGAGATGGATGGGAAAGTGCATTAGATTCAAGAGGGGACTACTTTGGAGGAGAAAACATTTAGTTTATTGTTTGGATTTTAAATTAATTGTTTGTAACAACAGTCTTATTACTTTTCAAACACACCTTATATATATATATATATATATATATACACATATAGTTCGATATATATATATATATATATATATATATATATATATATATATAGTTCGATATATATATATATATATATATATATATATAGTTCGATTCCTAGACAAAGCTGTTGGTGTTTCACATAGCGCTAATACCCTTGGGAAAGGTATGAATCCATCTATTCTCCCTCCAGCTATGGGTTAAATAGTAGGGCAGACTGGGCCCTTCAGCCTTGGGTAGGTAACCAGTCTAGGAGAGGGATAACTCTGAATTCAAAATTCCTGAGGTCGGTCATTGATTGGGCTTGTGGCAACACTTGATGCACCAATTCTTTCCTATCGGCTGTGCCAAAAAGTGTGGATGGTCCAATACAAGCCTTCACCTCTATAAACAAATCACTGTGTGGATGTTCATTGTATGAACACTCATACGTCGAAATCAACGGGAGAGTCCATCATATATATATATATATATATATATATATATATAATCCAAAAGTCCAGAGAAGAAATCTTCCTTACGACACAAGAGCTTTATTTAAAAAACCTGTCGCAGTTTGAGAGCTCAATGTGTACTCTTAAAGTTAGAGTCACAGAGCAAATATATAAGTAAAGAAATAACAAAAGACATAGAGGATTAGCATTATAGTCTATTTCAGGGAGCTTAACCAAAGTGTCTAACTCTCCCGACTCATATACTGAAATAGACTATAATGTTAATCCTCTAAGTCTTTTGTTATTTCTTTACTTATATATATATATATATATATATATATAATATATATATCTTATTATAATGGAGATTGTGTGTTTTTCTGTCTGTAACCGAAACTATACTACTACTCAAGTCACAATTCCCTTTGTTATTGACATCACAATATCAATGATTTTATTTTTATTTAAATCTCAATTATTAATAAAATTGTTTTACATTATTAACACTGTTGACCATATCTACATGATATTTTCCACGTACCCCACTTGTACGGGTCAGGCACAAGGCCCTATTAACGTGGGACCACCCACAAACCAAAGCTCATGGGGTGGCGGGTGAAAAATTGCGTCGATCCTGTCGGCATTCCCCCTCAAGGGGGGCACCTCAGGCACTGGGCAATAAACCCAGCCCTGCCCCTTTAAATCAAGGGGCAGGTGTTGCCTGGGGGGATGACCCCCTGGATCGACGCCGTTAATTATATCAATGGTCCAGAGGCCGAAGCCACAGTTGACCATATCTACATGATATTTTCCACGTACCCCACTTGTACGGGTCAGGCACAAAGGCCCTATTTATGTGGGACCACCCACAAGCCGAGACTCATGGGGTGGCAGGTGAAAAATTGCGTCGATCCATCGCATTCCCCCTCAAGGGGGCGCCTCAGGCACTGGGCAATAAACCCAGCCCTGCCCTTTAAATCGAAGGGGCAGGTGTTGCCTGGGGGGATGGCCCCTGTGATCGACGCTGTTAATTATATCAATGGTCCAGAGGCCGAAGCCATTGTTGACCATATCTACATGATATTTTCCACGTACCCCACTTGTACGGGTCAGGCACAAAGGCCCTATTAACGTGGGACCACCCACAAACCGAAGCTCATGGGGTGGCAGGTGAAAAATTGCGTCGATCCCGTCAGCATTCCCCCTCAAGGGGGGCGCCTCAGGCATTCGGCAATAAACCCAGCCCTGCCCCTTTGAATCGAGGGGGCAGGTGTTGCCTGGGGGGATGGCCCCCTGGGATCGACGCCGTTAATTATATCAATGGTCTAGAGGCTGAAGCCACTGTTGACCATATCTACATGATATTTACTGCGTACCCCACTTGTACGGGTCAGGCACAAAGTCCCTATTAACGTGGACCACCCACAAGCCGAAGCTCATGGGGTGGCAGGTGAAAAATTGCGTCGATCCCGTCGGCATTCCCCCTCAAGGGGGGCACGTCAGGCACTGGGCAATAAACCCAGCCCTGCCCCTTTAAATCGAGGGGGCAGGTGTTGCCTGGGGGGATGGCCCCCTGGGATCGACGCTATTAACTCGTAAAGATCCAGGGCCGAAGCCACTGGACCCCGGCGTTGGCTGGAGCTACATACTAATAACATACAATTGTGTTTATATATACAACAAAATAGCGGATTACAGTGTGAACGGGAAGGCTAATTTGCATATTGATATTTAAAATGTGATTTTAATAAATATGTGTTTAGTACTATTGATTTATAATTGTTTGGTTTTATTTTAATGAATATAAGCAAACATCTCTTCAATAAATCTTAAATGAAATCCATTAACAAGAAGAAATAACTGTAATATTATTATTTACTTCCTATTTTAACCAAATAGTTAAATTAGGAAAATTTACCAATGAAAGATGGGAGTAATGGAAAATGATGGAAGAGTTAGTTTCAAAGTTGTTCTATTTTTCAATCATACCCCCTCTGTTCCAAATCTTTTTATCTGCATTCTTATTCAGTTTCATTAGCCTTTCTAATTTAAAATGATATTTCATCTTATTAAAACTTAAATACTTGCACCCGGAGGGTGCATATATTTGCTAGTATATATAATATGAATAGACACAGGAATGTTAGTCAAAAGATCTTTTATAAATTTGTTAATCTCAACCAATCATAATCAGAGAATGTTTATTTTATGACTGTTTACATTTCAAGACTAAAAATCTTATGAATGCCAAGGGATAGGCTTCACCTGTAAACGTCATTTGAACTTTAACTTAACAATCTGACCATTCAACTTGCAGGTGTTTATGAATAATTTAAAACATGAAAGTATTCATTTTTCTTTTTTTATGGTAGGAAAATCAGTCAATAAAAGATAATGAATTTTTGAATAATGAATTTGCCAATCTATATATTAATACTCCTGTTCCTTAATTGTACGTCCATTATCATCTTGTAACACCCTTGGGTTAAGAATAAGACTGTCCAAATCATACTAGATGAAATGTAAAAATGTAAATCCTGATTATCTGATGTTGCTTATCTGCCAAATTCTTATTTCTTATTATGAGTCTCATCATCTCAGCTAAATAATGGACCATTCCATTTTTATCATATAGAGAGAAAGGGAAGAAAACGGATATGCTACACAGAAAAAAAATTAATAAAGAAAAAAAGAAAGTAGGGGAAATATCGAGAGAGGGTGAGTGCACAGAAGTGATAACACTAATCTGTTTCAATTAAATATAAAAAAAAGATGAAAAGAAGGAAAGAAAGAAAAAAAAGAGTGAGAGAGTTAAATCAAGATTATTATACTTTTTACATTGTCTCGGTCTGTATTTATGATCCTGCGTTAAGAGTTACGTCCCTTAGACCAACTGTGTGTTTTTTCCTAAACGGGACTATTCTTGCATTTTCACCGCCCTTTTCCGGCTAGCATTATTCAGCGGTAAATTCAAGGCTTATCCACACGCGTTCAATTCCTTTTCTGTGTTCTTCCTTAAAGAGAACAGGTACGTCACTTGACTCTCAGTAACCTTCTTATTAAATTTTGTAATAGACTTTTACCTCGTGTATCTGACTATATTATTTGACGTTTCGTTGAACCTTGTACACTAAGAAAGATTTTGTAATGTTCACTCCCTTGTCGCTCGATTGACTTTCTCTCTTAGACTCTGCCCCTCGTTTGTACCTTTCTCAACTTCTAAGCCTGTTTGGTGGTGTTATTGTACGTCATTATTATTTCACTGTCTTTATCTACGAACTGCCCCCGAGTGGTTCTATTAACACCCATTCACTGCTTTCTTCAGACATTGTTGTTATAAACCTGTCTTCTTTCCTATTTCAGTTTTTTACACCTTCTGGTGAGAGGAATAAAGAGATTACATTATTTACGGTGTTTGTTATTCTATGCCAGAGGGAGTTAGGCTACGTGAGACGAAAAGTCGTTCATACACTTTGGAAAAGATATGATCGACGAAGTAGGAGCTGCGATATACATATTGAACTATTTAGCAATAGCTCTTAAGTAAATATATCCAAAAGTTGTAATGTTTAAATTATCATACTGTGGTATATCCACAGGTAGCATTTTAATATTTTTAAAATGCAAGTTAATAAATAAGAGTGTAAGAATTTGAGGATTAAAAAATATTGGGGGGGGATTAATTTGTTGTTTGATCCATTTGGGATATCAAGATATAATATTTGGGGGGGGAATTAATTTGTTGTTTGATCCATTTGGGATATCAAGATATAATATTTGGAGGGGGGGATTAATTGTTGTTTGATCCATTTGGATATCAAATATAATATTTGGAGGGGATTAATTTGTTGTTTGATCCATTTGGGATATCAAGATATAATATTTTGGAGGGGGGGATTAATTTGTTGTTTGATCCATTTGGGATATCAAGATATAATATTTGGAGGGGGGATTAATTTTGTTTTGATCCTTTGGATATCAAGATATAATATTTGGAGGGGGGATTAATTTGTTGTTTGATCCATTTGGGATATCAAGATATAATATTTGGAGGGGGGGATTAATTGTTATCCATTTGGGATATCAAGATATAATATTCCATTTGGGATATTTTATTTTCACGGATGGATTTCTATCATTGATTTGTTGATAAATTTTCTCAATCTTTTCTATTTTAGTGAACTTAGAAAATTTATTAAAGTTTGTCAGGTTGAAATATTGATCTACTGGGAGGAGTTAATTATGATTCTATAAGTAATATATATATATTATATGTGTGTGTGTGTGTGTATTTGGGCAGCATTCTTTCATTTATACATGTAGAATTAAACAAAAGACACATCTCCTGTTTAACAATTTTATTTTTGATCTTTTTCGAGTTTTCTGGCCAACTTTTTAATGTTTGGGTGGAATTCATGATAAGTCCACCAAGTTCAGGTCACCGAGTATACTTTCGCAGCTCTCGAAGTGCATAGATACACCTAAAATACCATTCTGCCCCAACTCTAATTACCGAAATATCTAACGGAAAATACACACATCTGCACAAAAAAAATAAAAAAATAAACAAAAACTCCAAATACTAGAAGTTCTATACATAAAACAATACAAACCATCCTTAAAGAAAATTAATTTCCAATGCAGTACACAAATTTTTAAAATGCCTATAACACCTTTCCCATCAATTCTTCTCCTTCCAGCCTCCACATTAATATAATTTTTTAAAAACTGGAGCACATCACCCCTGATGATGGTACTTTGAAGTGCCGAAAGTACTCGGGACCTGAACTTTGGTGACTTATCCATGAATTCCACCCAAATATTAAAAAGTTGGCTAGAAAACTCCAGAAGATCAAAAATAAAGTTGTTAAACAGGAGATGTGTCTTTTGTTTAATTCTACATATATATATATATATATATATATATATATATATAGAGGGAGGAAAATTTTAGACCAGACCATATAGCAAAAAGGGGATAGACTTCCTCACTGTTTGGCTAATATCAACAATAAGCCACAAAGCAAAGCAGCCTGCATTGTCTAGTCATACTGATAAGCCGTGAAATGCCAAAACAGAACTGTATATGAATGACTATATATATATATATATATATATATACATACACATTAATCCCAAAAATTCTCATGTAAATATATATATATTATATATATATATGTATATATATATATATATATATATACAAACCATCCTTAAACAAAATCTTTAATAAGAACAACTTAAAGATTAGCTTTTCCTGTATGGATAGTATAGACAGGATAATTTAAAAACATAACAACAGGATAATTAACAACCAGGTAAATAATAAAAATAAAAATAAGGAAGTAAGCAAACAAAAAAGCTGCAACTGCCGAGATCCAAGCATGTGTCCGGTAAGAGGAAAGTGTCTGACCAAAAGAGTAATTTACCTAGCATCAGTAACATCTACCCAGAAACCAGACACCACCAAATATTATGTAGGATGCACGAAATCTGAATTTAAAACTAGATTCACAAACCACAAACACACTTTCTCTAATATTAAACGAAAAAATGCAACAACGTTAGCTAGCTACATTTGGGATTTAAAACATCAAAACATAACACCGATTATCAAATGGGATTTAATAAAAAAAACGAGTGCTTGCCGAGGTCTGTCAAACCCATGCTTCTTGTGTTTACAGGAAAAGTTAGACATAATTAGATTCCCAAATAAAAATGACTTAATTGATAAAAAGGATGAGTTCCTAGGAAAATGTATGCATAGATTACGCAATGCATTATAATACCAATAAGATATAATTGATCAATAAGGGCATAATACAGTAAAATTATGATAAGGCAGTAACAAAGAAAAACTACTTGTAGAAATAAAGATATAAATAAAAAAACTTAGCCAAACTTCAGACAAACTGACCCCATAAAGGTCAGCAGAGTAAGTTGAAGATAGTGGTAAGGGGTAATAAAAGTATAATGTTACAGCGCACTACTACCCATGTAGGTCAAAATAGGAGGAGTTCAACCCCAACTACAAACTAGCAGCCTACTAAGATTAAATTCAGGAAGAATTAAAGAGATATCAGTCTAGCTATATAAAGTAACCGAAAAAAATTCCACTCAATCCCCCTGATGAAGGTGTTAGAGTAACACCGAAACTGCGGTCGGGAAATAACTTCTACGACTATTAATGCTCTATATTCACAATGTATTGAGCCCTATTGGATTAACTACTTATGCTATGTGGCAGACGACTTAAGAGTTAAAGAAGTAAAACGAACGACAAGATATGAATAAAAGACTTAGATATAAACTAGCAAACTTTAGTCTCGTTTGCGGTCAAATATATAATATGTATATAATATGTATACAATATGTATATAATATTTATATAAATGTCACTTAGCTGTTTATCCTGGGATATGGGGTATTAACGGAGCCCCTTGCTACGGCCTTCTGTTTATAACTCGGATATAGATGGACTTCTGTTTGCTTCCGACTCCGTTTCTGTTGTAGTATAGTAGGAGCGACCTTTGTACGGTCCGATCCCTTTCGTTGCTGGTGCAGAAGAGATGGAATGAGTCTGCACTTTGGATTTGGTGCCAAAGTATGCTGGCTCATGATTGGTTGGTTTGAAACAGAGGCTCGCAGACAAGGGACGATAACCCCATACCCCAGAATTCTTAATATATAAGAATTTGCAAGGTGTTTGTGGCTGCCACTGTAGGCAGCTTGTAGTAGTAGTAGTATTTGTCTTCATGGTCATCAGACCTGATTTACGCCTTCTCCTTCCCCTTCCCCCTTCTCCTGAAGAGTACCCTGTGACCTGGTCACTCCACTGTAAAAAAGCACCCTATGACCTGGTCATCCCACTTGTAAGAATGTTCACTTAGAGAAAATAATTCCTTGGTTTTAAAAACCCCTAAATATGTATAAATGCATTTTTTTAGATTGTTTGGAATACTTGTTTGCCTTTGTGTAGCTATTGTAAAAGAGAATCACTGCTGTTGGGCAGTAAAAGCAAAAGGTTTAGTGAAAGAAATGAGTTTTTAGGGCGTTTTGGATTTGGCGTAGTAATTTGTTATAGACAGGCTAAGGGAGTTCCACCAAAATTCTTCCTTTCCCTTTGAGGTGACCGTATGGTGTGGTCACAACCTTTTGGGCTCCCTGAGAGAGCATTTTGAGTGGTCTAATTGATAACCGCATTCTTAGTATAAGAATTACTAAGATATAGTCCCATTCATATCCAAACCCCTATCGTGCTAACAAAGGTAAACTATTTTTCCATTCTTTTCTTGAAATTGTATTTGCTCTATAAGTCGAAACGTGTTATTTTTCCTGTTAAATGAGAATTGTCTTATATAGTAAATTTATTCCTTTTACCCTAGTTAACACATTGTTTGTGCCTTTTGAGGCTATTTAAGTTTAAATACCCCCAAACCCCTTTGTATGTTCTTTAATTTGTAATTCATAGTTAAGCTTGAATGTTTTGTATTTAGAATTTTTGGTAAAACTATGAGGCATACACCTTTCCTGTTAACTTTGTTTTTTAACCTTTTATTTGTGTGAAATTTGTTTTATTGTTTGTAAACTTGTTACCATTTTTTGTATAGCCGAGACTTACAAAGTTTTCGTTTTAATTTCTAGTTTCGACGGCTCCATTGTGAGGACAAATAAAAGACTATTTTAAAATCACCTTGAGTCTGTATGGCCTTCATGCACACGGCGAATCATTTTGTAATATTAGGGAAAGCAATTATAGTCAACACATTTCTGTAGGGCAGATATGACAGTGTTAACTTGTGGCTAATACACATCTTCTTATAATACAGAGAGTAACCTCACACAGAATATTTGGTAGGGAAAAAGACAAGTCAATTAACACAATATAACATTTAATTACACAATATAAGGATTTGCAAGGTGTTAACTTGTGGCTAACACACATCTTCTTATAATGCAGACGGTAACCTCACACAGAATATTCAGTAGGGAAAAAGACAAGTCAATTAATACAATATAACATTTAATTACACAATATAAGGATTTGCAAGGTGTTAACTTGTGGCTAACTCACACCTTCTTATAATGCAGACGGTAACCTCACACAGAATATTCAGTAGGGAAAAAGACAAGTCAATTAATACAATATAACATTTAATTACACAATATAAGGATTTGCAAGGTGTTAACTTGTGGCTAACTCACATCTTCTTATAATGCAGACGGTAACCTAACACAGAATATTCAGTAGGGAAAAAGACAAGTCAATTAATACAATATAACATTTAATTACACAATATAAGGATTTGCAAGGTGTTAACTTGTGGCTAACTAACATCTTCTTATAATGCAGACGGTAACCTCACACAGAATATTCAGTAGGGAAAAAGACAAGTCAATTAATACAATATAACATTTAATTACACAATATAAGGATTTGCAAGGTGTTAACTTGTGGCTAACACACATCTTCTTATAATGCAGACGGTAACCTCACACAGAATATTCAGTAGGGAAAAAGACAAGTCAATTAATACAATATAACATTTAATTACACAATATAAGGATTTGCAAGGTGTTAACTTGTGGCTAACACACATCTTCTTATAATGCAGACGGTAACCTCACACAGAATATTCAGTAGGGAAAAAGACAAGTCAATTAATACAATATAACATTTAATTACACAATATAAGGATTTGCAAGGTGTTAACTTGTGGCTAACTAACATCTTCTTATAATGCAGACGGTAACCTAACACAGAATATTCAGTAGGGAAAAAGACAAGTCAATTAATACAATATAACATTTAATATACAATATACAAAGAGGGAACATGGTTCCCGTCTCAAACCATGAAAGTGTCAAATTGTGTTCCATGGAATATGAAGAAAGGTTAAATAACAAAGGGGAGGAAACAACTTACTATAATAATAATAAGAAGAAGACTAGACACAACTGGGTAGGAAAGGTGATCCATTTGGAATTGTGCAAGAAATTCAATTTTCACCATACAACTAAATGGTATATGTACAAGCCTGAATCTGTCCTGGAGAATGAGATGCATAAAATTCTCTGGGACTTCGAGATACAGACGGATCACCTAATCCCAGCCAGGAGACCAGACCTAGTATTGATTAACAAGAAGAAGAGAACCTGTCAACTCGTGGATTTTGTCGTCCCAATTGACCACCGAGAGAAAGTGAAAGAAAGCGGAAAGATAAATAAATACAGGGACCTTGCCAGAGAACTGAGAAAACTGTGGAATATGAAGGTGAAGATCATACCAATTGTAATTGGTGCCCTTGTAATGGTCCCCAAATAATAAATGACCATCCAGAAAACAACATTGTTGAGATTAGCTAGCATCCTGGAGACCTGTGGAGACTTGTCACTCAGACTCCAGTGAAAAACCATCAGCTTACGCTGGTATGAAAAACTCACAAGGAGTGAAATAATAATAATAGTAATAATAGTAATAATAATAATAATAATAATAATAATAATGAGACTGTAAACCATATACTCTGCAAATGTAGCTAACTAGCACAACGAGAATACAAAACTAGACATGACTGGGTTGGGAAGGTGATCCACTGGGAATTATGCAAAAAAATTAAATTTTGACCATACAACAAAATGGTATATGCATAAACCAGAATCTGTTCTTGAGAATGAAATGCATAAAATTCTCTGGGACTTTGAAATAAAAACGGATCACCTTATCCCAGTAAGGAGACCAGACCTTGTGTTGATAAACAAAAAAGAAAGAACTTGTCAACTGGTGGATTTTGCATTGCCAGCAGATCACAGGGTGAAACTAAAGGAAAATGAAAAAAATGGACAAATATCTGGACCTTGCCAGAGAACTGAAAAAGTTATGGAATATGAAAGTGAAAGTAATTCCAATTGTAGTTGGTGCACTTGGAACAGTCCCAAAAGTATTGGAAAAGGGTCTGGAAAGTTTGGAAATCAGAGGAAGGACTGAAACCATTCAGAACACTGCACTGCTGCAATCTGCCAAAATACTCAGAAGAGTCCTGGAGACCAGAGGAGACTTGCTGTCACTCAGACTCCAGTGAAAACCATCAGCTAATGCTGATGTGAAAACTCAAAAGGAGTAAATAATAATAATAATGTGTATTCTAAGCCCCACCAACAGTGCTGGGATGAAGCTTGAGTCCCAGAAGAAGTATTTTAAGGAAAATTCATTTTTCATTGATTGTTCATTTCTGTTTTTGTATGTACAGCTTTAGTCTTGATACTTTTTGAACGCATCTCATTAAAGTGAATGAAGCTTTTGACACGTGGATACATCCTACCTGTGATATCATTGGTTGTACAAACGGTTAATAAGGATGAATGAAATTCTTTTTTTAATTTGCAGCTGCTTGTCATACAAGAACTTTCATTGATGATGCAAACAATATTGATGACACATTATGAAATCTTAGAGATCTTCTTTTTTTAGAGATAAAAAAAAAAAAGAATGACTCAGACCTGAGATGTATCAACTTGTCAGCTGTGACATGGTTAATAATGATGATGATGATGATGATGATGATGGGGAGGGGATGATGATGATGATGATCATCATCATGATGGGGGAGATGATGATGATGATGATGATGATGATGATGGAGATGATGATGATGATGAGGGAGGAGATGATGATGATGATGATGATGATCTTTTAAGCGGGTCAGATTGTTTCACTGTTCAACAAGATGCCACATGATTTGTCAGTTACTTTTTTTTACAGACGTCACCACCGTCACTGCTGCCACCACCACCACCACCACCACCGCTGCCGCCGCCACCACAGAATTCTTCCAAGCTTTACCAATGCACTTATTCCCCTTACTCGCTCCATCTCCATCCCCTGCCCCCTTCAAGGCAATATGATACACACTGATCAGATTGGTGCCGACCAAAAATATGATTAACAGGTTTCAATGGGAAATTCTACTGTCTGTTAGGAACTTTGGCACATTCAAATTACGGTTCAATTTTCTTTTTTCTTAAATAGTCATAACTTTAAACCTTATTATAGTCTTAAACCATTATATAGTCTAAAATCTTTATATAGTCTTAAACTTTTATATAGTTTTAATTTATATAGTCATTCAAATGAATAGTCATTCAAGGTGTCATTTATATAGTCTTGAACTTTTATATAGTCTTAAACCTTTTTATAGTTTTACACCTTTATATAGTCCTTCAAATAAATAGTCATTCAAGATGTCCTTTATATAGTCTTAAACACAATGAAGCCAAGAGGTCGAGAAGAAAGCATATATATATATATATATATATATATATATATATATATTAAAGAAATGGATACAATAGAAACCTACTCGAGTTTCACCATTAGGATCTTCAGGGTTAAATCCACTGAATTAATCGAGGTACCGATTAATTGCAGCCGATTACACATGTGTTCATTGAATAAGATGTTACGTTATAGAGAGACATATATATATATATATATATATATATATATATATATATATATATTACCTTGATTAATTCAATAGATTTAACCCTGAAGATCCTTATGGTGAAACTCGAGTAGGTTATTTCTGTACTTACCATTGTAATAAATTCGCTCTACTTACATATTGAGCACTTTATATTTGTTATATCACTGACTTATCATGGTAAAACTTGAATCAACTAACCATTGAAACCAATTTCACCAGTAAGTCACCATTTTCATATATAAAATTATATATATATATATATATATATATATATATATATATATATATGTGTGTGTGTGTGTGTGTGTGGTGTGTGTATGTGAAATAAAAGGAAATTAATCCGACAGTGTAAATTTGATATATTGAAAAATCAAATGATGTTTACAAATGCATGGGATCATCAGGAGAGAATGTGCACCGTTTCGAGGCCTTTCTCTCAACACACACACATATATATATATATATATATATATATATATATATATATATTTTAAATGTTTTTTTTAAATTAGGCGTTATTGTGAAGCATTAAAAATAAATAAATGAATGAACTCGATATTATGGAGTATTGGATTCACTTACTTTTTAATTATTTTTTACATAAATTTTCAGGTTCGTTAGATACCCTTTGTCAAATGTTACTGTTCAACGGTTTCTTTGTCTCTGTTGTTATCGACAGTGGCAGCGTTTGTAAAATATTTGTAATAACGTAATATAATATTTGTAATATATATATATTGATAATAATTTCTCATTGAAAATTGGTCATGTGCCAAAATTGTATAGTTTGAGTTCTTTCTTAAACTGAGAAACATTTCCATATGATTACAACTGTATAATTGATTTAAAAGAATAAGTAAGAACATTATCCTATTGGGATATATGAGATTTGTTTGGAACATATCCAGCCATATGGAAAATCTCAAGAACAAGCAATATGACATTGATGTATTTTGACTACTAATCGAAGGTTATCATACATAAACAGTCACTCTCCCATGGGGTTACTCAGTCAGCAGTCAGATACTATTGAGTATTGTGTGACTGTCATATTCCCAATGACCGAATGTACAGATGTTTTTCCAAAAAAAAATTACATCACCCCTGGGAGGTGCTATTGGCGTAACGATTATTATTGTAGGAAATGGAATCGGTAACTCAAGTTCAAATCCTGGGCAAAGCTGTTTATGTTTCACTTCATACTAATATAAAAATAACAAGACAAATAACATATCTCAAAGTTTGCTACTTATGAAGTTAACCATGAATGTGGCAGACAGTAAAAGAGTTAAAGAAATAACCAAACAACTAGAATTCGAATAAAAGACATGTATTGGATACATAAAACAATAAGGTTGCAAACTTTTAGTTCGTCTGCACAAATGCTTATAATTTGTAAAAACTTAGCTGAAATCCTGAGATAGGGTATTATCGGAGCCCTTAGCTACGGCCTTCTGATAGTTCGGATATGATAGACTTTCTATTTGACGTCCGACTCTGATGCTGGTTGTTGAGGAAGAGATGGAGCAACCCTTTTTTAGGTCAACCCCCGTTGAAAGCTGAATCAGAAGAGGGCACAAGAATGTGCCTATTTGGCTTTGCCGCCAAAGTATGCTGGCTCGTGATTGGTTGGTTCGAAACAGAGGCTCGTAGACAAGGACAATAACCCCCATACCTCAGAATTCTCAATACTCTTGGGAAAGTCAAGAATCCACATGTTTTCCCTCTAGATATGAGTAAATAATAGGGCAGTCTGATGATAGGTGTGACGCTCCACCTCAGATGCAGAAAAAACAATCTTGCAGGTCTAGTGTTAGTGGAAAGAGGATAGACTCATTCACTGTCAGGCTGGTACTGACAATAGGTCACTAAGCCTATCTCATTTTTACTTACATCTTATTATAATGGAGATTGTGTATTTGTCTGTCTGTAACCGAAACTATATTACTACTTGTCACAATTTTGTTAGTTATTTACGCCACATTCTTCATAGTATGTAGATTCATATATGCATAGAGGTGCATATGTGCATAAAGATGAACCTATGCATATGTGCATAAAGATGTGCATCCATGTGCATCTCCAGACTAGTGAACATCTCCATGTACATTGGCAGCTCTGTGCATATGTGAATTTCCAGGTCCATGTGCATCAGTATGCACATGCTTGCAATAGATTATTTCACCACACTGAAAGTTATGGTAGCATGTGTCACCATCCAAAGTTCAGAGCCCTGTTGGTGAGGCTTAGAATACCCTGCATCCTCTGCAGATGGGAAAGACCTGTAATGGTTCATAAGCTGTAGATTCTTGTTAGACTAGGTTTATGGAACAAAGAAAAAAGGATCATATTTTTGAAATAGACAAAGCCAGACTGACTGACGCCAAAATTCAAAACTCCTGCAAACTAACGGACATTTGAAGAAGGAGGAGAGAGACTGGAGATTGCAGCAGAACGAGCAGAAAGGCAGTGGCCAGCAAACAGACAAGTCCCAAATACCAATCCTCCTCGAACCGGTTGAACAAAATACAAATAAGCTTCAACACTAATAAGAATTTGTAAAAAGGAAAATCCATTAACCAAAACATACCTTTGTAACTTGTTAGTCATTTGATACAATTTATAATCTATATATATATATAAAGGGCACTTGGTGTGTATGTATGTTTGTATGTCTGGATGAAACTATGAAAATAAAACAATTAACAATAAAGTAAATATATATACACTTTAAATATCACCATATTTTGCTTTTTGAGCAAATGTAATGAAGATTTGTTTTATATTTGAAAATTAAAATATACATAGAAGTAGCATTGAAATTCTACTAAAAAATGTCCAGCATTTGTAAATCTCCAAATTAGTAATAACTAACTTTTTCCCCCCACCCCTTGAACCCTGGCAATGCCAGGTAGTCACTTCTAATACACATAAAGGACAATTTTGTTACAAATTAAACTTCTTTGTTATTACTTGTACTGTTTTGCTTATTTCTTTAATGTTATGTTTCGCATAAAAATTATCTCCAACCTACAGATCCCCCAAAGGGGTGTCCTGGCATTTCAGTCTCAGAAGACTATAATATAGTTTTTGTGCCCCTAAAGTTAGAGCGCCCCCTGTGACTGTAAAGTCCAGTGTTAGAAAAACATTCTTGACCACAGATGTCGAATGTGAAGTCTGTCCCTGAAGATGTTGTTTCACATAAAAATTACCTCCAACCTATATACAACAGATCCCCCAAAGGGGTGTCCTGGCTCTCTTGGCATTTCAGTCTCAGAAGACTATAATATAATTTTTGTGCCCCTGAAGTTACAGCACCTCCTGTGACTGTAAAGTCCAATGTTTGAAAAACATTCTCGACCACAGATGTCGTATGTGAAGGCTGTCCCTGAAGATGTTGATGTGCCAGCGCTTTGTTACCGCTGCTTTATTCTGGACCTCCTAGCTTCATGGTGTTATGCCAGGGTGATTTCAGACATGAATAGTCCTCTACAGAGAGCCTGCCACCACCTAGGGTGATCCTAACACAAATTTTCCCAGCTGGAAGGGGCAATACTAAAGCACCTGAGATCATTCTTGCAGACATCCTTGAAACGCAGCAGGGGGTGACCAATCTGTCTCTTACCAGACAAAAACTCTGCATAAAGGGTATCCTTCGGTATTCGTCCTGGGTATAACACTGCAATCTGGTGGTGAAGTTTCATCCCTCTCTATCTTTCCCCTACTCTCTTTCTTTCTTATTATATTTTTCTGTGTATCATGTCCTTTTTCTTCCCTTTCTTTCTTGACAATAAAATTATTATGGTGACGACACTCATAAGAAATAAGAATTTGGTGGATAAGCACAACCAGATAATCAGCATTTACATTTTTGCATTTCATCTTGGATGATTTGAACGGTCTCATTTTTAACCAGAGGGTGTTGCAAGATGATAACTGTTGTACAATTAAGGAACGCGAGTATTAATGTATAGATAGATTCATATTTAAAATTTTCTTGTTTATTCAATACCAATGCCATCCTTGTAGAAGCAAATATTCTTGAAAGCAAAGGAAAAATAATAGAACCCTTCAAGGTGGTTTAGTTTCTTTGTTTAATGGCATATCAACCTTCATGGGTTATTCAATGCCAATGCCATCCTTGTAGAAGCAAATATTCTTGAAAGCAAAGGAAAAATAATAGAACCCTTCAAGGTGGTTTAGTTTCTTTGTTTAATCAGGAGAATGTCGCTTATGAGTTCGTCCTTGCTTCTCCAGCAGTATCCAGCACATTTTGTCCATCTCACTCGAATGGTTTGTGAGATGAGGCAGGTGGCCGCACAGCTGCTTCCTGGTCGGGTGTTGTTTCCACGACTTGTTCAAGATCGCACGCAGCATTCTTATGCAGCTTATTCTCCAGGCGCCTCGTCGGGGTCCAAGTGGTGCTGCTATACAGCAGCACTGATACAACAACAGGAAATCCGATTTCATATTTAACCCATGGCTGGGGAGATAAGGGGGGGTTCATACCTTTCCCAAGAGTATTAGTCCGTGTTTTTTGTCTGTAACCGAAACTATATTACTATACAAATCACAATTCCTTTTGTTATTTACTTCACATTCTCCAGGATTTATTTTTATTTAAACCTCGATTATTAATAAAATTGTATTACATTATAAAGACTGTTGACCATATCTACATACTAATAACATGCAATTGTATTTAAATATACAACAAAAGAGCGATTTACAGTATGAATGGGAAGGCTAATTTGTATATTGATCTTAAAAATTTGATTTTAATAAATATATGCATGCATATGTGCATAAAGATGAACCTATGCATATGTACATCATGGTTTGGTTTGGTTTGGTTTTACGGCATATCAACCTCAGTGGGTCATTTAATGCTGATAAAATTTTGAGATAAATTAATTCTTAATGGATAATACAATTTTTTTATAAATACATTTTTCTATTTAACCCATAGATGGGACCCTTACAGGTACTACCACTCCGCGTCAGAGTGGACCAAGGAGCCATGGTGATGAAGGGGTGCTCCACATTCCCCAAACCTCCAAAACTGGAACCTCACCATCAGATAGAGTTTAATGTCATTCCCAGGACATGTAGACCCTCAGTCACCGCCTTCTAGCACCCATATGATAAAAAGGGGTTGGGGCTTGCCATAAGGGCAATAGGGTTGGGAAAATCATATAGGTGCTAGGGCTTGACGTGACCAGCCGATTGATTGGAGGGGGCCTCTCTGACTGCCCGTCTAGCCCAAGATAGGGCAAAAGTGTGTACATCATGATGCACGGAGATGCATTTGTGTCTGGAAAGGAATATATGCATGTAGATTCACATTAATACGTACGTGAATTGAAATGCGCACATGTGCATAGTGGTGGACATATGCACGGAGATGCATGCATGCATGGAGATGCATATGTGCACTAAGAGGCACACATTGTTAAGTTTCTGACCGCCATCCTTGGCCAGTTGAAAAGGACTTAAAGTAAGTCCTGAGCTATGGAATCCTTTGGTAAGTGAATAAGTCCTGAGTTATGGAATCCTACGTAGTGTCAAAGGTCCAGTGATATAATCCTATGTTCTGTCGTGCACGAAGGCTCAAAGCAATTGAGAGTAGTTAAGATCCAAACAGCCTGTATTTTTTCATTTTTCCCTTTGGGGTTTTTATGTGTAAATATATATCATCTTCCCCCCTCCCTCATGAACATGTAAATACGGGTTATCAGTAGGATTTAAACATAGAGTAACTGAGAAGTTTTGGTGACTGTTGTGCAAATTATTTTTATGGTGAAATAGCTTCTAGAATGAAAAAGAAAAAAAATAGAGGGGAAAAATAAATTCGACTTGTTGAAGAGAGGGGGGGCAACAATGTCGTCGCTGTCACAAAATCTATGGCACAAAAAATCCGTCGTCGTCGTCATAAAATCACCAACTCAAATATCATCAGCAGCTGAAAAATCGCAACTCCTGCTGTCGTCACCCCACTTCTACTTACACAAGTTTTTCCTTCAACATCCGGGTGTCTGCACCCCACGCACAAGATTCCCGAGCCAATCCCGGCCGCCAGAATCCTCGTAGCCATCATCCGGGCACCTGCCGCTTACATCCGGGACAGTAGTATCTTGAATTCAGTGCCAATGTGTTGCCCGTTCGCATTCTGAAAGACGCGGGTTCGATTCCACATGCCAGGCAAAGCCTAGCCCGCTTCCTTCGAGAATACGGCAGGCCACTCACCTCGTGTTCTCTGTCACATAATTGTAGTATGAACTGGGTCACGAATGAGAATAGATTAAAAGTTAGGATAGTGATGACCAGACCTTTTGTCCCCTCCCCAATATTGGCCTTGTGCCATATTTATGTACTTATTGTTACATAATAAATATATATATTAAGAAAACCGGGGTTAGCTATGGGCCGGGTTAGCTCAGTCGGTAGAGCGTTCGGCTAGAAACCACAAGGTTCCTAGTTCGATACCGGTCCTTGCCAACTCAGCGTTATGAGTAGCACAAGGATCTGTGCGGTAAAGTAAGGAGCTGATGGTAGGTGTGGCACTCCACCTCAGATGCAAAAACAATCTCCTTGGTCTAGCGCTAGTGAAAAGGGGATAGACTCCTTCGCTGTCTGGCTGATACCGACATTAGTCCACCCTGACGACTTTACTTTTATTAAGAAAACACCAACACACATGCTCCACTCGTTTGTGAGGTGTTCAGTTGTGGGCGTTCAAGAATGGATGATCATTTTAGAAAATATCAATGGTGCTTCAGTAAATTAAATGGACCATATGACATTAAGGCACCCCTTCCATGATCTCGATTCGTGGGGACACTTTTCTCATTTACACTGTAAAAATCCGGTTGTTTGTTAGGGGTTAGGATTAGGATTAGGGGTTAGGGTTAGGGGTTAGTTTTATAATTAAAAAAAAAAACTCTAAAAATTGTCTGTAAACAATTAACCGAATTTTGACGGTGTAAATGGAAAAAATGTCCCCATGAATCGAAATCGCAAAAGGGGTGCCTTAATGTGATATGGTCTGATTAATCAAACAGGTGTGATTTGGAGTGTTAAAACATTTCAGCATTGATTAATTTGAGGCCACTTTATAAAAAAATGAGACTTTTTCTTTACTGGCCTATTATCTGGACCTTCACTCATTAACCCTTAGCCTCCACCCAAAAGAGAAAGAAAGTATTTTTCTTACCCAACAAAGTATAAATCTTTTAAAATCTTAAAAGTTAAAGTTGTGTAAATAAATATCATCACATATCAAAGATTACTAAATCATAGTAATGTAGTAAAGGATTTTTTATTTTTATAATAATCCATATATCAAAAACGGTTTGGGGTTTATCATAATAGCAGTATACTCAGGACAATCATATAGATGCTAGGGCTTGATGAGATCAGCTGATTGATTGAAGGGAGCATCTCATATGGCTGGTCTGGTCCAAATAAGTGTGATGTTTTATGTTATGGACTGCTCAGTCATCAGGATTCCATCCTTAAGTATAACAGGTCAACCGTTGTTGACTTCAACATGGCACCTTTCAGACGTTCATTTATTTAGCATCATTTCAAAGAAAAATAACACTCCTCGAAAATTATGACTTTTAAATTTTCAAATAATTTTTGGGGGGATGATAATTTTTTATTTTGTTTTTTGTTTTTTTAATTTAATTTTATTTTTCTTATGCTGTCTTTAGGATTTGCTCCTTCTAGAAATGTAAAATTTAGGTACGGGAATTTTTTTTTCTTCAAAAGACGAAAGGTCAATCCCACACTATATTCTGAATAGATAAAACTTTTTTGTCAATTTAAAAAAGAAAAGAAAAACAAGCTGTTCATTATAAAATTAAGTCATAAATGAATAAAATGGTGAAAATTTTATTAAAATCTGACAATCCCTTAATTTTTGGTAATTGAAAATCAAAAAAAAAATTGAACATTTTTATTACCTCCCTTTGCAATCTATATATATATTCGAATCACGCACAAGGCGGTATTTCTATCTATAGCTCTGCTGATGAGGCCTCATAGGCCGAAATGTACAGAGATTGATTTTTCTCGATTTGCTTAGTCTTACATTTAAATAGGTATGCCCGCCTAATTAATTAATTATTTATTAATTAACTTTCAAAATTAGGTACGACTTCAATTAAGCACATATTCTCCCAAAAATTATCGGCTATAAAAAAAGCCATATCATAAACACACCGCGTGTGTATTTACTTCTATATATATATATATATATATATATATATATATATATATATATATATATATTGATCAGATATGCTTCGTGTGGTCTTTTGAAATTTCAAATGCAAGCATACTCACACATACATATCACCCCTAACATACACACAGGCACACGTACACACACACACACACACACACAATTACACACACACACACACACACACACACATATATATATATATATATATTGTCATGAATGTGTAAAAGTGCATTCCACCTTTTAGTTAAAGTTCGGACAGTTGAATGAAAGAAAAGAAAAGTTGAACTAACGACGAGTTCATAACAAAGAAATAACTAACATTTTTATTACTATCAACCAAGAACAATAACGTGTTCCCCCTTTCCCTTCCCTCCCTTTCACCTACCCCTATATCCAAGACAGACGATGAACTTTTGACCCGAATTCTCCCCACCCATAATGTACTTTTAACACACCCTGTGACCCCTTCTCCCCCAGACAGCGTTCAAATAAATTCCCGCCAATTTTAAGAAGAAGAGGAAAAAGAAATATTTTCTCGACACAAGACAATTAGGATTCAGCGAGTGATGACGTTATTATGATATCTACTGACTTTTGAAAAGACCCCAGTTTTGTTAAAGAGATCTGCAATATTATTGAAAAGAAAAAAAAAGAGAGAGAAAGAAAGAGAAAATTTCTCATGGACACTAAAGTATATATGAGGCACAAAGCCGAATTTTTCCAAAGGTATTTCATCAAGAAAATGTAAGTTCCTCTCTGATTATGATTTTTTTGCTATCACATGTTTGTATCTGTGACGTCGGGAATACTTTGAACTTTTGAATATAACTACTTTCACATGAACTTTTGACTAAGGTCATTTTCTATTTGAACTTTTGCCAAGTGGCTAGTAATTTTACAGAGACTTTGAGAGTAGAGAAAAAAAGAAATATTGAATGCGGATATACGCATAATTAACTCACAAGATTGAAAGTCATTGATGTTTAAACTTTTAATAAAACTTCATTTGTTTTCTTGTTGATATAAATGATACTGCGTCTGTGGTCTTTTGGCACTGTCAATGTTAAAGCTTTTACATTTCTCGGCGTATTCTCTACCTTTTGGAGCGGGGAAGTGAAACACTGGATATTCCCCTCTCCCCTTTTGTATTGAACTCATCGGCCTGGGGCCTGTCGTATTTATTATTTTTTTCTTTTCTTTGCGAGCCTGTGTTTGATCGTCCCTTATCATCTCAGGCGGTCGTAACAATATATATATATATATATATATATATATATATATATATATATATATACAGTAGTGACCAATATTAAGCAACAAAAATTAAAACTCCGATATCTCAAAAGACAAGCTCAATTTTTCTGAGATATAACTGCCAGTTCAGTTGTGCTTTAATCTGCAGGTTATTTGGAAGGATATGGATAGAGCTATGATTAAGGGAAGCACAGTGGTGTACTGGTTAGAGTCATAGGAAATGAACTCATCGACCCAAGTTCAAACCATGGACGAAGCCACAGTTCACATAGTGCTAATACCTTTCAGAAAGTTATGAATCCAATTATTCTCCCTCCAGTCATGGGTAAATAATAGGGCAGACAGGGTTCTTTAACCTTGGTTAGGCAACCAGTCTAAGAGAATGAAAACTCTGAATTCAAACCTGGTCACTACTACAATTGGCTCAGTCCTACTTAGTGATCTATTTCAATTAAAGAAAAAAATTGATTTATTTAATTCTTTATTCATATATATATATATATATATATATATATATATATATATATATAGAGAGAGAGAGAGAGAGAGAGAGAAAGAGATAAAAGGATATGAAAACACACAATATGCTGTTAAAGTGAAAATATTTTATATCATATTCATAGCTAATATTGAACAATATTTCGATTTATAAAAGTTATATAATATATATATATATATATATATATATATATATTATATTTATAAAATCATCTTCATAGTTTGAATTTTACACCAAAACCCTTATGCCATTCATATCTTTTAATTAATATATAAGAAGAAAAAAAAAGAAATAGAAATATAAAAAAATTAAAAAATAATTTTCTGTAAAAATCCATTGCAGGCCTACCATGAACGGGTAAAACTTGTCCTGTTTGAAAAAGAGAATTTGTCTATTGTTGAATTTGAAATATGTCTTCTTTTTTTCAAAAACTGTTACACTAAGATATACATTATTGTCGCTGACCGAGAAACGCGTGGCGGATGTGGAAACGACCACATGACTTTTTGGAACATCAATGTTTTCGTTTTGAATTCAAATTATTTTCAGCTCCTTCTTGATGAGTCCGGAGTAAAAACAAGCTCTGAAGATGATTTTTATAAATCGAAATATTGTTCAATATTAGCAATGAATATGATATAAAATATTTTCACTTTAACAGCATATTGTGTGTTTTTCATATCCTTTATCTATATCACTGGTTTACAAAAAAATATTTTTTGTCTGAGGCCAGAATGTGAATAGGTGTTTTTTTTACTAATTTGGGTGTGCTGAATTCAAATTTATAAACAGTTTTGCTCTATCATCTCTAGTTTTCTGTCTTTTAAATAGTCTCATTTTAGTATATACAGAGTATATACGTGCTTATTTCAACAGTTGCAGCAGCTTATTACAGAAGAAAAACAAGATAGATAAAGAACATTGACGGAATAAAATATACTTGGATAACACAATGTACACAATTCATAGTACCGCAGACAGTTAGAATGTGTTTTCTTAGACGATCTGCTGTATTTTGCCTCCAGGATGTCACACAAGAGCAACCAGCAGAAGTATCCCATCATGCCGGGGTTCCATTGCCTTGGTAGTTGCTCTCCATCTTTGTAATGTCTTGGTGGAATCTTTCTCCGTACTCATCACTTACAGCTCCAAGGTTTGGAGGGAAGAAGTTGAGGTGGGAATGGAGAAAATGAATTTTGAGTGACATTTGGCATCTCATCCTCATAAGTCTTTAGCAACTTCTCAATACAGGCTTGGTAATTTGGTATGTGTGTGTTACCAAGGAAGCCACTACAGACTACTTAAATGCTTCCCATGCTCTCAGTTCCTTCAAGGTAAGAAGCTCCTCAAAATCAGTATCCTTCAGCACTTCTCGGGTCTAAGGTCCGACAAAGATGCCCTCTTTGAGCTAGCAGCACTGAGACCTGGGAACACAGTACACAAGTGTTGGAAGGCAGCACCATTTTTGTCTATGGCCTTCACGAAATTCTATCAAACCAAGCTTGATGTGAAGAGGAGAAGAACCACCTTATTCATGTCAACCAGAGGATTCTCCTTGACGCTGTGTTCGCTGTTGATTGAGACGTGTTGGCTATGCTTAACTGCCAAAATCCGTCTTCAATATATATTATATATATATATAAATGTAATGCTATCACTTACATTTATTGCATAATACTAAAAAAGAAGACATGAGTCACACAATATTAGAAATTTACCCTGAATGCATATATGCCTTTATGTACAATATGTGTACAAAATGTACAGTATGCATATCTAAAAAAACTAGAGGTGATGAGTAAAAACAGATTTCAAATCTGAATTCAGCACCCCCAAATTAGGTTAAAACAGCTATTTTTGTGCTTGCCTCAAATTCTTTGTAAACCAGTGTATTCATTTGTAAACCGTCGGATTTATTTCCTTTCTCTTAACTTATATATATTATATATGGGAGAAATGTGAGGAGGTTAATCCGACAATATGTGGATATATATATACATATTTGTTACATATACTAGGCATGACCTTAGTGCTTTGTTTGAAAGTGCTGTTGACTTTATGTCTTCACTACTTTAACTTTATATAATTATAATATATTCCTGTCACCATGATTATATTATAAAGTCGTCGGGCCAGCCTAACGTCAGCAAGGGAGTCTATTCCCTTTTCACTAGCACTAGACCAAGGAGATTATTTTTGCGTCTCAGACGGGGCGCCACACCTACCATCAAGCTCCTTACTTTACCGCACAGATCCCTGTGCTACTCATATGCTGAGTTTAGCGAGAGCCGTGTCAAACCTTGTGGTTTCTAGCCGAACGCTCTAACCGACTGAGCTAACCCATGCCTATGATATATATATAATATATATGAATATAGCATTGTGACATAAATTCTATATTTTGATTAGACCTTAACTGTGAACAAAATGAAAAGAAAATTTTGCTTTTAACTTTTAGTATACCTCAGAAAATGTTCTTGAATTTTAATTACACTAACTTGATTATTTTTAATTTGTACGTGGTATGTTAACTCCTAGCAAGCGTACATAGTTCAAGGGAAGTAACTTAGGCATTATTTGACTCCACGCATGACACGAGAAGTGTTCGATTTTAATGAAATGTTCAGTATTGATCTATCAATGAATGAATTTCATAATTCATCAGTTATTTCATTTCAAAACTTGTCTNTACACTACGGATATACCCAAAATCAGGATAATCTTGTTAATTACGGCCCCACATTCGAGTAACGCTGCTACGGAACGAGATTTTAAAGTATCCACTAATCAAGGAAAACCCTTAATCGTTAGTATAAGACCCATCGTTTAAACACCTGTTTTAATCGCTTACACTAGGTATACCCAAATCAAATCAGGATAATCTGTTAATTACGGCCCACATTTTTCGAGTTATATTCTGCTGCTTACGGAATCGAGATTTAAAGTATCCCTAATCATAGAAAACCCTAATCGCTTAGATTTTAAGGACACCACCTGTTTAACACCTGCTTTTTAATTCGCGTTACACTAGGTATACCCAAAATCAGGATAATCTGTTAATTACGGCCCACATTTTTCGAGTATATATTCTGGCTGCTACGAAATCGAGATTTGAAGTATCCACTAATCATAGAAAACCCTAATCGCTTAGATTTAAGGACACCACCTTGTTTAACACCTGTTTTTAATCGCGTTACACTAGGTATACCCAAAATCAGGATAATCTGTTAATTACGGCCCCACATTTTCGAGTATATATTCTGGCTGCTACGGAATCGAGATTTAAAGTATCCACTAATCATAGAAAACCCTAATCGCTTAGATTTTTTAAGGAACCAACCTTGTTTAACACCTGTTTTTAATCGCGTTACACTAGGTATAACCCAAAATCAGGATAATCTGTTAATTACGGCCCCACATTTTTCGAGTATATATTCTGCTGCTACGGAATCGAGATTTGAAGTATCCACTAATCATAGAAAAACCCTAATCGCTTAGATTTTTAAGGACACCACCTTGTTTAACACCTGTTTTTTAATCGCGTTAACACTAGGTATACCCAAAATCAGGATAATCTGTTAATTACGGCCCCACATTTTCGAGTATATATTCTGCTGCTACGGAATCGAGATTTAAAGTATCCACTAATCATAGAAAACCCTAATCGCTTAGATTTTTAAGGACACCACCTTGTTTAACACCTGTTTTTAATCGCGTTACACTAGGTATACCCAAAATCAGGATAATCTGTTAATTACGGCCCCACATTTTCGAGTATATATTCTGCTGGCTACGGAATCGAGATTTTGAAGTATCCACTAATCATAGAAAACCCTAATCGCTTAGATTTTAAGGGACACCACCCTTGTTTAACACCTGTTTTAATCGCGTTACACTAGGTATACCCAAAATCAGGATAAATCTGTTAATTACGGCCCCACATTTTCGAGTATATATTCTGCTGCTACGGAATCGAGATTTTGAAGTATCCACTAATCATAAGAAAACCCTAATCGCTTAGATTTTTAAGGACACCACCTTGTTTAACACCTGTTTTTAATCGCGTTACACTAGGTATACCCAAAATCAGGATAATCTGTTAATTACGGCCCCCACATTTCGAGTATATATTCTGCTGCTACGGAATCGAGATTTAAAGTATCCACTAATCATAGAAAACCCTAATCGCTTAGATTTTTTAAGGACACCACCTTGTTTAACACCTGTTTTTAATCGCGTTACACTAGGTATACCCAAAATCAGGATAATCTGTTAATTACGGCCCCACATTTTCGAGTATATATTCTGCTGCTACGGAATCGAGATTTGAAGTATCACTAATCATAGAAAACCCTAATCGCTTAGATTTTTAAGGACACCACCTTGTTTAACACCTGTTTTTAATCGCGTTACACTAGGTATACCCAAAATCAGGATAATCTTAATTACGGCCCCACATTTTTCGAGTATATATTCTGCTGCTACGGAAATCGAGATTTAAAGTATCCACTAATCATAGAAAACCCTAATCGCTTAGATTTTTAAGGACACCACCTTGTTTAACACCTGTTTTTAATCGCGTTACACTAGGTATACCCAAAATCAGGATAATCTGTTAATTACGGCCCCACATTTTTCGAGTATATATTCTGCTGCTACGGAATCGAGATTTTGAAGTATCCACTAATCATAGAAAACCCTAATCGCTTAGATTTTTAAGGGACACACCTTGTTTTAACACCTGTTTTTATCGCGTTACACTAGGTGTACCCAAAATCAGGATAATCTGTTAATTACGGCCCCACATTTTCGAGTATATATTCTGCTGCTACGGAATCGAGATTTAAAGTATCCACTAATCATAGAAAAACCCTAATCGCTTAGATTTTTAAGGAACACCACCTTGTTTAACACCTGTTTTTTAATCGCGTTACACTAGGTGTACCCAAAATCAGGATAATCTGTTAATTACGGCCCCACATTTTCGAGTATATATTCTGCTGCTACGGAATCGAGATTTAAAGTATCCACTAATCATAGAAAACCCTAATCGCTTAGATTTTTAAGGACACCACCTTGTTTAACACCTGTTTTTAATCGCGTTACACTAGGTATACCCAAAATCAGGATAATCTGTTAATTACGGGCCCCACATTTTCGAGTATATATTCTGCTGCTACGGAATCGAGATTTGAAGTATCCACTAATCATAGAAAAACCCTAATCGCTTAGATTTTTAAGGACACCACCTTGTTTAACACCTGTTTTTTAATCGCGTTACACTAGGTGTACCCAAAATCAGGATAATCTGTTAATTACGGCCCACATTTTCGAGTATATATTCTGCTGCTACGGAATCGAGATTTTAAAGTATCCACTAATCATAGAAAACCCTAATCGCTTAGATTTTTAAGGACACCACCTTGTTTAACACCTGTTTTTAATCGCGTTACACTAGGTATACCCAAAATCAGGATAATCTGTTAATTACGGCCCCACATTTTCGAGTATATATTCTGCTGCTACGGAATCGAGATTTGAAGTATCCACTAATCATAGAAAACCCTAATCGCTTAGATTTTTAAGGACACCACCTTGTTTAACACCTGTTTTAATGCGTTACACTAGGTGTAACCCAAAATCAGGATAATCTGTTAATTACGGCCCCCACATTTTCGAGTATATATTCTGCTGCTACGGAATCGAGATTTAAAGTATCCACTAATCATAGAAAAAACCCTAATCGCTTAGATTTTTAAGGACACCACCTTGTTTAACACCTGTTTTTAATCGCGTTACACTAGGTATACCCAAAATCAGGATAATCTGTTAATTACGGCCCCACATTTTCGAGTATATATTCTGCTGCTACGGAATCGAGATTTTGAAGTATCCACTAATCATAGAAAACCCTAATCGCTTAGATTTTTTAAGGACACCACCTTGTTTAACACTGTTTTAATCGCGTTACACTAGGTGTACCCAAAATCAGGATAATCTGTTAATTACGGCCCCACATTTTCGAGTATATATTCTGCCGCTACGGAATCGAGATTTAAAGTATCCACTAATCATAGAAAACCTAATCGCTTAGATTTTTAAGGACACCACCTTGTTTAACACCTGTTTTAATCGCGTTACACTAGTGTAACCAAAATCAGGATAATCTGTTAATTACGGCCCCACATTTTCGAGTATATATTCTGCTGCTACGGAATCGAGATTTGAAGTATCCACTAATCATAGAAAACCCTAATCGCTTAGATTTTTAAGGGACACCACCTTGTTTAACACCTGTTTTTAATCGCCGTTACACTAGTATACCCAAAATCAGGCTAATCTGCGTTTTGACAAAATGACAGAAAATAATTTACCAAATATCAGGGAATTATCGGATTTTAATGAAATTTTCAGTGTTTATTTATCAAAGAATGATCTTTATAATGCATTATTTATTTTATTTCAAAACTTTCTCATTTTTTTTCAGGTCACTTAATTTTGACCCCCCGCCCCTATGTAGGGGCGTAACATATTTTTTCGAGTTGGTCTTATAGTTTTTCTAATTACAGTATAAATAAAGAGATAAAAGACTGAAGTTATGAATAGAGAAACAAAACAAAAATTTTACGGGTGGCTTTTCTATGAGAAAATAAATACCGAAAATCGAAAAAAATCGAAAAATAAAATGTAAAAAAATAATAGATAATTAATTTTTGGAGATTCTTTTTTACTCATTTCGATAATTATTCAATTGGCTATTATCTTATAAAAGAAAAAATTATACATCGATATTGTTCTGCTTAAAAAGGGGGGAGGTACATTTTTAATCGAGTTTTTTCTTCAAAAAGTATACTTTGATGTATAAAAATAATGTTTGCATTAAATAGATATTTAGAATCTAAAAATATAACAATAAAATTCGAAGGCAATACAATGCGTAAAAAATAAAGACAAAAAGATGTTTTATATTGTCTAATCGATTTCAAAGCGAAGCTTTATCATCAGAGTTTAATTTCAGAAATGACCTGCTTATGTTTTTTTTATTTGTGTGGTTATAATTTATCTTCTTATTTCCTTTTCCTCTCCTTTTTTCTCTCTTTCTTCTTCTCCTCCTTTATGAATGGGCGAATAACTGTAATTTCTTATTTCTCTCTTTCTTTTTTTCTTTCTTAAAAGTTTGTGAGAACAAGGCTGACATCCGGTAAGATGTTGCAATGTGTTGCGACCGTGTGGGCATGTCAGAATTTCAAAAACAAAAATGAACAAATAAATAAAAAACCGTTAATAGAAATTTTTTTACATACTTAGCTTTTGTTTCGCTTTCACCTTTCCTTTCTTATTCTTTCTCCTCTCTTTCTTTTTTTTTTTGTGTTATTTCTCTTCTTTTTTTTTTTTTTTTTTTTTTTTTATCCCCTTTGTTCTCTAATTTAAATTATTTTTTATAGTAAATAAGTAAATAAAAGATTATCTTAAATTATGTATTAGTATTGATAGAAAAAATAAATAATTCTTTTTTATTATTATTTTTTTTAAGAAAATATCTTTTATGAGTACTTTTTTCTCTTTTTCTTTTAAACTTAAATAGATTAATATTATATTAATTATATATTAAAATATCATATAATAATTACATATTAGGATTGATGCAAAATTCAAAACAATAAAATAAAACAAAACCATTCTCCCTTTAAATTTCAAATAGATTAAATATTATAAATCAAATATTTGAATTACAAAAAGGCATAATGTTTTGCTTCAATTATATATTTTATTTAACTATTTTTTTTTCATTCTTTTGCTGTTATTATTTATTCTTTTTTTTTTTTTTTTTTTTCCTTAAATATTTATTAATAGTTCTAGACTGACCGTAATCCTAAGAGGGTATTATGGTTTAAAGAAATGGTGTCATGGTTTAAAAAATAATGTCATGTAAAGGAGTTAATAAGTATGTCAATATTGTTAAATTAATCGTAATTAATTTTTTTATATTTCTCTATTATCTTCTTTTCATTCTCAATCATCCCATCACTATATATATATATATATATATATATATATATATATTTAATTTCAATTTAAAAAAAAAAAAAAAAAAATTTTTTTCCTTTCATATTGTGAGTGCATGAAATGTTGAGAATCAATGGTATGTCTTAATAGATATCTATTATAGATGTATTACATAATTCAAATATGCAAACAGTTGATAGTTCGTAGGTTTAAAATTTGCGATAGGGAAAATACATATTTATGTGGAAATATGTATACTAAAAAAAAAAAAATAAATAAAAATATATATTTATGAGTACTTTTTTCTCTTTTTCTTTTAAACTTAAATAGATTAAATATTATATTAATTATATATTAAAATATCATATAATAATTACATATTAGGATTGATGCAAAATTTCAAAACAATAAAACAAACCATTCTCCTTTTAAATTTCAAATATATAATTGAAGCAAAAACATTAAGCCTTTTGTAATTCAAATATTTGATTTATAATATTTAATCTATTTGAAATTTAAAAGGAGAATGGTTTGTTTTATTGTTTTGAATTTTGCATCAATCCTAATATGTAATTATTATATGATATTTTAATATATAATTAATATAATATTTAATCTATTTAAGTTTAAAAGAAAAAGAGAAAAAAGTACTCATAAATATATATATTTATTTTTTTTTTTTAGTATACATATTTCCACATAAATATATTTTCCCTATCGCAAATTTTAAACCTACGAACTATCAACTGTTTGCATATTTGAATTATGTAATACATCTATAATAGATATCTATTAAGACATACCATTGATTCTCAACATTTCATGCACTCACAATATGAAAGGAAAAATAATTTTTTTTTTTTTTTTTTTAAATTAAATATATATATATATATATATATATATATATATAGTGATGGGATGATTGAGAATGAAAAGAAGATAATAGAGAAATATAAAAAAATTAATTACGATTAATTTAACAATATTGACATACTTATTAACTCCTTTACATGACATTATTTCTTTAAACCATGACACCATTTCTTTAAACCATAATACCCTCTTAGGATTACGGTCAGTCTAGAACTATTAATAAATATTTAAGGAAAAAAAAAAAAAAAAAAAAAGAATAAATAATAACAGCAAAAGAATGAAAAAAAAAATAGTTAAATAAAATATATAATTGAAGCAAAACATTATGCCTTTTGTAATTCAAATATTTGATTTATAATATTTAATCTATTTGAAATTTAAAGGGAGAATGGTTTGTTTTATTTTTATTGTTTTGAATTTTGCATCAATCCTAATATGTAATTATTATATGATATTTTAATATATAATTAATATAATATCTAATCTATTTAAGTTTAAAAGAAAAAGAGAAAAAAGTACTCATAAAAGATATTTTCTTAAAAAAATAATAATAAAAAAGAATTATTTATTTTTTCTATCAATACTAATACATAATTTAAGATAATCTTTTATTTACTTATTTACTATAAAAAATAATTTAAATTAGAGAACAAAGGGGATAAAAAGGAAAAAAAAAAAAAAAAAAAAAAGAAGAGAAATAACACAAAAAAAAAAGAAAGAGAGGGAGAAAGAATAAGAAAGGAAAGGTGAAAGCGAAACAAAAGCTAAGTATGTAAAAAAAATTTCTATTAACGGTTTTTATTTATTTGTTCATTTTTGTTTTTGAAATTCTGACATGCCCACACGGTCGCAACACATTGCAACATCTTACCGGATGTCAGCCTTGTTCTCAACAAACTTTTAAGAAAGAAAAAAAGAAAGAGAGAAATAAGAAATTACAGTTATTCGCCCATTCATAAAGGAGGAGAAGAAGAAAGAGAGAAAAAAAGGAGAGGAAAAGGAAATAAGAAGATAAATTATAACCACACAAATAAAAAAAACATAAGCAGGTCATTTCTGAAATTAAACTCTGATGATAAAGCTTCGCTTTGAAATCGATTAGACATATAAAACATCTTTTTGTCTTTATTTTTTACGCATTGTATTGCCTTCGAATTTTATTGTTATATTTTTAGATTCTAAATATCTATTTAATGCAAACATTATTTTATTACATCAAAGTATACTTTTTGAAGAAAAAACTCGATTAAAAATGTACCTCCCCCCTTTTTAAGCAGAACAATATCGATGTATAATTTTTTCTTTTATAAGATAATAGCCAATTGAATAATTATCGAAATGAGTAAAAAAGAAATCTCCAAAAAATTAATTATCTATTATTTTTTTACATTTTATTTTTCGATTTTTTTCGATTTTCGGTATTTATTTTCTCATAGAAAAGCCACCGTAAAATTTTTGTTTTGTTTCTATTCATAACTTCAGTCTTTTATCTCTTTATTTATACTGTAATTAGAAAACTATAAGACCAACTCGAAAAATATGTTACGCCCCTACATAGGGGGGGGGGGTCAAAATTAAGTGACCTGAAAAAAAAATGAGAAAGTTTTGAAATAAAATAAATAATGCATTATAAAGATCATTCTTTGATAAATAAACACTGAAAATTTCATTAAAATCCGATAATTCCCTGATATTTGGTAAATTATTTTCTGTCATTTTGTCAAAAACGCAGATTAGCCTGATTTTGGGTATACCTAGTGTAACGCGATTAAAAACAGGTGTTAAACAAGGTGGTGTCCTTAAAAATCTAAGCGATTAGGGTTTTCTATGATTAGTGGATACTTCAAATCTCGATTCCGTAGCAGCAGAATATATACTCGAAAATGTGGGGCCGTAATTAACAGATTATCCTGATTTTGGTTACACCTAGTGTAACGCGATTAAAACAGGTGTTAAACAAGGTGGTGTCCTTAAAAATCTAAGCGATTAGGGTTTTCTATGATTAGTGGATACTTTAAATCTCGATTCCGTAGCGGCAGAATATATACTCGAAAATGTGGGGCCGTAATTAACAGATTATCCTGATTTTGGGTACACCTAGTGTAACGCGATTAAAAACAGGTGTTAAACAAGGTGGTGTCCTTAAAAATCTAAGCGATTAGGGTTTTCTATGATTAGTGGATACTTCAAATCTCGATTCCGTAGCAGCAGAATATATACTCGAAAATGTGGGGCCGTAATTAACAGATTATCCTGATTTTGGGTATACCTAGTGTAACGCGATTAAAAACAGGTGTTAAACAAGGTGGTGTCCTTAAAAATCTAAGCGATTAGGGTTTTCTATGATTAGTGGATACTTTAAATCTCGATTCCGTAGCAGCAGAATATATACTCGAAAATGTGGGGCCGTAATTAACAGATTATCCTGATTTTGGGTACACCTAGTGTAACGCAATTAAAAACAGGTGTTAAACAAGGTGGTGTCCTTAAAAATCTAAGCGATTAGGGTTTTCTATGATTAGTGGATACTTCAAATCTCGATTCCGTAGCAGCAGAATATATACTCGAAAATGTGGGGCCGTAATTAACAGATTATCCTGATTTTGGGTATACCTAGTGTAACGCGATTAAAAACAGGTGTTAAACAAGGTGGTGTCCTTAAAAATCTAAGCGATTAGGGTTTTCTATGATTAGTGGATACTTTAAATCTCGATTCCGTAGCAGCAGAATATATACTCGAAAATGTGGGGCCGTAATTAACAGATTATCCTGATTTTGGGTACACCTAGTGTAACGCGATTAAAAACAGGTGTTAAACAAGGTGGTGTCCTTAAAAATCTAAGCGATTAGGGTTTTCTATGATTAGTGGATACTTCAAATCTCGATTCCGTAGCAGCAGAATATATACTCGAAAATGTGGGGCCGTAATTAACAGATTATCCTGATTTTGGGTATACCTAGTGTAACGCGATTAAAAACAGGTGTTAAACAAGGTGGTGTCCTTAAAAATCTAAGCGATTAGGGTTTTCTATGATTAGTGGATACTTTAAATCTCGATTCCGTAGCAGCAGAATATATACTCGAAAATGTGGGGCCGTAATTAACAGATTATCCTGATTTTGGGTATACCTAGTGTAACGCGATTAAAAACAGGTGTTAAACAAGGTGGTGTCCTTAAAAATCTAAGCGATTAGGGTTTTCTATGATTAGTGGATACTTTAAATCTCGATTCCGTAGCAGCAGAATATATACTCGAAAATGTGGGGCCGTAATTAACAGATTATCCTGATTTTGGGTATACCTAGTGTAACGCGATTAAAAACAGGTGTTAAACAAGGTGGTGTCCTTAAAAATCTAAGCGATTAGGGTTTTCTATGATTAGTGGATACTTCAAATCTCGATTCCGTAGCAGCAGAATATATACTCGAAAATGTGGGGCCGTAATTAACAGATTATCCTGATTTTGGGTATACCTAGTGTAACGCGATTAAAAACAGGTGTTAAACAAGGTGGTGTCCTTAAAAATCTAAGCGATTAGGGTTTTCTATGATTAGTGGATACTTCAAATCTCGATTCCGTAGCAGCAGAATATATACTCGAAAATGTGGGGCCGTAATTAACAGATTATCCTGATTTGGGTATACCTAGTGTAACGCGATTAAAAACAGGTGTTAAACAAGGTGGTGTCCTTAAAAATCTAAGCGATTAGGGTTTTCTATGATTAGTGGATACTTCAAATCTCGATTCCGTAGCAGCAGAATATATACTCGAAAATGTGGGGCCGTAATTAACAGATTATCCTGATTTTGGGTATACCTAGTGTAACGCGATTAAAAACAGGTGTTAAACAAGGTGGTGTCCTTAAAAATCTAAGCGATTAGGGTTTTCTATGATTAGTGGATACTTTAAATCTCGATTCCGTAGCAGCAGAATATATACTCGAAAATGTGGGGCCGTAATTAACAGATTATCCTGATTTTGGGTATACCTAGTGTAACGCGATTAAAAACAGGTGTTAAACAAGGTGGTGTCCTTAAAAATCTAAGCGATTAGGGTTTTCTATGATTAGTGGATACTTCAAATCTCGATTCCGTAGCAGCAGAATATATACTCGAAAATGTGGGGCCGTAATTAACAGATTATCCTGATTTTGGGTATACCTAGTGTAACGCGATTAAAAACAGGTGTTAAACAAGGTGGTGTCCTTAAAAATCTAAGCGATTAGGGTTTTCTATGATTAGTGGATACTTTAAATCTCGATTCCGTAGCAGCAGCAGAATATATACTCGAAAATGTGGGGCCGTAATTAACAGATTATCCTGATTTTGGGTATACCTAGTGTAACGCGATTAAAAACAGGTGTTAAACAAGGTGGTGTCCTTAAAAATCTAAGCGATTAGGGTTTTCTATGATTAGTGGATACTTTAAATCTCGATTCCGTAGCAGCAGAATATATACTCGAAAATGTGGGGCCGTAATTAACAGATTATCCTGATTTTGGGTATACCTAGTGTAACGCGATTAAAAACAGGTGTTAAACAAGGTGGTGTCCTTAAAAATCTAAGCGATTAGGGTTTTCTATGATTAGTGGATACTTCAAATCTCGATTCCGTAGCAGCAGAATATATACTCGAAAATGTGGGGCCGTAATTAACAGATTATCCTGATTTTGGGTATACCTAGTGTAACGCGATTAAAAACAGGTGTTAAACAAGGTGGTGTCCTTAAAAATCTAAGCGATTAGGGTTTTCTATGATTAGTGGATACTTTAAATCTCGATTCCGTAGCAGCAGAATATATACTCGAAAATGTGGGGCCGTAATTAACAGATTATCCTGATTTTGGGTATACCTAGTGTAACGCGATTAAAAACAGGTGTTAAACAAGGTGGTGTCCTTAAAAATCTAAGCGATTAGGGTTTTCTATGATTAGTGGATACTTCAAATCTCGATTCCGTAGCAGCAGAATATATACTCGAAAATGTGGGGCCGTAATTAACAGATTATCCTGATTTTGGGTATACCTAGTGTAACGCGATTAAAAACAGGTGTTAAACAAGGTGGTGTCCTTAAAAATCTAAGCGATTAGGGTTTTCTATGATTAGTGGATACTTTAAATCTCGATTCCGTAGCAGCAGAATATATACTCGAAAATGTGGGGCCGTAATTAACAGATTATCCTGATTTTGGGTATACCTAGTGTAACGCGATTAAAAACAGGTGTTAAACAAGGTGGTGTCCTTAAAAATCTAAGCGATTAGGGTTTTCTATGATTAGTGGATACTTTAAATCTCGATTCCGTAGCAGCAGAATATATACTCGAAAATGTGGGGCCGTAATTAACAGATTATCCTGATTTTGGGTATACCTAGTGTAACGCGATTAAAAACAGGTGTTAAACAAGGTGGTGTCCTTAAAAATCTAAGCGATTAGGGTTTTCTATGATTAGTGGATACTTTAAATCTCGATTCCGTAGCAGCAGAATATATACTCGAAAATGTGGGGCCGTAATTAACAGATTATCCTGATTTTGGGTATACCTAGTGTAACGCGATTAAAAACAGGTGTTAAACAAGGTGGTGTCCTTAAAAATCTAAGCGATTAGGGTTTTCTATGATTAGTGGATACTTTAAATCTCGATTCCGTAGCAGCAGAATATATACTCGAAAATGTGGGGCCGTAATTAACAGATTATCCTGATTTTGGGTATACCTAGTGTAACGCGATTAAAAACAGGTGTTAAACAAGGTGGTGTCCTTAAAAATCTAAGCGATTAGGGTTTTCTATGATTAGTGGATACTTTAAATCTCGATTCCGTAGCAGCAGAATATATACTCGAAAATGTGGGGCCGTAATTAACAGATTATCCTGATTTTGGGTATACCTAGTGTAACGCGATTAAAAAACAGGTGTTAAACAAGGTGGTGTCCTTAAAAATCTAAGCGATTAGGGTTTTCTATGATTAGTGGATACTTTAAATCTCGATTCCGTAGCAGCAGAATATATACTCGAAAATGTGGGGCCGTAATTAACAGATTATCCTGATTTTGGGTATACCTAGTGTAACGCGATTAAAAACAGGTGTTAAACAAGGTGGTGTCCTTAAAAATCTAAGCGATTAGGGTTTTCTATGATTAGTGGATACTTTAAATCTCGATTCCGTAGCAGCAGAATATATACTCGAAAATGTGGGGCCGTAATTAACAGATTATCCTGATTTTGGGTATACCTAGTGTAACGCGATTAAAAACAGGTGTTAAACAAGGTGGTGTCCTTAAAAATCTAAGCGATTAGGGTTTTCTATGATTAGTGGATACTTTAAATCTCGATTCCGTAGCAGCAGAATATATACTCGAAAATGTGGGGCCGTAATTAACAGATTATCCTGATTTTGGGTATACCAAGTGTAACGCGATTAAAAACAGGTGTTAAACAAGGTGGTGTCCTTAAAATCTAAGCGATTAGGGTTTTCTATGATTAGTGGATACTTAAATCTCGATTCCGTAGCAGCAGAATATATACTCGAAAATGTGGGGCCGTAATTAACAGATTATCCTGATTTTGGGTATACCTAGTGTAACGCGATTAAAAACAGGTGTTAAACAAGGTGGTGTCCTTAAAAATCTAAGCGATTAGGGTTTTCTATGATTAGTGGATACTTTAAATCTCGATTCCGTAGCAGCAGAATATATACTCGAAAATGTGGGCCGTAATTAACTGATAATGAATGAATAATAGCTATACCCAAAAATTGTCTGCTAAAGTCAGTTAATATTTTTTTAAAACGAATTAGAATTAATCAAATTGATTATTTAAGGTCAAACTGTTGTCTAAATCGATAAGTAGTAACATAATGACCATCAATAAAAAGCAAAATAATATTACACATTTAATTTATTTTTAATACATTTAAAATTATTTTTTTGTCAATTTCGATCGCGTTCGGCCATTAACACTCTTGAAAATGGCGTATTTACAAAATTCACATTAGCGATATACATTATATTAAAGGATCTTCCTTTCACATTAGGACATATAACTATTTAGTATTATTTCGAATATTCAGACTATTGTACTCATCTTTATTGTTATCTTTACAATGTTTTCGCCGATGTACCCTCCGGCTTTCTTTAGGTGTTTCTTGTCGGATTCGGGAATCTTCTCGACCTCAGGGAACCTTCTTTTTGAACTTGGGAACCTTCTTGTCATAATCGGGAGCCATCAGGGAACTTTGAACCGATTACGACAAGAAGATTCCCAATTACGACAAGAAGGTTCCCGATTACGACAGGAAGCTTCCCGAGTTCAAACAGAAGGTTCCCGAGTTCGAAACAACGGTTCTCAAGTTCGAAAAGAAGGTTCCCGAGTCAGAGAATGTTTCCGAATCCGACCAGAAAAACCCGAAGAGGCCGGAGGGCCATCAGCCAAAACGTTGTACAGATAACAATAAAGATGAGGATAATAGTTAGAATAATCCAAATAAACGTAATTATCAAACCTTATCTAAAAAGAAATTCAGAGAAATAGTGTAGATAACAATAAAGATGAGGACAATAGTCCGAATAATCCAAATAAACGTAATTATCAAGCCTTATCTAAAAAATTCAGAAAAATAGTGTAGATAACAATAAAGAAGAGGACAATAGTCCGAATAATTTAAATAAACGTAATTATCAAGCCTTATCTAAAAAATTCAGAGAAATAATATAACTATTTCTTGTATCTTATTCTCATGTTTGTATTTCATTTTTCTAATTTGAGACAGTTCCCGAAACACTTGAAGTAGGTTGGAGAGCACGTCGACCGAAACGTTGTGTATATAACAATAAAGACGAGGACAATAATTCGAAAAATCCAAATAAATCAAATCATCTAGCCTTATCTAAAAAGAATTCTGACAAAATGTTCTATCTCAGCAATAATATATATATATATATATATATATATATATATATATATATATATATATATATATATATATATATATATATATATATAATATAATATAATATATATATATAATATATATATATAATATATATATATAATATAATATATATAATATTTATATATAATATAATATATATATATATATATATCTTATTATAATGGAGATTGTGTGTTTGTCTGTCTGAAGCCGAAACTAAATCAATACTCAAGTCACAATTCCCTTAGTTATTGATGTCACATTCACCATGAACTTATTTTTATTTAAACCTCAGTTATTGATAAAATTGTTATACCTTATTAATACTTTTGACTTTATCTACATTCTAATAACATGCAATTGTATTTATATATGCAACAAAATAGCGGGTTACAGTGTGAACAGGAAAGCTAATTTGCATATTGATATTAAAAGTTTAATTTTATTAAATATGCGCTTGGTATTATTGATTTCTAATTGTTTGTTTTTTTCTTAATGGATATGAGCAAAAATCTCGGAGTTAAATCTTAAAAGAAATCCCTTAACAAGAAGAAATAACTGTAATATTATTCTTTACTTCCTATTTTAACTAAACAGTTAAATTAGGAAAATTTAACAATGAAAGACGGGAGTAAGGGAAAATGATGGAATAGTTTCAAAATTGTTCTATTTTTCAATCATACCCCCTCTGTTCCAAATCTTTTTATCTACATTCTTATTCAGTTTAATTAGCCTTTCTAATTTAATATGATATTTTATTATATTAAAACTTAAATACTTGCACCCGGAGGGTGCATACATTTGCTAGTATATATAACATATATAATATATTTATAATATATATATATAATATATATATATATAATATATATATAATATATTGTTACATAATTATTAGATTCCTAATACTTATGTACAGTAGTGTAGAAACCAAAATGGCTGTTATAAGTGCAGCCTTGAAGGATTGAATGACAAGGCTTGACCTCATCCTGATCCTTCCGTTGGATACCGTGAGAATCGGTGGAGAAGACCCTCTTCTGGTTTAGATTAGAAAGAGATTTTAGTTCAGTATCGGCCAAACCACGACAGTGGTAAGTCGTGTTAAGTGCATGGCCGACTCAATCTGCGCAGGTAGTCTGGTGGGGATTTCGAAATAAAATATGATCTAAGTAAATCAACGTCTTGTGTTATTATCTAAAAACTACTAATGACACAGGGCTTCTGATAAAGAGAAATCCCCAATGGAAGACCAGACACGATATATATATATATATATATATATATATATATATATATATATATATATAATGTGTTTTTTCTGTTTTTTTTTTGTATATATTTGTATATATATATATTTGTTAATCTTTGATTATATCCCTTATTTTGTCTCTGATTCTTTCTTTTCAGATACTCTGCTCAATGAAACAAATCGCCCTTCAAGTTGGCCACTACCTATTCAAAAGAAGGTGCAGCCTTTCGTCCATTTCTCTATTGTATTTTGTTTATACAATGCAAAGAATTTAGACGGGTGGATGACAAGGGTGTTAATAACTGCATCAGATCCGTGGTGATCCTTTAAAAAGTCTTGGCAACTATGCGACTGGGGTCGTGGTCTTTAGTTGCATGGTTACCAGGTCCCTCATGAGGATCACTATTATCAGATCCCTTTTTAATCTATTAATAATGGAGATTTGCTTCCGGTTATTGTCTGTAACAAAAATTACATCACTGCTTACGTCACATTACCCAAAATCGTCATAACATAGAATAAATGCACTCAAAATTTGAACATGCAGCATTAGACAGTCCTCATTGTTTTTTAAACAAGTTTTAATAAATACATGACTGGTATTATATATCTATATATAGTTTGTTTTATTTTAATACATATTTAAAGTTTACATTGTTTTGGTTTTAATCCTTTAATGAATTTGATGATTTTACTTACCTAGGGTACAAACTCGCTTACATTGAATTTTTTACTCACGCCCCTCAGGCAAATAGTTTCAAAAATTTATTTTTACATCGCCTGGAAGACATTTTTTTTATTATTTTGTACTAGTATATATAAAATTGAAGAATAGAAGGCTTGAACGCTGGCTCTTCTGATTACTCACGGCTCTCATTAAGAATGAAATTATTGTTATTTCTTTTTTTGTTGATGGATTTATTTTAAGATTTATCGACGGGATTTTTGCTCAGGTTTTAAGATTAAACCAAACAATTAGAAATCAATAGTATCAACCAAGCATTTATTAGAATTACATTTTTAAGATTAATATGAAAATTACCCTTTCTGTTCTCACTGTAAACCACTATTTGGTTTGTATATATAAATACAATTGCATGTCATAAGGACAAGATTTATAATAATAATAATAATAATAATAATAATAATAATAATAATAATAATAAACAACAATTTTCTTCATGATTAAATAAAAAATAGAATCATGGAGAATGTGACGTAAATAAAGACGTGTGTGTATATATATATATATATATATATATATATATATATATAATTGAAATGAATTGTAAAATTTCTTTTGAGTAATATACTAACAGTATATATATATATATATATATATATATATATATATATATATATATTTACCAACCCCTCCGCACGAGCAGGATGTGACACAAGATCAATTTCTTAAGTGGTGTTCAACAGGTTTGAATTCAGAGTTTTCCTTCTCCTAGATGGGTTGCCTAACCAAGGTTAAAGATCCCAGTCTGCCTTACTATTTATCCATAGCTGGAAGGAGAGTAGGATTCATACTTTTTCCAAGGATATTAGCGCTAAGTGAAATGCAATTACCACATCCAGGATTTGAACTTGGGGCGACGAGTCCATTTCCCATGACTTTAACACCACACGTATTATACTAACAATATTGCATAAAAAAGAATCAATTGTCCAATTAATGTAAAAAAAAAAAAAATAATAACAGGGCAGATATTCTCTTGATATTTTCCTTTTCTTATATTAAGCTTATGAACATAAAGATTGATTTATTTTCAATGCATTAACAGATTATTTGAAGTGAGCACATAAAGTGCACTCACTCCAAACAAACTTTTTATTTATTCGGAAATGAGATACAGCGCATGTGCACACAACTCGGCATGTAGCCGGAAGTTTGGTTTTAGGGGAGAGGTGATAAAACTGGTCATATCACTACACGGATCTATCTATCTAGGCTCACTCACCGACCGATTCATTCAAAAATAAAAATAAAATTCTTGCGTTCTCTCCTTGCGCAGCTCCCTTCCACCAAAATACCTCATTCGCTCTATGCATCTATCCTATTTAAAAATTTTCCAATATTGATGATTGGCGATGGAGGGGGTGGGAAAAAAATTGAAAATAAAAACCCCAAGAAACTGAAAAACACATGTAAACAAAACAAAAATTGTGGGTCATTTTGGTTTCCCCCATTTCGATAATTATTTAATTGGCTATTATTTTATAAAAGAAAAAATTATACATCGATGTTTTTCTGCTTAAAAAGGGGAGGGGGTACATTTTCAATCGAGTTTTTCTTCAAAACTTATTACTTTTATCTAAAAAAATAAGGCTTGCATTAAGTAGATATTTATTTTTAAAATCTAAAAATATAACATTTTAAACTTAACATCAGGATTTTCATATTTTAAATGAATTTTATATATTAATTTTTCATAGCAAAAATACTAAATTAAAGTTTTGAAATAAAATAACGGATGCATTATAAAATCCATTAATTGTTAAATCAATACTGAAAATTTCATTAAAATCGGATAATTACCTGATTTTTGTAATTATTTTGGTAAATTTTTTTGCAATTGCGAATGTTACGGCAAAATTGTAAACAAGCACTTAAAATCATTGAAAACGAGGCTAAATGGCGGATCGAGTCGAAATTGACCAACACAAATGGTTTTAAATCTTTTAAAAATAAACTGCATATGTAATGATATTTTTCTTTTTTAATGATGGTCAGTATGTTACTACTTATCGATTTAGACAAAGTTAGACCTTAAATAATAGATTTAATTATTCTTAATTCGCTTTTAAAACTCCTAGCAGACAAAATTATTGCTACTGCCTATGAATTATAAATCTTATCTTTTTTTCTTATTTTTTTTGTTGTCCGCCCTGTAGGCTGAGGTGTTAGAATGCACCGACTGCGCCCCTGCAGAGGGGTAACACTCCCTCAATAGGGCCACCTGTTTGCCGTGGGTGGCGACTCGTGATGCTTAAGGACAGAGTCTTGGTGGATGAGCAGTCTATGACATGCAACATTCCACTTAGAACCTTACTTAGGCTAGACGGGCGGTCGGAGAGGCCCCCTCCGATCAATCGGCTGGCCATGTCAAGCACTAGCAACTATATAATTTTCCCAACCCTATTGCCCTTATGGCAAGCCCCAACCCCTTTTTATCATATGGGTGCTAGAAGGCGGTGTCTGAGGGTCTACATGTCCTGGGAATGACGTTAAACTCTATCTGATGGTGAGGTTCCAGTTTTGGAGGTTTGAGGAATGTGGAACACCCCTTCATCACCATTGCTCCCTGGTCCACTCTGACTCGGACTGGTATTACCTGTTAGGGTCCCATCTATGGGTTAAATAGAAAACATGAGTTTATAAACGAAATTGTATTATCCATTAAAAATGAAATTATTTCAAAACTCTGTCAGCATTAAACATTTTTGAATACCAAATTACCAATAGAATTATTCGGCATAAAATAACCCAAGGGGTTGACATGCCGTAAAACCCAATCAACCAAATAAACAAATAAACTTTTTTTGTTTATATATAATTCCTTAAAAATTTTAATTGGGTCTGAAATAAGAAAACAAAAACATGTTGTCATTTACTAAGTTTGGCACAAGATCAAAAGTATGGGCCACCCAGTGTGAATCGATCTCATTATAAATGATCCATTTAACCAGAGAAACTGACTTAAATATAAATATAAGATTTTTATCAACATTTCAATCTGGGTTAACCAGAAATTCATCTTAACAAATTCTGTAAACCTTAAAATTTATGGACATTTTCTTCTTTTTAACTAAAAACAAAAAGTTTAATCGAATGTCATTATTCAACAGAAAAAACAAACACTTCATCAAAATTGTTTATTAATTGAGCTATGTAAGTAAAGTAAGTAAAGTCATCAGGGTGGCCTAATGTCGGTATCAACCATACAGCGAGGGAGTCTATCCCCTTTTCACTAGCGCTAGACTAAGGAGATTATTTTAGCATCTGAGGTGGAGCGCTACACCTACCATCAGCTCTTCACTTTACCACACAGATCCCTGTGCTACTCATATGCTGAGTAGGCGGGGGCCGGTATCGAAACCAAGAACCTTGTGGCTCCTAGCCGAACACTCTACCGACTGAGCTAAACCGGCCCCTCTGAGCTATGTACTGTGCCATATTATGAGTTTAATTTTTTTAATTGTAACTTTTAACAAAATAAGTAAATAAATAAATAAAATAACAATACAATTTGGTGGAATTAATTTGGATTTTTTTACTTTTTTTTTTTAGGTGTTGAATTTTTTTATTATTCAAATGAACAGAGGTTTAAAAAAAACTAAAAAAAAAACTAAATAATTTATTGTTTAATTTGTTTAAAAAAAAATTATTTAATTTATTTGTTTAAATTTGTTTAAACTATTGTTTAAATAAACTATTAAACTATTATTAAACTATTAGTTTAAATAAACTATTAAACTATTATTAAACTATTATTAAACTATTAAACTATTATTAAACTATTAAACTATTTTTAAATAATTTGTTTAACAATAAATTATTTAATTTATTGTTTAAATTTTTTTTTTAATATTGTCTTTTGGATTTTATATTTTTTGAAATGTAAAAATTTGGGATTGGAATTTTTTTTTATTCAAATGAACAGAGGTTAAAAAAAAAAAATAATTGTCTAATTAAAAAATGAAACTGGAATTTTTTTATTCAAAAAAGACAAAACTAAATTGATAAAAATAATTTTTTCAAGATAAAAAAAAAAAATTAAATAAGCATTTTCTAGAAAATTTGACGAAATAAAGTGAAGAAAATTTCATTACAATTAGAAAATGATTTTTGATAATTTAAAATTTTACAAAAGCTATTACCTCCTCTGATGACAAATGAGCATACCTTATATATACATGTATACATATTTATTTGTGTATATGCATGTGTGTGCATATATATATACACATATTTATGTATGTGTGTATATATATATATATGTGTATATGTATATGTTTTCATAAAGTTGTGCAGCAACTTTTTACATAATTTCATATTACATATTTATTAAACATAAAATGTTTATAATTTACAAAAATTACAAAAAATAAAATTACAAAAAAATAATTATAGATTAAACAGGAAAATGTTAATATTTAATTTATTTACCTCACTTCATATTGTTAATAATTAAAAGAAAAATTCTTTAAATAACAAAACACAAAAACAATCGATAAAATTTTATTCATTTATTTTTAAAGAAAATAAAAAAATGAAAAATGTTTTGTTTTTTTATTAAATGAATTTAAAAATTTTAATTAAATATTTTTTATCAATTTGAAGAAAAACAAAATTTTTTTCCCTTGAAACAAAAATTTTGGGTTCAGTTTTTGATTTTTTCTGAAATTTATGCAAATTTTTCTCCAAATTTTTTTCCAGAAAAAATAAAAAAATACCTTCAAAATTCCAAAAGTAAATTTCTCTAAATTCATTTAAAGAAAAATCTAAAATTTTTTCTTTAGTTTTAAATGATTGAAGTTTTTTCCCGTTTTCATCAAAACTAAATATTTCACAATTCTTTCGTTTTGCCCCCCAAAAATTCCCAGTTGAGGGATCAGCACGTATTAGGGGGACACCACCCTCACTCCCCCCCCCGATTCCCCAGTGTTAATAGTTTTTATGTATTTGCCTTCTTCAGTGTAAAAATCAATTTCAAAATTGTCTCGATCACAAATCAAAATTTTCTTTTTTAATTGACATACAGAAAAAGAAGAAAATTTATTTTTTGTGCTCATGATTTTTTTTATTGTTAAAAAAGGAAAAAAAATTTTTTCTTTCCCAAAAAATTAATTTCCGTTCCCCAAATCCCCCAACCCACCAACAATTTACCACAAAAATTTTTGGGGAAATGAAAACCATTTCTAAAGGGAAGAATTCCTTTCCTTCGTGTTTTAAAGAAAATTCAAAAACAATTTGTCCCGATTCGTTTAATTCGATTATCGATTTGTTTTCCCAATCAGCGAGAAAAATATGACCGTCTTCCTCACTGACGATAATTGATCGAATGTCACGATTCAGTTTTGATTCCGGCAAAATCCATTCTTTTTCAAATTGAATATCACGATTCGGTTTCGATGCCGGAAAATTCCATTCTTTTTCTAATTGAATCAAATTCTCTGAATATTTTAAAGAACTTGAACCAAGCATTTGATTTTTAAGCCCATTAAGAAATTCTAAATAATAATTAGAATATTTCACCCCCAATTCACATTTCCTTACCGGTTCGGTTATTTTTTGTTGGGGGTGGGGACCCGATGATGATAATGATGACTCAAATTTCGCCCTTACCAACTCGACACCACAAACAACGTCCGTTTTTTCATTTTCATTTTTTTTCAATAAATGACTCAAATTAATTCGCCAAATTTCCAATTTTTTCAAAAATTTTCCATTTTCGTCCAACAATTGACGCCATTTTTTAATTTGTTCATTTTTTAATGTTCTCAATTCGTCGCACATTTCGTTCATTTTTTTCTCTCAATTGCTCTAAAATTTTTTCGTAATGAAACCAAATGTCTTCACATTTCGAAGAACATTCCATTTCCAATTCTTCAATAAATGTCAGACATTTTTCATTTCTTTCTCTCAGATTATTTTCCAAATCCGAAATTTCTTTCATGAGGGTGGGGTCTTGAAATTGTTCTATTTTTAATGCCTCCTCCCTCACTGAAATTGGACGAGGTGGACATTGAGGTGAATCGTTCAAGTGTTTACTGCAACATGTGTCACAAAAACAATTGTTACATTTGTAACGTATTTGCAAAGTTATACATACTTTGATATACACAAAACTCCGACGAAGGTTAACAGACAAAACATTTAATATATACAGCACATGGATATGAAGATACAACGTACATAGTAAAAGAGTTACATAAATAAAGATAAAGACACATTCATGAATGGTACAAGATAACATATAAAAGTACAGACATGAGACTAGAGATAGTCCATGCTGTAAAGAACTTACAATAATGTAAGGGGGCGGAGCCCCAACGAGAGGGGTTAGATAACATCTACCCCATGTGGCTCGTAGTTACTGAAACAGGAAAAGAGGCCGAAAGGGTTTGAACCCGGCGCTTAAATACTATAGCACCCTAGCGGGCACCAGCAAACTAACTCGGGCAGACAACTCCACCCGGCAAATACTAAACCAACGCTACACATTCATTACAATAAAATTCTTTCATTTTATTGTGAATTAAACACAAATCTTTCCTCATTGATTTACAAACTTCTTTTCCATTTTTGTTCAATTCTACAGAATTATGTTTTTCTTTTAAAAGGCTCTTGTGGAATCGGTTGCAATTTTCACAAAAGAATTTCTCACAATCGTAGCACCAATTTGTGGCCATTGAGTCTTTTTTTCCAATTTCCAAACACATATCGCATTTCCATGAGTTCAATTCCATTTGTCGACTTTTTAAAGAATTCAACAAAAATGGTGACAGGGTCAATTGGTCAATTTTAAAGAATTCGTCACATTGTGGACATTGACCAATTCCACTTGTCTCTCTTTGACGGTTTTCACTTATACAACTCTCACAAAAAGAATGGAGACATGGTAATGTCTTCGAGTTTATTTTTAGATCGTTTTCACATGTTGAACATTTCAACAGACGTTCATCTTCGTTTGTAGCTATTTTTTCTTTCTTTTATAAAATTTCAACCTGAAAATAAAGAAAAATAAATTTTAATAAAAAAAATTAAAATCCATGGAATAAAAACAAAATCCAAAGTTATCAAATGAATGACTCAAAAAGTATTGCAAATGACTTGAGAGAGAGAGAGAGAGAGAGAGAGAGAGAGAGAGAGAGAGAGAGAGAGAGAGAGAGAGAGGGGTTAACTATGTAGAAACTAATGACTGGAGACAGTAAGGAATCAAGAGTGACAGAAAAAAAAGATATTGGGGGAGTGGAAGAGAAATAATTAACCATTCTCTCATTAAAGGTTTTCTATCGAGAGAGAATAAAAAGAAAGAGTAACATTTAAAGATAGAGATACACAATGAAAGCGAGAGAAGGGAGACATTCAGCCTGCTGATAACACACAGAGAAAGAGAAGAAATATAGAAACAAGAGAGAGAGAGGGGCAAATTCTCGTGACGCGGTAAAATTATTGGCAATTTTCTTTGATTTTTTTTATAATAGAATTTCAACTGATTTCTATTAATATTTAATAAACTTTTAGTTTTAATAGAAAATACAAATTTGTTAACTTAACACACACACACACACACACACACACACACACACACACACACACATTATCTTATACTTTCTTTCAATTTTTTAAGATAAAAATATCAACAGATTTTTATCAATATTAGACAAACTTAGTTTTAATGTGAAATAAAAATTTCATACGTTATATATAAGGATGTGCAAAATACGGCCTTTTAATATGCGTGAAGATTGTTAAAAGATATTTTAAAACGTCAATAAAAAATTAAAAATTAACTTTTTGATGTTTTCTTTTACGTTTAATATAAAGAACAAGTCCAAGTTTATGTGTTATAAAAAAGAAAAAAAAAACAAATTTCTCTTACATAAAACCTAATTTTTTGCATTTTAAAGTAAATTCCCGTAAATTCCTGTAAATTCTTAATCTTTGTTGACACAGTTATCCCATCTTGACGTGTGCACTATTTTTTATATGGATGATCGTAAATATATTACTTTCTTTTCTGAAGCAAAAACAAATTACTAATTTAGCATTTTCTTGATGTCTCACGATTTAACTTATGTACTTCAACGACCCAGCGCTATCAACAACAAACAACAACAAGAGTTTTCCTCAAAAACCAAAGCGGATATTATTTCCATTAGATCCATACATTAATAAGCATGACGACAATTTGTAATTCAAACATTATTTTCAAAATTAAAAAAAATAAAAACTGAAATATGTTATGTCATTATTTTTAGCTAGATATTTTTATAAAATATTTTCTTTGATTAATAAATACGATTTTGATATCCGCTAAACAAAAGTATTTATTTTACATTTTATAAATTTTTAAAATCCCTGAAAAAAAAAACAAAAAAAAACAAAAAAAAACAAGTTGACAATAGGAACTTTTAATATAAAATTCTTTAGAAAATAATCTAACAATTTAGAAAAAAAAAAAAAGAAAAAAGAAAAAAAAAGTACATATTTTTTCTTATTTACGAGATTTAAGTTTCAATGTTAAAGATGCCCTATTACCAAAACCGAATTAGCGATTCAGTTTTTTTACATATGTTCCGTCGTTGAATTATCTTTCCAAAAATGTAAAAATTATTTATATCCTCCCCCCCCCAAAAAAAAATCTTTGAACCGGGGATCAATGCGCGAAACAAAAACTAACGAAAAAAATTATTAGCATTTTCAGTTTAGTAAACAATTATTTACAATAAAAGTTCGTCGTTTATTACTTCCTATACCGAAAGTTTTATTAAAATCGGATAGTTAGTTTATTTTATATGATTTTTAGAAAAAATTCGTGTGACCACCCTTTTTTAGAGCCAGCGATAAATTGCACATCCCTACTTATATATATATATATATATATATATATATCGGAAATTTGATAGAGAATTATCTTCCTCTGCCGCTAGAGGGCGAATCGCCAACAGGAGGTTGGCGCCAGAATCAAACTCCGGCACTTGTCTACAGGCCGTCAACCTGGACGAAGGCGTTTTTTAACAGCATACTTTCTGGAGACCGTTTCGACAGCATACTTATCAGAAGGTTGAGGACCTAAATAGTCAACTTGAAGAGGGCCCCATCCGTCGTTACTTATCCCAGAGCAGTTACCCTGCAGAGATCCGAAAATAAGCGCTTCCAGCTACCTCGCCCATAACCAGCAAACTTTCTAAGGCATTGTATCAGCATACTACAGAAAGCTGTCACAGTGTCACAACTACAGAAGAACGAGGAACGACCTGACGAAGCGTCTTAACAACATTCCAACCAGCGACTAGAATACCCCTGTTATCACCACTTCCCCACGAACAGTATTTAACTGCAAAGCTGACATATTTGTTTTGTTTTTATACAAAGAGATGAGACGCTTCGCAGTAACTATTGTTTGTTTTTCTTAGCGTAAAAAATTATTTTTCAACTTTTTCTACCTATTAGAATAAAAAGTAAGTATATATTGATTATTCTATCAGTTTTTCTCTAAGAAAAAATATTCAAATTTTCATTTAATTTCATTTTCGATTTTAAAAATTAATAGCAAAACCGAAGACATTTTTTTTAAAGTCAATTTCACTGTGAAATTTTAATATTAAATTTTTTCAAATTTTTATTCATTTTAATAGTAAATTTTAATATTAAAGTTTTTAAAGATTTTATTCATTTTAATAGTAAATTTTGGCTAAACTTGCAAATCGGTCGGAAAATTAAAACATATTACAGTGTGACCCAGAAAAAACAGAACCCAAATTATTTATTTATTTCCCATTAAACTAACCCTAAACCCCAACCCTAAACCTCCTAGTTAAAATTAACAGTTTTATTACAAAAGACCTCGTAAAAAAATATATTTCTCCAGATATATTTTTGGAAAAAACTATTTCAGACATATTTACATCCTAAGGTAAAGTTATGGAAATGTTCGTGAAAATTGGACCATAAATTGATTTTTCATAGACTTTTTTTTATAAAGCTGGTAGTCATAACTTATTTTTGGCTACGTTAGATTTAAATTGATTTAACGGTGCAAAAAAGAAAACATTGTTTTTCGTTCATAATTTCCATTATTTTACTAAGCTATTTTTTTTTTTAAATCATCAGGATTTAAAAAAATGTTTCTTCTTTCGAATGCACAAAAAAAGTTCAAGATAATATTTTAAGATAAAAAAAATTTTTTTTTTTTAAAATCGTTGAAAACCAATAATCGGTTATTGAATATGCACAAGGAAAAAAATAATGTCCAATATAGCCAGCTATACATTTAGATGTATAATCGTCAAAGGGAAATAATATGTAATTTTTCTGTCCAAATTGCGACCTGAAAATTACCCTTTCGCATGTAATACATCCGTATTATTTATTTTTTATTAGGTTTATTTATTTTTTTAAGATAACGATCTAATTTTTCCCAATCGAATAATTTGATCTTTAAATTAACTGTTTTTCTTTGTAACAACCCTGTATGATCGTTAATTATTTTTTACGAGATTTTTGATAAACAAAGTTTGGAAATATTTATTTCTGTTTTATTCAAGATGGCCTAAACTGATCACGTGACCGTTTTGGTTATACCTACAAACTAGCAAGCGATATCTGTTCGAAAAATTTGGTAATAACTATCTCTAAATCATGGACTTAAATTTTTAATAAGAAACAAAATGAAAGAAACGACTATTTGCAAGTTTAACCTTTGTTTTTAGTATGCAGGTTTTACATTTAACACATTTTTACTTGTAAAAAAATGCTTATTTATTTGCTATTTATTATTTAATGAATAAAGAAAAAGCTTATAGGGCCGGGTTAGCTCAGTCGGTAGAGCGTTCGGCTAGAAACCGCAAGGTTCCTAGTTCGATACCCGCCCTCACCAACTCAGCGTATGAGTAGCACAGGGATCTGTGCGGTAAAGTAAGGAGCTGATGGTAGGTGTGGCGCTCTACCTCAGATGCTAAAATAATTTCCTTGGTCTAGCTCTAGTGAAAAGGGGATAGACTCCCTCGCTGCATGGTTGATACCGACATTAGACCGCCCCGACGACTTATTGTTGTAAAAATGTGCCAGTTTTATTTCTTTTTGTTTATTTTGCAAAACTATATATTTTCTTTTATTTTGTTTCTTATTTAAAATTTAATCCTTCTTTTATCCTTCGGAGTGATAACTCCCGGTCCACTATAAATTAAAAGATCAAATTATCCGGTTGGGGAAAATTACTCATCATTATTGTGAAAAATAAATAAAACAGTCCATTTATTTACAACACGGTCAGTTTCTTTATTGATATGTTTTTAGCAGAAGTCTGTATTCATGGTTCTTTTACTAAAAAAGCTTTGGTATTGAGACTTATAAAAATCTTGATATACTTATTCAGACTATTTATAGAAAAAAAGTAAAAATCGTTTTTCATAAAATAAAATAGGAGGGAGTAGACCTTGTAAAAAATATTTCCCCTAATATATTTTAGAAACAAACTATTTCACACATATTTTATTCTAAAGGTAAGTAATTATGGAAATTTTCGTGAAAATCGGACCATTAATTTATTTTTCATTAAAAAAAACCAAACTTATAGTTATAACTTGTTTTTGGCCACATTAAATTTCAATTGATTTAACGGTGCAAAAATATAAACATTGTTTTTCGTTTATAATTTTCATTATTTTCGTAAGCTGAAAAAAAAATCATTAGGAGTTTGTTTAATATTTCTTCTTTCGGATGGACAAAAAAATTCAAGATAATATTAACCTTTATGCAAGTTTTATTGTGTTAGATATAGAGGGGGGTAAATTTCACAGGGAAAATTGGTGGTAACTACGGCAATATTGAATATGGCTACCATTCTCACAAATGTGCAACATGTATGCTTGTGAAAAAAAAAGTATGATATTCAGGAGTATATAGGCATTCATTTGACACCATTTTTTCTTCCACGCCAAACGGAGGTCACTGAATCAAAAATCTTTGGGGCCGTAGCGTATTACCGAGTTCCGATGCTTCTTGGGGTGATTTGTGAGAAATGGATTGGTAATGTTAATTGCTGTGGCCGATGATGATAGACATTAGTAAACGCTGACAGTGGTGGAGCTATGTTTTGATGTTCATAAAGTTGAATTGTTCACTCGGACATCTGTTTCTTAAATTGAGAAGAACTTGTTGTTGTCGTCGCGGAGCGGCGTTTGATCTGTTTGACAGCTAAATGAAATCTGTGTTTGTTAATTTTTTTGTCTGTATTTATAATTACGAATAGGATCGGATTTTATCCGAATGGTGAGGAAGTGCCGTGGGGATTTCTTGGATGCTGGATTTTTTTCTGGTGTTTCTTGGGTGCTGGATTAGTTATTATTCTTTTTTTTTCTGTTGAATTTTTTTGTTCAGGGTCGTTTCCTGGCACAGAATGTAGTTTAAATGCGCCGTGGAGATCTTTGAGCTTAATCCTTGAAGTGGATGTGATGTAGGGATCTCTCAGGGTCGTATCTTGGGTTGTAAGGCACCAGTTGTGGCCGTATACGTTCGTGTTGTGCCGTGGCAACCTCTCCGGGTCGGATCCTGCGTCTTAAGGCACCAGTTGTGGAACGCTTGGGAACCAAATTTTATGTTAATAAAATGGCTTAGATTTATCTAACATTTTAACTAAATAATAAGTTTGATGTTTTATTTTGAATAATAATTATTAATTACAAAATACTCCGTGTATATATTTCGTGGGTCCTAAATTTTTTATGTCTCCCTACTCTCGGCAACTTGTGATTCGATACTTGTGGTTCGATACCAGCCCTCGCAAACTCAGCATAATGGGGCTGGTTTAGCTCAGTTGGTAGAGCATACGCCTAGGAACCACAAGGTTCATGGTTTGATACTGGCCCATGCCAACTCAGCGTATGAGTAGCATAGGGATCTGTGCGGTAAAGTAAGGAGTTGATGGTAGGTGTGAGGCTCTTACTGAGACACAAAAAATCTCCTTGGTCTAGCGCTAGTGAAAAGGGGATAGACTCCCTCGCTGTCTCGCTGATACCAACTTTAGACCAACCCGACGACTTACAGTACGGTAGAGTATCTGCCAACATAGCCCATGAGTAGCACAGCTTTGATCTGTATGGTAAAATGGAGAGCTGATGGTAGGTGTTCCACCTCAGACGCAATTTCTCTGGTCTAGCACTAGGGAAAAGGGGATAGACTCCCTGCTCTTGAGCTAATACTGACTTTATTTTTTTACTTACTGCATGTCTCTCCTCCCTTTCTTAACATATCCCTCTCTTAATATCTCTCTGTTTCTCTTTCTCTCTCTCCCTGCCTCTTTCTTCTTTCTTTCTTTCTCCTTTTTTTCTTTCTTTTTTGTCAGTCTGTCTCTGCATAATCTCTCTCTTTCTTTTAATTTGACCCTCTCTTAATATATCCTTCTCTTAATATCTTCCTCTTTGTCTCTCTTTCTCCCCCCTTTCTCTCCCTCTCTATTTCTCTCTCTGTTTTCCGTCTCTTTATTTCGTTCTCTCTCCCTCTTTCCTTCTTTTTCTGTCTGTCTATCTATCCACAGTCTCTCTGCCTCTCTCATATATAAAAGTATAAATAATTCTTTGAATATTTTCATTCGTGCCACTTGAGGTTGAAGAAATTTTTTTGTTGGCTATTATAGTCAAAAGTTAGGGTAGGTCGATTTTTCACTTTTTTGAAATATCAAATTTTCCATATATGCGAAAGTTGTGTGTTAGTATACTGAATACTGTTATAGGTGATATAACCTATAGACTAATGGAATGCGCCGACGGTTACTATAAGTAACAGGGACAATTATGGCTTGAAGAGTAAGCCAATGCGAGTCAGCTCATAACTCTATTGTCGGACGTAATTCCCACTTCTCTGTACTGTAATTGTCTATTCTTTTGTTAATACATTTTCCTATATTTGTTACCCGTCGTTTTGTTCTTATTTGACCCCTTAAAACCCCACAACAAATACTGATACCAAAAATAGACCTTTTACTTGCACCATTGTTTGAGGAAATAGCATCAAAGATCATTTGCTAAAAATCACAAAAAATCCTTGTTTTTATAACAATAGGCCTAGAAATTGGTTAGAAAATTTACATATTTTCAATTTGAATTCTATTTATAATATTTAATTCGTTTCATTTTAATAAAATAAAATAACATTTTCTGATTTAAATTTTGAAAACGGTAAATCGCTTCATTTGGGTGGACAACTTTACTGCATCCTCCATACTCACCAAATTTTAGCCTTCAGACTACCATCTCTTCGGCCTCATGAAAGAGGGTTTGAGAGGCATACATTATTCCAGTGACAAGGAAGTGAAATTTGTAGTGAAGAAGTGGCTCAAAGAACAGTCAACAGGATTTTACGTGGGCAGGGATATATGCTCTCATTCAAAGGTGGAACATTGCTATTGAGAGAAACGGTGACTATGTGGAGAAGTAGCGATGTGATCCACAGAGGGGCCAGCCTCATTTTGATGTATGATACACTTTCCCGTGTTGGTAATTATACCTGTCCTAAATAAAATGGCATTACTTTTTTACTCATCCGCTTTTACGGGTCAGGGATACATGCTCTCATTTGAAGGTGGAACATTGCTATTGAAACGGTGACGATGTGGAAAAGTAGGGATGTGATCCACAGCGGGACCAGTTTTATTTTGATGTATGATACATGTACCTGTGCTGGTAATTATACCTGTCCTAAACAAAATGGCATTACTTTTTGACAAACCCTTGTATTTTATTATTATTATTATTATTATTATTATTATTATTACAAGCAACAGAAAACACCCTCCGGGTGTTGTAAAAATGAATTTTTGGAAGACATGGTGGGAATTAAAAATTCAATGTCAGAGGGTTTGTATCATAAGTAAGTAAAATCCTCATATTTATTAAAGGAGTAAAAAAAACAAAAAAAAAAAAACAATTTGAAATGTTGCGTGCATGTAATAATCAAACAATTATTTTGAATATTTTCCACATCAATTTTCCACAAAATCGTAAGCATTTATTTATTTGTAAACTTTTTAGTTAGGACGAGAGTAAAAAAACAATTTTTAAAATTGCTTACTCAAATTTTATGTGTATATAGCATAAAAATATTGTGACGTAATCGGTGACGTAGAGCTATGACGTAGTTTTTGTTACAGACAGAAATACAATCTCCATTATTAATAGATTAGTCATGGATGCATAGTATAAAGTATTCCTATGCAATACTTATAGTTTTTAAACAGATCTATTTGGCCCTTAAATAGGATCCTAACTAAAAAGTAGAGGAAAACATTTCACTTTTAATTTACTTTATTTTCATAAAATCTCTCGGATTTATTATTATTATTTCACTCAATTTGAGTTTTTCACACCTGCCGTAGCCGGTGGTTCACTGGAGGCTGAGTGACAGCAAATCTTCTCAGGTCTCCAGGACTCTTCTGAGTATTCCAGCCGATCTCAGTAATGCTCTAGTCTGGATGGTCTCGATCCTTCCTCTGGTTTCCGATTCATCCAGGCTCTTTTCCACCCCCTGGGGATTGTTCCAAGAGCCCCAATTACAATTGGTACGACCTTCACCCTCATGTTCCACAGTTTTTTTCAGTTCTCTGGCAAGGTCCAAGTATTTGTCGATCTTTTCGCTCTCTTTTATTTTCACTCAGTGATCGACCGGGACGGAAAAATTCACGAGATGACAAGTCTTCCTCTTCTTGTCAATCAAAACCAGGTCTGGTCTCCTGGCTGGGATTAGGTGGTCCGTCTGTATCTCAAAGTCCCAGAGAATTTTGTGTGTCTCATTCTCCATGACAGATTCAGGCTTGTGCATATACCATTTAGTTGAATGGTGAAAATTGAATTTCTTGCACAGTTCCCAGTAAAACACCTTTCCTACCCAGTCGTGTCTAGTCTTGTACTCTCTTTGTGCAAGTTTACTGCATTCGCTTATTATGTGATTGACAGTTCCGTCTCTTTCCCCACACATTCTACATTTGCTATTCGGTTGTGTCTTATCTATTTTTGCTTTTATATAATTTGTCCTTATAGCATTATCTTGTGCTGCAATTATAAGAGATTCTGTTTCTCGCTTGAGGTTTCCTCTTCTTAGCTATGTCCATGTCTTCTGAAGTGCGATCTCTCCTGTGTTTCGCTTGAAGTGTCCATGTCGCTGTTTTTCTTCCCATTTCTGCTTCCTTGTTTTTGTTATATTTGTTCTCGTCCATATATTGCAATTGTTTTTTCTGGCTGCTGTTATTACTTTCTCTTTGCTCTTTTTTTGTATATTCATCGAGTGCTCGAATTGTCGAACCTACAGTCTTCAATGCTGGCGAGACCTCTTCATCCTTCTTTTCTTGGTACATATAGTCTGTCCATGTCGTCTCTCGGGTGTAATGCCTTGTGCATTGTCATAAGGTTCCTTGTTCTTTGGTCCATCTGACGGAGCTCCTCTCTTGTCCATTTTAAGAATGGCTCAGTGTATCTTATAAGAGGAACAGCCAAGGTGTTTATGCCCTTGATGAGATTTCTGTTGCAGAGTTTAGTTTCTAGGAGTTTACTCGTTCTTCTAATGTACTCTTTCCTTACTCTTACTTTCATCTCTCCTTGTTTGATGGTGTCCGCCTCCAGTACTCCCAAGTATTTATGATTTTCCTTTTCTCCCAGTGTCCTTATTTCTTCTTTATTCGGTAATTCTCTCCCTTCCGTTATCCCCCCCTCTTTTTATAACTATCATTGCACACTTGTCTATGCCAAATTCCATTCCTATGTCCTGACTGTATATTCTAATTGTTTGTACTAGTGTTTCCAGCTCTTTTTCATTTTTTGCAAAAATGTTGATGTCATCCATGTACATAAGGTGATTTATTTTTCCCTCTGATTTGGTAAATTTGTAAACGCCTGTACATTTTCTAAGTGTATGGTTAAGAGGCATCATTGCTATAACAAATAATAATGAGGATAGGGAGTCTCCCTGGAAAATGCCTCTTTGTATTTTCACCTCTGCTAAAGTCTGTCCTCCTGCTGTTAATTCAACTTTCCAATTTTTCATGGCATTAGTGATTAATTTTATCACTTTGTCCGATATTTTGTACATCTTTAAGCATTCAAGGATCCATGTTTGTGTGACCATGTCATACGCATTTCTGTAATCAATCCATGGCATCGCTAGATTTTCTGCCTCTCTTTAGCCTCTTTAAGAATCTGCTGATCTATAAAGAGCAGATCATTTGTTCCTTTTGTTCCCTTACGGCATCCTTTTTGTTCTTCTGGAAATAATCCACGGCAATGGAGCGAGTTGTATGTTTTCTTTTATTTGTACAGTTAAGATTTTCCACATTATAGGTAGGCACGTTATTGGTCTATAGTTGCTGGGGATGGTTCCTTTATGGGGGTCTTTCTGGATCAGGGTAGTTTTTCCTTTTGTCATCCATTCCGGTATGTTTGCTTCTTCTAAACATTTGTTCAATTGTCGGGCCATTCTGTCATGAATGGATGTGCTTTTTTTAAAACCAGTATCCATGTATCCCATCATGACCCGGTGTTTTTCAGTTTTGTAATTTCTTTAGTGTTGTTCATAACGATTCCTGATTAATTTTTGATTCGGGTCCTTCTTCGTGCTTCGGGTCCTTCTTCGGCTTCGGGTCCTTCTTCGTGCTTCGGGTCATTATTATTATTATTATTATTATTATTATTATTATTATTATTATTTCACTCCATTCGAGTTTTTCACACCTGCAGAAGCCGATGGTTCACTGGAGGCTGAGTGACAGCAAGTCTCCTCAGGTCTCCAGGACTCTTCTGAGTATTCCAGCCGATTGTTATTATTATTATTATTATTATTATTATTATTGGGGTTATTTTATTATTATCATTGGGGTTATTTTATTATTATTATTGGGGTTATTTTATTATTATCATTACTATTGTTGTACAAGAAAAATTCAATTCCTGCCTTGTCGGCTCGGCTGCAGAATATGCTAACTGCACCTCTGAAAAGGAGAAAAAATACCCCCAATGGGGCTACTTGCTAGCCCTGGTGGGGATGATCTGTGATACTTAAGGACGGAATCCTAGTAACTGAGCAGTCCATAACCTGCAATACAACCTTTGGTCTTTAATTAGGTTAGACGGGCATTCAGAGAAGTCTCCTCCGATCACTGGTCACATCAAGCCTTAGCACATATATTACTATCCCAATTCTATTGCCTTTATGACAAATCCATAACCTTTTTTTATCCTATAGGTGCTATAAGGCTATGGCTGAGGGTTCTAGTGTCCTGGGTATGACATTAAACTGAATCTAATAATGAAGTTCCAATTTTGGAGCTCCGGGGAGTGTGGGCCATCTGTGTGTATTTAGGCAGCATTCTTTCATTTATGCATATAGAATTAAACAAAAGGCACGTCTCCTGTTTAACAATTTCATTAACGAGCTTTCTGGCCAACTTTTTTTTTAATATTTGGATGGAATCCGTGGATTATTCCACCAAAGTTTTTATCCCAAGTACTTTTGGCACTTCAAAGTGCCATCATCAGGGGAACATCATCTGGAACACAAACACATCACCCCTGATGATGGCACTTCGAAGTCCCGAAAGTAGTTGGGATAAAAATTTGGTGGACTAATCCACAGATTCCATCCAAATATAAAAAAAAGTTGGCCAGAAAGCTTGAAAAGATCGTTAATAAAATTGTTAAACAGGATACGTGCCATTTGTTTAATTCTACACACACACACACACACACACACACACATATATATATATATATATATATATATATATATATATAATTTCATCAGTAGACCGTGTTTCGACGTTTCACATCTCATTGATGTGGCTAGACACAGCAGCTACTTCCAACCAGGAGCGAAACTCGACTGACTTTTCATCAGCCGACAGCTGCCATAAAGGAGCAGTGTTTGAATTTTTAAATACATACATCTGTGTATATATTTTACGATCATCAGAGTGATCAAGTCTGTAAACACAGATGATCATTGGTTTATGCTGGCGATGAAAGTCAACTAAAATCGCTCCTAGAGAGCTTTATCGGGTTTTGGGAGCATATATATATATATATATATATATATATATATATATATGTGTGTGTATGTGTGTGTGTGTGTGTGTGTGTGTGTGTTGCCCAATCCACATATTTAATAATAATAATAATATATATATATCCAAAAATAGAGTTAAACGGAGATAAATGCGTAAACATTTTGATTTTTGCGGGTAAGAATCTAACGTTTGACCATAAAAAGGGATATTAATCTTCCGTAGATGGAAATGGAATTGTTAGTTATGATTTTTTTGCATATATGAAAATCTCGGAAAGTATTTTTAAACTTACACTTTTTAGATAGATAAATTAAAGTTTGTTTTCGTATTTAGATATCAACTTCATCATGCATAGAACTTTAAAATTCACTAAATTATTAAGGGAAAGAAAATATGCGAATTGAATCAGAAAAAATGCTTTTTTTTTGCATCATTTCTTTCGAGATTAACCCCTATATTTTTACGTGCATGTGGAATTGAATAAATTAAAATAATTAAGTTTTCTTAAACAACTAGTTTTACAATTGTATGTCATGAGTTAAGTTTTGAATTATGTAAACAAAAGAGAATAGAAAGAAAATTAGTTTGGAAATATTTTAGCAACAATAGAAACAATTGTTTAAATTCCGATGACAATATCTACGTCAATAGAAAACTGCATTGTCATCGGAATACCACGGGTAACAAAATCATCCGATATCTACGTCAATAGAAAACAGCTGATATTTGATAAATGATTAATTTTAACTTAATGATCAAGTAGGCATTACAAAACAAAATTATAAAAAGGCGCATGAGCAGAAAAGCTGAACGAATTTAAAAGGATATATGTCCGTCCTTTTACGTCCCATAGAAAAAGAAATGTTAATTGCAGCAAACTAAAAATTAATAAGACAATAAGGAAAAAATTTACAAAGGAGACAATATAGTAATTCAAAGGTTTATTAAAGAACAAAAAAAAATAAAGAAAACTAGTGACTTGCATAATCTGTCCTTTATGCTACAGTTAGCAATTTTAAGGCTCTAAGTCGAAAAAATAAAGAAAAAGAAATAGTACAAACTACAAAAGGTAGTAACAAGGCGCAAAAAAGGCACAAGAAAGGCACAAGGCCAAAAATATAATGAATTTTACAAACTATAAAAGATTGGATGTAAGGATCCCTACTTACAATTAAAAAAGTAGGAACCGTAACAGTAAACAAATGTGTATCCTTTCTTTCTCTTCCCTCGCTGTCGGTCAATAAAGGGCGTACTTTTCACTCGGGTGAAGAAACAGGGTCGTCAGTCCGTCTACAATCTTCCTTTTAGGGGGTTGAAGTTGGCATCTCCTCTTTCTTCTGGGATTCTGCTACTATGTTTACGGTCTGGGGTTGAGTCTCAAAAATGTTTAAGGCTAAAGTGCCTTGAAAATCAAAGATTTTAAAATAAAGTCGGCTTTTCAAGACGACACTGGACAATAACTTTTCTTCTTTTCGGGGGAAGAAAAGAACTCTCTCAGAGAGCCAAAATTATATGCCATTTGGGTTTTCCAAATATACAAAAAAAAAAAACAATTCAAAATCTTCTTTGGAGAAGAAAATAATCTCACTCTGTGAGATTAAAAAACAATAATTCCGGGAAAGACTATGATAAACTTTCTCTAGTTTTACCAATCTTCATCTTGTCCCGGTGTTTAAAAATTTAACGTTGGAAAAGCCAACGGAGACAACCTAAAACTAGACCGGACTCTGTAATCCCAATCTTCTGTCTGTCGAATTTCGCACCCCTTTTAAGGGAACAGGAAATCAGCCTCGTTTCACAAAACCCCGAAATCCAACCAATCACCGATCGACCTGAAGAATTCAAGAATTCTATGGGCGTGCCTGAGAAAGACAGAACCTTTACAAAAAATAGGTTCCTATCTTTTATTGAAATTTTATATTATTATCTTCGGTCTACACCGGGACTTATGCCCCTAGGGGACTGTCACCGACACAGCAGCAGCAGCCATCTCTATCATGGTCACGTGGCGATTCCTATAAAAAGCCATGTCATTAGTAATTAATCCACTTTTTTAGTTGTAACCCTTCTGAGGGATCACTGCTGGGTTCGGCCCACCACGTGTCCATCTTTTGGGTTGTACCCTTCTGACTGCTACTACAGGCAAGGGCTTTGCTCTCCCTCTCTCTTACTACGAACTGGACTACGGATAGAAATACCCAAGATGGACTTCATCTATATCCTGCTTCGGGACCAAGTCAGATTGCTATCTTTTGACCCATGAAGGCTGATAGCAAATTACCTTTTATCACCAGGATAACAACTAGTGGAGCCGACGAGATAATTGCAACATCGGACAAGCTTCACACTTTGTTACCAATGCAGCCAAAGGCTGCTAGCAGGAATAAACTTTTGCAACCCTAAACAACCCTAAACAATCTTAAACAAACCCACAACCAATTAATTACGGTTTACCTCGAACGGTGCTGTAACCAAAACAAAACTAATGACTTCGGCTAAGACCTTGTAGAGCTGAGAACTAAAATACTAACATAACGGCTAATACCTCACGTGCAGGTGCCGCTAACTTCTAAAAGAACTGTTACAACCCTCGGGTTGCTTGTCCGAACTAAACTACGAACTTTCTATTCTTGTGTACCCTTTTTTATGTGCATATATGTATTAAAACTGTTGCATTTCATATCATTGTATCACTCGTTCCTTGACGTCATAATTCCGCCCTTTCTCTTCTGCTTACCCCCCCCCCCCGTTAACCAGCTTAATTTTTATACTTTCCTTAAATTAACGCCATTTACAAAAAATCAAAAATAAACATTGAACTGCCTTCAACGCATATTTCAAGTTAAAAAAAAAATCCTCAAAAAGCTTCAGTTGGAGCGGATGCTCTCATAACTTGACAAAGTTGGAGTGGACGTTGTCCGGAGACACAAAATACGACTCAGCAGGTCCGTCTCTTTTTTCGTTTCATATTTTTCTCTCTCTCCTTCTCAACACGACACAAGTTCAATCACAGATTTTGTTTTAACAAAACTGCTAGAATGTTGACCCATCAAAATGGTCACTTGCAGTAACAAAATATAAACAATACATACGCACTCTGCACACACAACTACCTACAGACACATACAGTCCACAACACCACTGAAAGAACAATGGACTATACCAATTGTATTTATGCATATAATAGATATAGGCAAATTTGTCATCTGCTAGGAATTTTAAAAGCGAATTAGCAATAATTAAATCTATTATTTAAGGTCAAACTTTGTCTAAATCGATAAGTAGTAACATAATAACCATAATTAAAAAAAGAAAAATATCATTACATATGCAGTTTATTTTTAATAGATTTAAAAGTATTTGTTTTGGTCAATTTCGACGATATCAGCCAGTCAGCCTCGTTTTCGATGTTTTTAAGTGCTTGTTTACAATTTTACTGTAACATACGCGTTTGCAAAAAATTTTACCAAAAATCAGGTAATTATCCGATTTTAATGAAATTTTCAGTATTGATTTAATAATTAATGAATTTTATAATGCATTAGTTATTTTATTTCAAAACTTTAATTTAGTATTTTTGCTATGAAAAATTAATATATAAAATTCATTTAAAATATGAAAATGCTGATGTTAAGTTTAAAATGTTATATTTTTAGATTCTAAAAATGAATATCTACTTAATGCAAACCTTATTTTTGTTGACGAAAGTAATAAGTTTTGAAGAAAAACTTGATTGAAAATGTACCCCCTCAGAAAAACATCGATGTATAATTTTTTCTTTTATAAAATAATAGCCAATTAAATAATTATCGAAATGAGTAAAAAAGAAATCTCCAAAAAATACATTATTTATTATGTTTTTACATTTTATTTTTCGATTTTCGGTACTTATTTTCTCATAGAAAAGCCACCGTAAAACATCTTTTTTTGTTTCTATTCATAACTTCGGTCTTTTATCTCTTTATTTATACTGTAATTAGTATCAAGTAAGGACCAACTCGAAACAATTTTACGCCCCCAACATAAGGGGGGTCAAAATTAAGTGACCTGAAAAAAATTAGAAAGTTTTGAAATAAAATAAATAATGCATTATAAAGATCGTTCTTCGATAAATAAACACTGAAAATTTCATTAAAATCCGATAATTCCCTGATTTTTTGGTAAATCATTTTCTGTAGTGGGGGGGGGGGGCTAAAGTCATTTGGTCGATAATGACTTTGAGGCTCTGTTTGCCAGTCCCTAATATATAAAGTTGTTTCTTGTATCAATTTTGTCATCTTTTGTTTTCTACAAAAATTATATTTCCGTAGTCTCATACATTCAAATTGCGGGATACAACACTCGGATTTTCTTCATCCACTCAAACACAGAGTAAACAAGCCCCCCGCCCCCCCCCCACAATTCAAAGAAAAATATTGTTTTTAAACTCAAAAAGCAAAAAAACAAACAAAAAACAAACAAAAAACACACTATATGAATTATTTTTTGAGTTTTAAGAAAATAACTTTAAAATTTTCAAATTACTTTTTATTTTCGGGTATTGAATTTTCATTAAAAAAAATTTTTGTATGTTTTTCAGGATTTGATCTTTTTTTAGGTAAAAATTAGGGACTGGAAAATTTTTCTTCAAATGACCAAAGACCAAAACCCCCTGTACACACCGAATTGATAAAAAAACCAACTTTTTTCTTGTTTAAAAAAAAATAAGATAAGCTATTCACTATAAAATCAAGTCGTTTAATAATAATTTAGTGAAAATTTCATTAAAATCGGACCATTCCCTGGTTTTTGGTAATTATTTTGAAATTAAGAAATATAAAAAAGAGTTATCTTCCTTGGCTAATTTTGGACATGGCTATATGTTGTACCGGCCGTTCCTACAGTGGAGAACATGCACCGGTTTTCACTATAAATAGTGAGACACCGAGTGGAAAGGGAGGACTGTTCCCGTTAACGACAAGCTAGTCGTACATGTACCATTAATTGTAAATACACTTGTCTTATTTTACCCCATCTCGACTTGACTTCTTTTTACTGTTGGACTAACATCACAACAGTTTGGCGACGAGTAATCGAAACGAAGTCACTGAAAAAAAATCACCTAAAGTGATTAATATACAAGATCTTCACGGAAAACATCTTCGTCATTGCAAACAGATTTTTGGATTCAGAGTTAACAGCAAAGTAATTACTGCAAAATTCAAAAAGAACGCGAAAAATATTCTCAATTATTAAGTTTAATTGAATATACTGACACCTTAAGTATTCAAAAGAAAAAAAAGTTGACTGCCTTCCCCAGATTCGAGAAATCTGTTCACGGTAAGACTTTAAATTTTTTAAGTTCACTGACTCGTTAAGATAATTGTTTGAGCAAAATTCGCTTGACTATTTATTAGAGCAAAATTCGCTTGACTATTTATTAAAACGGTCTACCAAATTGGCCAAGGGAAAGAAAAGGCAGACAAGAAAAAAAATATTCGCGTAAGTCATTTGTGTTTCTAAACAAAAGACGTTAAATAAGCAAGTCAGAATTAAAAAAAAAAGGTGGGGTTAAAAAAAAAAGATTCCGATAAAACTAGTCTTATTATGCTTATAGCGACGAACTTTATTTTGCTGTGTGTAAGAACACAAATTGAAATAAAGAAATAAAAGCTGTGCTTTTTTTTTCTTTTGTGTTGAACAGAATCTATTGGTCGGACTGTTTTTTTACATGCAGAAAAGAAAAAAAAAAGCTATTGGTCGGACTTTGTTTTTACGTGCAGAAAAGAAGAAGAAAAAAAAGACTTTTTATTTAGTTTCTATTTTCAAACAAAACAACTGGAACTAAAACTGTATTAGTTGAACAACTATTTAAGCACGTTGAACGGAAAATTGAATTGTACAAGTGTAAAAGATATGATGGATACTGAATTCAAAGATTCTCTTCTTCAATTAGTTAAATTCCAAACCGAACAACAATTAGAACTAGAAAGAAAACGAATTGAAAGTGAGGAGAAATTTAAAAGAGAGCTTTTGGACCAGCAAAAAGCCCAAAGAAAAATAAATGCTGAACAAAAAGAGCTTGCGACCACACTGGAAGAAAAATTCCAAGAAAGACTGCTACAAAAGCAGAGACACTTCGAAGAACTTTTGGTAAAAACACAGGAGGAACAGAGGAAATTTTAGAGGCAACACAGTTATCGAAAGCAAGCGAGAATCATAATGCATTCTCCCAGACGGCTGTGTGGAACGCTATTGAAAATTTCAAATATAATCCAGAAGACGATGTCACTTTTGAGCACTTCTATAGAAGATATGAGGATATTTTTGTATCGGACTGCAGTACATGGACATACTCTTGTCGCGTCCACTACTACGCTCCAAATTACTCGCTTCCTTACTCGCCCCTTCCTAAGAGAGAGATCAAGCATTGATTTTAAGGCCATTGAAGAAAATTCTAAATAAATTAGAATATTCACCCCAATTCACATTTCCTTACGGTTCGGTTATTTTTGTTGGGGTGGGACCCGATGATGATAATGATGACTCAAATTTCGCCCTTACCAAACTCGACACCACAAAACAACGTCCGTTTTTCATTTTCATTTTTTTCAATAAATGACTCAAATTAATTCGCCAAATTTCCAATTTTTTCAAAAATTTCCATTTTTCGTCACACAATTGACGCCATTTTTTAATTTGTTCATTTTTAATGTTTCAATTCGTCGCACATTTCGTTCATTTTTTCTCTTCAATTGCTCTAAGATTTTTCGTAATGAAACCAAATGTCTTCACATTTCGAAGAACATTCCATTTCCAATTCTTCAATAAATGTCAGACATTTTTCATTTCTTTCTCTCAGATTATTTTCCAAATCGAAATTTCTTTCATGAGGTGGGGCGCTTGAAATTGTTCTATTTTAATGCCTCCTCCCTCACTGAAATTGGACGAGATGACATTGAGGTGAATCGTTCAAGTGTTTACTGCAACATGTGTCAACAAAAAATTGTTACATTTTACAATAAAATTCTTTCATTTTATTGTGAATTAAACACAAATTTTCCTCATTGATTTACGAACTTCTTTCCATTTTTGTTCATTCTACAGAATTATGTTTTTCTTTTAAAAGGCTCTTGTGGAATCGGTCGCAATTTTCACAAAAGAATTTCACAATCGTGGCAACCAATTGGTGGCCATTGAGTCTTTTTTTCCAATTCCAAACACATATCGCATTTCCCTGAGTTCAATTCCATTTGTCGACTTTTTAAAGAATTCAACAAAATGGTGACAGGGTCAATTGGTCAATTTTAAAGAATTCGTCACATTGTGGACATTGACCATTCCAATTGTCTCTCTTTGACGGGTTTTCACTTATACAACTCTCACAAAAGAATGGAAGACATGGTAATGTCTTCGAGTTTATTTTTAAGATCGTTTTCACATGTTGAACATTTCAACAAGACGTTCATCTTCGTTTGTAGCCATTTTTTTTCTTTTATAAAATTCAACCTGAAAATAAAGAAAAATAAATTTTTAATAAAAAAATTAAAATCCATGGAATAAAAACAAAATCCAAAGTTATCAAATGAATGACTCAAAAGTATTGCAAAATGACTTGAGAGAGAGAGAGAGAGAGAGAGAGAGAGGGGTTAACTATGTAGAAACTAATGACTGAAGACAGTAAGGAATCAAGAGTGATAGAAAAAAAAGATATTGGGGAGGGAAGAGAAATAATTTAACCATTCTCTCATTAAAGTTTTCTATCGAGAGAGAATAAAAGAAAGAGTAACATTTAAAGAGAGAGATACACAATGAAAGTGAGAGAAGGGAGACATTCAGCCTGCTGATAACACACAGAGAAAGAGAAAGAAATATAGAAACAAGAGAGAGAGGGGCAAATTCTCGTGACGCGGTAAAATTATTGGCAATTTTCTTTGATTTTTTTATAATAGAATTTCAACTGATTTCTATTAATATTTAATAAAACTTTTAGTTTTAATAGAAAATACAAATCTGTTAACTTAACATACACACACACACACACACACACACAACCACACACACACATTATCTATACTTTCTTTCAAATTTTAAGATAAAAATATCAACAGATTTTTATCAATATTAGACAAACTTAGTTTTAATGTGAATAAAAAATTTCATACGTTATATATAAGGATGTGCAAAATACGGTCTTTTAATATGCGTGAAGATTGTTAAAAGATATTTTAAAACGTCAATAAAAAATTAAAAATTAACTTTTTTGATGTTTTCTTTTACGTTTAATATAAAGAACAATTCCAAGTTTTGTGTTATAAAAAAGAAAAAAAAACAAATTTCTCTTACATAAAACCTAAATTTTTGCATTTTAAAGTAAATTCCCGTAAATTCTTGTAAATTCTTAATCTTTGTTGACACAGTTATCGCATCTTGACGTGTGCACTATTTTTTATATGGATGATCGTAAGTATAATACTTTCTTTTCTGAAGCAAAAACAATTACTAATTTAGCATTTCCTTGATGTAGAAAAAAGGTACATATTTTTTCTTATTTATGAGATTTAAGTTTCAATGTTAAAGATGCCCTATTACAAAACCGAATTAGCGATTCAGTTTTTTTTTACATATGTTCGTCGTTGAATTATCTTTCCAAAAATGTAAAAATTATTATATCCCCCCCCCCAAAAAAAAAAATCTTTGAACCGGGGATCAATGCGCGAAACAAAAACTAACGAAAAAAATTATTAGCATTTTCAGTTTAGTAAACAATTATTTACAATAAAAGTTCGTCGTTTATTACTCCTATACCGAAAGTTTTATTAAAATCGGATAGTTAGTTTATTTTATATGATTTTTAGAAAAAATTCGTGTGACCACCCTTTTTTAGAGCCAGCGATAAATTGCACATCCCTACTTATATATATATATATATATATATATATATATATATAATATATTATACGAAATTTGATAGAGAATTATCTTCCTCTGCCGCTAGAGGGCAAATCGCCAACAGGAGGTTGGCGCCAGAATCAAACTCCGGCACTTGTCTACAGGCGGTCAACCTGGACGAAGGCGTTTTTTAACAGCATACTTTCTGGAGACGGTTTCGAAGCATACTTATCAGAAGGTTGAGGACCTAAATAGTCAACTTGAAGAGGGCCCCATCCACCGTTACTTATCCCAGAGCAGTTACCCTGCAGAGATCCGAAAATAAGCGCTTCCAGCTACCTCGCCCATAACCAGCAAACTTTCTAAGGCATTGTATCAGCATACTACAGAAAGCTGTCACAGTGTCACAACTACAGAAGACGAGGAACGACCTGACGAAACGTCTTAACAACATTCCAACCAGCGACTAGAATACCCCTGTTATCACCACTTCCCCACGAACAGTATTTACCCTCACAGATAAGTCTCGTAGCAAATACCAATAAAATTTGCAACAAGTTCTTGTATTATTTGTCAATACATGTATTAAATTTCCATTGTGTGTTTTGTCTTCTTTGTCCGAACAATTTGCCTACATCTGGGAGATTAAAGAGCCCCCCCCTCCTTTAAACCGTAATTCCTCTTAATATTAGTGAGTGAGAGAAACTATTTTCCTTTTAATTTGTCGGTTAGAATCATTTGTTGGCGAGAAAATTCAAATTGGACATTTTTTTTTCCATTTTTCCATTGGAAATAAAAGAAAAAGTTTGATCGAAATTAAATTTACAATTTGAAAAGATTACTTAAAATTAAATGGATTAAAATCAAAATCAAATGGATTAAATAAATATTAAAAATTGCAGTCTATTTTTGTTTGTTTCTTTGTTACAAAAGTGCCACACCCATGACTTCTTTTACACACACACACACAATATATATATATATATATATATAAAGTCGTCGGGGCGGCCTAATGTCGGTATCGGCCATGCAGCGAGGGAGTCTATCCCCTTTTCACTAGCGCTAGACCAAGGAGATTATTTAGCGTCTGAGGTGGAGGCCACACCTACCATCAGCTCCTTATTTTACGCACAGATCCCTGTGCTACTCATACGCTGAGTTGGCGAGGGCGGGTATCGAACTATGAACCTTGTATATATATAAAATAACAAAGTAACGTTACAGATTAAAAATTAAAATTTAACAAATGGGGTCTAAAGGTGAAAAATAACATATAAAGTATAAAATATAAGAAGTGAAAGATTTAATTTAATAATTACAGATTGTAGAGACTCACCATAGAAGTAAGGTTATAATTAAATCAAAGGTAGAAAGTCTAAGAGATAATAATTATATTAGTAAAATTAATAATGATGATAATGCAAGTAATAATAGTAATAATAATCATATTAATAATAGTAATTATAGTGATGATAATGATAGTAATAAGACAATAATAAAAAAAATCTAACAGACGACAAAATCGCCTATCCTACAACATATC
>CM042163.1:65383685-65473698 GCA_023376005.1 Doryteuthis pealeii
ATGTATCAAAATGGAAATTTTTACAAGGTCCCCGAACAAAAATTGCGAAAAATGTCTACAGTAGCTGCGCGTCAACATGTGTTGGATTTCACCAAACTTGGGTTACCCAAAAGTCGGCTGCTAATGTCTGTTTTTTTTTTAACGAATTAAAATTAATTAAATCGATTATTTAAGGTCTAAATCGATAAGTAGTAACATAATGACCATCAATATAAAAGCAAAATAATATTAGACATCTAATTAATTTTTAATAAATTTAAAACGATTTTTTTGGTCAATTTAGATCGCGTTCGTATAACTAACTAGTAGCTACCACCAATTTACCTTGTGAAATTTACCCCCGCCCCCACAATATTTTACACAATGAAACTTGCAAAAAAATTAATATTATTTTGAAAATTTTTTTTTTTTTTTTGCATTCGAAAGAAGAAACATTAAACAAAATCCTGATGATTTAAAAAAAAATTTCAGCTTACGGAAATAATGAAAATTATGATTGAAAAACAATGTTTTCATTTTTGCACTGTTAAATCAACTGAAATTTAATGTAGCTAAAAACAAGTTACGATAAGGGGATTTTTAAAAAATTCAATGAAAAATCAATTAATAGTCCGATTTTCACGAAAATTTCCATAACTATTTACCTTTGGGTGTAAATATATCTGAAATAGTTTTTTCCTAAAATATATTAGGGAAAATCTTTTTTTACGAGGTCTATTTTATTTTATGAGATAAAAAAATGAACCGTCAGAAAACTTTTTTTCTATAAAGATAATAGTCTGAATAACTATATCCCAACAATTGTATAACCTACAACGCAGTAGTTTTTTTTAGGAAAAATTAATGAAATCGGAAATAAAAAGTGCAAAAAAATGTCATAATATTATTTGAAAACCTTTTTTTTACCTTTTTAATTGGTATGTACTATATTCTATTAAATTGTCAAGAAAAAAAATGTATTTCTTAAAGAAATTAATTTTTAAGAGATTTTTTAAAATGTTTAATATTGTTTAAAAATCTTTTTTGCGTGAAAAAATCGAATTTTTCACGGATATTTAAATATATGAATTTTAGAATTCAGGTGAACTAAAAATTGGTCCGATCCGCGCTATATTAATATTTTTAAAAGAATTTGTAATTTTTATTGTTGAATAGTAATGTGTGATTCTTAGAATATACGGAAGAGCAAAGCTGACATATTTGTTTTGTTTTTATACAAAGAGACGAGACGCTTCGCAGTAACTATTGTTTGTTTTTCTTAGCGTAAAAAATTATTTTTCAACTTTTTCTACCTATTAGAATAAAAAGTAAGTGTATATTGATTATTCTATCAGTTTTTCTCTAAGAAAAAATATTCAAATTTTCATTTCATTTCATTTTCGATTTTAAGAATTAATAGCAAAACCGAAGACATTTTTTTAAAAGTCAATTTCACTCTGAAATTTTAATATTAAATTTTTTCAAATTTTTATTCATTTTAATAGTAAATTTTAATATTAAAGTTTTTAAAGATTTTATTCATTTTAATAGTAAATTTTGGCTAAACTTGCAAATCGGTCGGAAAATTAAAACATATTACAGTGTGACCCAGAAAAAACAGAACCCAAATTATTTATTTATTTCCCATTAAACTAACCCCAAACCCCAACCCTAAACCTCCTAGTTAAAATTAACAGTTTTATTACAAAAGACCTCGTAAAAAAAATTATTTCTCCTGATATATTTTTGGAAAAAACTATTTCAGACATATTTACATCCTAAGGTAAAGTTATGGAAATGTTTGTGAAAATTGGACCATAAATTGATTTTTCATAGACTTTTTTTTATAAAGCTGGTAGTCATAACTTGTTTTTGGCTACGTTAAATTTAAATTGATTTAACGGTGCAAAAAAGAGAACATTGTTTTTCGTTCATAATTTCCATTATTTTACTAAGCTGAATTTTTTTTTTAAATCATCAGAATTTTAAAAAATGTTTCTTCTTTCGAATGCACAAAAAAAGTTCAAGATAATATTTTAAGATAAAAAAAAAAAGAAAATTTTAAAAATCGTTGAAAACCAATAATCGGTTATTGAATATGCACAAGGAAAAAAATAATGTCCAATATAGCCAGCTATACATTTAGATGTATAATCGTCAAAGGGAAATAATATGTAATTTTTCTGTCCAAATTGCGACCTAAAAATTACCCTTTCGGGTAAAATATTTATATCCGTATTATTCAAGATGGCCTAAACTGATCACGTGACCGTTTTGGTTATACCTACAAACTAGCAAGCGATATCTGTTCGAAAAATTTGGTAAACAGAAAAACGAAAGGAATAACTATCTCTAAATCATGGACTTAAATTTTTAATAAGAAACAAAATGAAAGAAACGACTATTTGCAAGTTTAACCTTTGTTTTTAGTATGCAGGTTTTACATTTAACACATTTTTACTTGTAAAAAAATGCTTATTTATTTGCTATTTATTATTTAATGAATAAATCAAATGCTTATTTTTTAAGTTTAGTATTGTTGTAAAAATGTGCCAGTTTTATTTCTTTTTGTTTATTTTGGAAAACTATATATTTTCTTTTATTTTGTTTCTTATTCAAAATTTAATCCTTCTTTTATCCTTCGGAGTGATAACTCCCGGTCCACTATAAATTCAAAGATCAAATTATCCGGTTGGGGAAAATTACTCATCATTATTGTGAAAAATAAATAAAACAGTCCATTTATTTACAACACGGTCAGTTTCTTTATTGATATGTTTTAGCAGAAGTCTGTATTCATGGTTCTTTTACTAAAAAAGCTTTGGTATTGAGACTTATAAAAATCTTGATATAATTATTCAGACTATTTATAGAAAAAAAGTAAAAATCGTTTTTTTCCGGTTCATTTTTTCATATTTCATAAAATAAAATAGGAGGGAGTAGACCTTGTAAAAAATATTTCCCCTAATATATTTTAGAAAAAAACTATTTCACACATATTTTATTCTAAAGGTAAGTAATTATGGAAATTTTCGTGAAAATCGGACCATTAATTTATTTTTCATTAAAAAAACCAAAAAAACCTTATAACTTGTTTTTGGCCACGTTAAATTTCAATTGATTAAACGGCGCAAAAATATAAACATAAACATTGTTTTTCGTTTATAATTTTCATTATTTTCGTAAGCTGAAAAAAAAATCATTAGGAGTTTGTTTAATATTTCTTCTTTCGGATGGACAAAAAAAATTCAAGATAATATTAACCTTTATGCAAGTTTTATTGTGTTAGATATAGAGGGGGGTAAATCTCACAGGGAAAATTGGTGGTAACTACGGCAATCTTAAATATGGCTACCATTCTCACAAATGTGTAACATTTATACTTGTGAAAAAAAGTATGATATTCAGGAGTATATAGGCATTCATTTGACACCATTTTTTCTTCCACGCCAAACGGAGGTCACTGAATCAAAAATATTTGGGGCCGTAGCGTATTACCCAGTTCCGATGCTTCTTGGGGTGATTTGTGAGAAATGGATTGGTAATGTTAATTGCTGTGGCCGATGATGATAGACATTAGTAAACGCTGACAGTGGTGGAGCTATGTTTTGATGTTCATAAAGTTGAATTGTTCACTCGGACATCTGTTTCTTAAATTGAGAAGAACTTGTTGTTGTCGTCGCGGAGCGGCGTTTGATCTGTTTGACAGCTAAATGGAATCTGTGTTTGTTAATTTTTTTGTCTGTATTTATAATTACGAATAGGATCGGATTTTATCCGAATGGTGAGGAAGTGCCGTGGGGATTTCTTGGATGCTGGATCTTTTTCTGGTGCTTCTTGGGTGCTGGATTAGTTATTATTCTTTTTTTTTTTCTGTTGAATTTTTTGTTTGTTCAGGGTCGTTTCCTGGCACAGAATGTAGTTTAAATGCGCCGTGGAGATCTTTGAGCTTAATCCTTGAAGTGGATGTGATGTAGAGATCTCTCAGGGTCGTATCTTGGGTTGTAAGGCACCAGTTGTGGCCGTATACGTTCGTGTTGTGCCGTGGCAACCTCTCCGGGTCGGATCCTGCGTCTTAAGGCACCAGTTGTGGAACGCTTGGGAACCAAATTTTATGTTAATAAAATGGCTTAGATTTATTTAACATTTTAACTAAATAATAAGTTTGATATTTTATTTTGAATAATAATTATTAATTACAAAATACTCCGTGTATATATTTCGTGGGTCCTAAATTTTTTATGTCTCCCTACTCTCGGCAACTTGTGATTCGATACTTGTGGTTCGATACCAGCCCTCGCAAACTCAGCATAATGGGGCTGGTTTAGCTCAGTTGGTAGAGCATACGCCTAGGAACCACAAGGTTCATGGTTTGATACTGGCCCATGCCAACTCAGCGTATGAGTAGCATAGGGATCTGTGCGGTAAAGTAAGGAGCTGATGGTAAGTGTGAGGCTCTAACTGAGACACAAAAAATCTCATTGGTCTAGCGCTAGTGAAAATGGGATAGACTCTCTCGCTGTCTCGCTGATACCAACTTTAGACCAACCCGACGACTTACGAAAGTTGTGTGTTAGTATACTGAATACTGTTATAGGTGATATACCCTATAGACTAATGGAATGCGCCGACGGTTACTATAAGTAACAGGGACAATTATGGCTTGAAGAGTAAGCCAATGTGAGTCAGCTCATAACTCTATTGTCGGACGTAATTCCCACTTCTCTGTACTGTAATTTTCTATTCTTTTGTTAATACATTTTCCTATATTTGTTACCCGTCGTTTTGTTCTTATTTGACCCCTTAAAACCCCACAACAAATACTGATACCAAGAATAGACCTTTTACTTGCACCATTGTTTGAGGAAATAGCATCAAAGATCATTTGCTAAAAATCACAAAAAATCCTTGTTTTTATAACAATAGGCCTAGAAATTGGTTAGAAAATTTACATATTTTCAATTTGAATTCTATTTATAATATTTAATTCGTTTCATTTTAATAAAATAAAATAACATTTTCTGATTTAAATTTTGAAAACGGTAAATCGCTTCATTTGGGTGGACAACTTTACTGTATCCTCCATACTCACCAAATTTTAGCCTTCAGACTACCATCTCGTCGGCCTCACGAAAGAGGGTTTGAGAGGCATACATTATTCCAGTGACAAGGAAGTGAAATTTGTAGTGAAGAAGTGGCTCAAAGAACAGTCAACAGAATTTTACGTGGGCAGGGATATATGCTCTCATTCAAAGGTGGAACATTGCTATTGAGAGAAACGGTGACTATGTGGAGAAGTAGCGATGTGATCCACAGAGGGGCCAGCCTCATTTTGATGTATGATACACTTTCCCGTGTTGGTAATTATACCTGTCCTAAATAAAATGGCATTACTTTTTGACTCATCATAAAAATTTGGTGGACTAATCCACAGATTCCATCCAAATATAAAAAAAAAGTTGGCCAGAAAGCTCGAAAAGATCGTTAATAAAATTGTTAAACAGGAGACGTGCCATTTGTTTAATTCTACACACACACACACACACACGCACACACACACACACACACACACACACACATATATATAATATATATATATATATATATATATATAATGTCATCAGCAGACCGTGTTTCGACGTTTCACGTCTCATTGATGTGGCTAGACACAGCAGCTACTTCCAACCAGGAGCGAAACTCGACTGACTTTTCATCAGCCGACAGCTGCCATAAAGGAGCAGTGTTTGAATTTTTAAATACATACATCTGTGTATATATTTTACGATCAATCACCGACCGACCTGAAGAATTCAAGAATTCTATGGGCGTGCCTAAGAAAGACAGAACCTTTACAAAAAATAGGTTCCTATTTTTTATTGAAATTTTATATTATTATCTTCGGTCTACACCGGGACTTATGCCCCTATGGGACTGTCACCGACACAGCAGCAGCAGCAGCCATCTCTATCATCATGGTCACGTGGCGATTCCTATAAAAAGCCATGTCATTAGTAATTAATCCACTTTTTTAGTTGTAACCCTTCTGAGGGATCACTGCTGGGTTCGGCCCACCACGTGTCCCTCGTTTGGGTTGTACCCTTCTGACTGCTACTACAGGCAAGGGCTTTGTTCTCTCTCTCTTACTACGAATTGGACTACGGATAGAAATACCCAAGATGGACTTCATCTATATCCTGCTTCGGGACCAAGTCAGATTGCTATCTTTTGACCCATGAAGGCTGATAGCAAATTACCTTTTATCACCAGGATAACAACTAGTGGAGCCGACGAGATAATTGCAACATCGGACAAGCTTCACACTTTGTTACCAATGCAGCCAAAGGCTGCTAGCAGGAATAAACTTTTACAACCCTAAACAACCCTAAACAATCTTAAACAAACCCACAACCAATTAATTACGGTTTACCTCGAACGGTGCTGTAACCAAAACAAAACTAATGACTTCGGCTAAGACCTTGTAGAGCTGAGAACTAAAACACTAACATAACGGCTAATACCTCACGTGCAGGTGCCGCTAACTTCTAAAAGAACTGTTACAACCCTCGGGCTGCTTGTCCGAACTAAACTACGAACTTTCTATTCTTGTGTACCCTTTTTTATGTGCATATATGTATTAAAACTGTTGCATTTCATATCATTGTATCACTCGTTCCTTGACGTCATAATTCCGCCCTTTCTCTTCTGCTTACCCCCCCCCCCCCCGTTAACCAGCTTAATTTTTATACTTTCCTTAAATTAACGCCATTTACAAAAAATCAAAAATAAACATTGAACTGCCTTCAACGCATATTTCAAGTTAAAAAAAAATCCTCAAAAAGCTTCAGTTGGAGCGGATGCTCTCATAACTTGACAAAGTTGGAGTGGACGTTGTCCGGAGACACAAAATACGACTCAGCAGGTCCGTCTCTTTTTTCGTTTCATATTTTCTCTCTCTCCTTCTCAACACGACACAAGTTCAATCACAGATTTTGTTTTAACAAAACTGCTAGAATGTTGACCCATCAAAATGGTCACTTGCAGTAACAAAATATAAACAATACATACGCACTCTGCACACACAACTACCTACAGACACATACAGTCCACAACACCACTGAAAGAACAATGGACTATACCAATTGTATTTATGCATATAATAGATATAGGCAAATTTGTCATCTGCTAGGAATTTTAAAAGCGAATTAGCAATAATTAAATCTATTATTTAAGGTCAAACTTTGTCTAAATCGATAAGTAGTAACTTAATAACCATAATTAAAAAAAGAAAAATATCATTACATATGCAGTTTATTTTTAATAGATTTAAAAGTATTTGTTTTTGTCAATTTCGACGATATCAGCCAGTCAGCCTCGTTTTCGATGTTTTTAAGTGCTTGTTTACAATTTTACTGTAACATACGCGTTTGCAAAAAAATTTACCAAAAATCAGGTAATTATCCGATTTTAATGAAATTTTCAGTATTGATTTAATAATTAATGCATTTTATAATGCATTAGTTATTTTATTTCAAAACTTTAATTTAGTATTTTTGCTATGAAAAATTAATATATAAAATTCATTTAAAATATGAAAATACTGATGTTAAGTTTAAAATGTTATATTTTTAGATTCTAAAAATGAATATCTACTTAATGCAAACCTTATTTTTGTTGACGAAAGTAATAAGTTTTGAAGAAAAACTCGATTGAAAATGTACCCCCTCAGAAAAAACATCGATGTATAATTTTTTCTTTTATAAAATAATAGCCAATTAAATAATTATCGAAATGAGTAAAAAAGAAATCTCCAAAAAATTAATTATTTATTACTTTTTTACATTTTATTTTTCGATTTTCGGTACTTATTTTCTCATAGAAAAGCCACCGTAAAACATCTTTTTTTGTTTCTATTCATAACTTCGGACTTTTATCTCTTTATTTATACTGTAATTAGTATCAAGTAAGGACCAACTCGAAACAATTTTACGCCCCCAGCATAAGGGGGGTCAAAATTAAGTGACCTGAAAAAAATGAGAAAGTTTTGAAATAAAATAAATAATGCATTATAAAGATCGTTCTTCGATAAATAAACACTGAAAATTTCATTAAAATCCGATAATTCCCTGATTTTTTGGTAAATCATTTTCTGTAGTGGGGGTGGGGGGGCTAAAGTCATTTGGTCGATAATGACTTTGAGGCTCTGTTTGCCAGTCCCTAATATATAAAGTTGTTTCTTGTATCAATTTTGTCTTCTTTTGTTTTCTACAGAAACTATATTTCCGTAGTCTCATACATTCAAATTGCGGGATACAACACTCGGATTTTCTTCATCCACTCAAACACAGAGTAAACAAGCCCCCCCCCACACACAATTCAAAGAAAAATATTGTTTTTAAACTCAAAAAACAAAAAAACAAACAAAAAACAAACAAAAAAAACACACTATATGAATTATTTTTTGAGTTTTAAGAAAATAACTTAAAAATTTTCAAATTACTTTTTATTTTCGGGTATTGAATTTTCATTAAAAAAAATTTTTGTATGTTTTTCAGGATTTGATCTTTTTTGAGGTAAAAATTAGGGACTGGAAAATTTTTCTTCAAATGACCAAAGACCAAAACCCCCTGTACACACCGAATTGATAAAAAAAAAACAAAACTTTTTTCTTGTTTAAAAAAAATAAGATAAGCTATTCACTATAAAATCAAGTCGTTTAATAATAATTTAGTGAAAATTTCATTAAAATCGGACCATTCCCTGGTTTTTGGTAATTATTTTGAAATTAAGAAATATAAAAAAGAGTTATCTTCCTTGGCTAATTTTGGACATGGCTATATATATATATATACTAGACAAAATGTGACCTGTTGGCTCACCCATTGAGTTTTCAAAGCGAATTGACTTTTAAAAAGAAAAAATACGGTCAGAGGATTAAAAAAAACATTAAAATAATTTTGTAAGATTTCTAAGAAAGGTTCCCTTTCTTAGAAATCTTACAAAATTATTTGACCTAATTTAGATTGAAAAGGACCTGATTCTTGAAATTATTACAGGCTTGCAACTGCTAAAACTTGATATATGAATAAATGGAGAATTTAAATGTCCCTCTCACACTCACTCTCCAATATCTCTCTTTACACATACAGAGAAACTAACATATATAACGAGGAGATAATCAAGATACGTAACAGGGAGAATTTGAGGTTAGAGACAAGTCAGTTTTTGACTTAATTTCAAATTACGATGAATTAGGACCAATCAAAATGTTTTTTTTTTCAAACATAGCTCAATCCTAAAACCAAGGAATATTTTAGTATGAATTTTGTGTCATTAAACTAAACAGGAAAAAGCATTTACAAAACAATCATTGATTCACTCAGCTTTAGTATAATATATATATATATATGTGTGTGTGTGTGTGTGTGTGTGTGTATGTGTGAAAGTCAGTTCTGGCTCTGCGTGATGCGAGGTGTGGTGTGGTGTGGTTATAGTATGGCGTGACGCGGGGTGCGGTGTGGTTATAGTATGGCGGTTCCTTTATATCGGCCTGGCGTATCTCGACTCTGGTGGTCTGTCGTTAACTGATCTTTTGACTTTAAGTCGGCTTGTATATATAGCAAAAATTAGACTAGAGAAGGTCTTTGAAGGGTTTTAGGGGGAAGATTTTTTATTGGTTGAAAAACATTAAATAGGAGATATTTTTAATTGTTTATAAATTTTGTTTTTCGACTGGAAGTTTTGCTGGAGCCTATGTGTAGAACATTTGTTTTTTGTTCATTTCACTTTCGCTGCCATGGATTCACTTCCATTTTTCTCTTCACACACACACACACACACACACACACACACACACACACACATATATATATATATAAATATATATATATATATATGCGTGTGTGTGTGTGTTTGTGTGTGTGTGTGCAGGGCTGGACTTTAACCCACCCTAATCTATGGGAAATTTGAGGCGCTTATTGAAAAACAAAAATTGCCTCAGCAGTAAATTTTTTGTTGCTTTTATGTTTTTCTTCAAAAAATGTTCTCTTGGCGTTGAATGTATTTTATTAAATGAACTGATTTATGTCGCGAATGTTGAACAGACAGAAGTTAAAATCAGAAAATCACATAAACACAACATAGAACTTCAATTAACATGTATTAATACATTTACACAAACAAGAAATTACGCTCAAAATACTTGTGGTTGCAAACGAAGATATTGTCCGCTGGAATGTTAAATACATAAATATAACAATACAATTCCACTTGTAGCGATTGTCTGCCCCAGCGGGGGTGGATTTCGGCCCAGAAGGATTATCTTCTCTTACTGCGAGGGTTTTGCCAATAGGAGGCTGAGTATTTAAACAGCAGCCCGGGAAATTCTCACTCTCTTTCTCTTGGTCTCGCAACCACTAAATATAGGCTAGACGCGTGGTGTCTCTGTCCCTTAAGTGGAAGGCTTTGCCCCCAACTATCTCTAAGTGATTCACTTATTTCTCCATGAACTCTTTTTACTTCTTTAGGACTTCAGTCCTATCTGCTTTTGTGTCTATTTTGTGTATCATTTTATTGTATTTTATGTATGTCAATCTTCCATGTGCTCAGGCAATAAAGTCTGTATTTGTTATTATACATAACTCTTTGTTCGGATTATTTTATGTATATATGTACCTACATTAGAAGGTTACTCTGAGCCTTTTAACATATTATAAGATCCCACATTCTGTTCTTATACACTTAACTGAAGTCCTTGTAAAGTTGGTAACTTATCGCACTTAAAGCGGCCTTTTCCCATATCTGCTGAAATAAATCAATTCTTAATGGATACACAATTTTTTTTATAAATATTTTTCTATTTAACCCATAGATGGGACCCTAACAGGTACTACCAGTCCGGGTCAGAGTGGATCAGGGAGCAATGGTGATGATGGGGTGCTCCACATTCCCTAAAACTCCAGAACTGGAACCTCACCATCAGAGTTTAACGTCATTCCCAGGAGATGTAGACCCTCAGCCATCGCCTTCTAGCACCCATATAATAAAAAGGGGTTGGGGCTTGCCATAAGGGCTATAGGGTTGGGAAATCATATAGGTGCTAGGACTTGACGTGACCAACCGATTGATCGGAGGAGGCCTCTCTGACCGCCCGTCTAGCCCAAGATAGGGCCAAAGTGGAGTATTGCATGTCATGAACTGCTCATCCACCTGGGTTCTATCCTTAAGCATCACGGGTCGCCATCCACGGCCAACAGGTGGCCCAATTGGGGGAGTTTTACCCTCTTCAGAGGTGCAGTCAGTGCATTCTAATGCCCCACCGACAGGGCGGTGAGGTTTTGAGGACTAATATAGTATTGTTGGTGTTCAAAATGTAATAATGTTAATTAAAATTAGTTGAACGGACAACTCCGACCAAGGATGTTAAACAAAACAATGGACTTTAATACATTGTAAGAGCAGTCTCCCTTGTCTGAAGGTTTTGGGTAATCTCTTGCGTCAGGAGACCCGTTTTTGGTCACGTGACGCAGGAACCCAAGAAGAGAACCCTCTTTGGCCAAAGCTACTGAACAAGTGCGGATGTGCTTGTCACCTCTCTCCAGCAGACGCCCGTGGTGCATGCCAGACGTTACAGACTCTACTTACAGTAAGTGGTTTCCACCTATTTTGTCTATTAACACTACTATGTATGTTTGGACACTTGTGACATTATATAGCCTGGGGATTTCGTTTCCCTATATATGTTATAATAAAAGTTATATAAATGTAACTAACGTGTTTGTTGTTTTCCTAACTGAGGTATTAAAAGTATTTACGGATTCGAAGGAGCTTTTATTTCTCCGTAGTTGAAGGCAAATTGTCGGACAAAGAAGGAACAACACAAAAGTAAATGCAGACACTGTATTGACATAAAATTACATAAAATATTGCAAATTTATTGGTATTTGCTACCAGACTCATCTGTGGGGGGATTTCTTGTAGTACTGGAGATAACACAGTTTTCTTCTCGTCGGTGGGAAATGTAGTTAAGACGCTTCGTCTCGGTAGTTGTTTTTTCTTTGGTCAGTGTGCGTTCATAGCGGCCTTTTTGGTAGTATGCTGGTGCGAAGCCTTAGACGGAATCTGGTTGGAAGGTGCTTGATAAATGGACCCGTTTTGGGGCTTGGTAATGAGAGCTTGGTCTGTGAGAGAACGTTAGTTTTACGTCTCTCCTCCAGTAACGGTTCCCTTATAAGTAGGCCCTGGTTTTGGGCTAAGTGAGAGAGCGTGTCTTTTGACGTCTCTCTCCAGTATATTGAAATTTTATGTTACCAACTACGGTCTACACCGGAACTTGCCCCTAGGGGACTGTCACAGCAGCAGCAGCAGCCATCATCACCACCGTCAAGGGGTGATCTCTATAAATAGCCCTGACCATTAGTAATTCCCCCTCTTTCTAGTTGTAACCTTCTGGGGGTCACTGCTGGGTTCGACCATCACGTGTCCCTCTCCCTTTGGGAATCCTTCTGACTGCTACTCCAGGTAAGAGCTTTGCTCTATCTCTCCCTACGAACGTAGGTTTACTGATAGAAAAACCCACGACAGACTTTCTACCATGTTACCAAACCCGGCATCTCAAGAGAGATTGCTGTCTTTTTGGACCCATGACGGCTGACAGCAAACCTACCAATATCACCAGGATAACAACTGAGGGAGCCGACGAGATAATTTGCAACAACGGACAAGCTTCACACTTTGATACCATTGCAGTCTGTAGCTGTCACTGTTTTAGGCTGATTCCAGCAGTAAACAAATTTTGCCTTGTCATTGGCATCATGTCCGGTTTTAGGCCTCCCCTTCCCACTTCCTCCTCCGACTCCAAATAAAGTACCCCATGACCCTGGTCACCCTCCTGGTAAAAATGGTTACCTTATAAAAAATAGTTCTTGGGTTTTTAATAACCCCTATTATATGTGTAAGTGCATTTTCTGAGATTGTTTGGAGTGCTTATTTTGCCTTTGTGTTTTATGATGAGTAACTCACTGCTGTTTGTGCAGTGAAATAAAAAGGGGTTTTAAAATAAAAGATAAAGTCTTGGACTGAGTAGGAATTTTTGGTATTGTCAAGTCTAAAAGAGTGCTGGCAAAAATCTTTCTTTCCGTTGAGATGCTCCTTTGAGCAAGTCAAGTTTTTTGAGGCTCCGATTGTGAGCAACTTTTGGCGGTATTTTTGAAACCGCAATTCTTAGAACCACTAAGATATTGGTCCCTTTAATGTGCAAGTCCCTACGTGCCAGCAAAGGTATTTAAATTCTCCATTTTCTTCTCTGAAACTGCATTTATTTACATGTTGTTATTTTTTGTTTAATTTGTAATTTCTCAAAATGAGAAATATCCTTTTCCCCTGTTAAATTATTGTTTGTGCTTTTTTGTGGCATTTGAGTTCTAAATACCCCAAACCCCCCTCCATATGTGTAATTTGTAATTCATAGTTTTAGCTTTGAATGTTTTTATAGTTGGAATTTTCTGTGTAATATTTGTCTATTTTATTGTATTTGTATTTTATTGTATTTTGTGTGATATTGTGACTTATTCGAATTTTCGTTTAATTCACAGTTTTCACGGCATTCGCCGTATGAAAAAATAAAGAATCATTTTTGAACTACGGTGTTGTCTGTACGTCCTTGAGCGCACGGTGCGAAACAACTTCTTTGTAAAGACACGGAAAGCCAAATTTGTTGTCAGCAAAATTGTGGGACTGTCATTAACACAGTCAATAGGCTGCTAGCAGAATAAACTTTTGCAACCCTAAAATACCTTAAACAAACCCTGAATAACATTACGGCTTATACCTAAACGAGGAGGTGCCGCTAGCTTCTAAAAGAAGTTATTAAACCTCGCGAAGCTTGTCCGAACTAAACCAGAAATTTCTTCTTCTCTTGTTGTACCATTTTATGGGCATATATATATATTAAACCTGCTGCATTTTGATTTCGTTGTACTCTCGTCCCTTAATGTCATTATCTGCATTTTCTCTTCTGCTTACCTCCCTTCGTTAACCATTATTTTTTATAAGTAACAGATCCTTGATAAGTAACGTAGGGTTTTGATTCTCGCGCCAATATCCCATTGGTGATGTGTCCCCCTAGTGGCAGGGGAGGATAATTCACATGGAATTTCCGACAGTATTCCGCATTGGGTACTTATCGTTTAAGTCTATCTAATTCTTTATAAGAACCAGAGTTAACAATCTGTGAACCTCTTATAACATGACAGCACGTGGAGAAGATACATATAACGAGATACATCAGAAACGACATGGAGGATATATGAGTAACACATATATGAGACAAGATACAAAATGGAAGTATAAAAGTTATAGAGAGTCCATAAGTCAAAGTCACTTACGACGTTGTCTGTGTGGGGGTGAAAACTGTCTAACCCATGTGTGTTCGTCAAGTCCCGGAGAAGAAAGAGAATTCGAATCTGGCGCCCCACTGATTAAATAGTCAGTGACACAAGGGAAGATAACTCTTCCAGCGAAACAGGGGCGGATAACTCTACAGTATCGAATCGATGTATTTTCTTTCTATTTTAAGGTAAACAGTAATTTTCTTTTGAAATTCAGTTAATTGACAATTAAATAGAATAATTTCATTGAATAAATAGTTCCTATTCAGATTAATTGAATAAAATAAAAAAATTAAGTTAATTGACAATTAAATATAAGATCAACATTTTCTTTCTTTTTTTTCTCGTTTTTTTTTTAAATTTTTATATATTTTCTATTTATGTCATCAAAGTATTTTTGTACTCTACACTTTAAAAACCCTAAAAATTGGTTCCCCAGAAAAGTAAGGTTTCAAAAAATATATTCAGATAAAATAAAATAAAATAAAAATAAATATATAAAATAAAGTATGAATATTTGGGATATGAGATAAAGTAAAAAAAAAAATGTTTTTAAAAGTTCTAAAATGATAATGAAAATGGGGATTTTGATTTTAGATTATTTCCTAGAAATACTTGAGTGTTTGTTTTACGTTACGCCCACTTATAAAAAAGGAGACATTTTTCTTTAAAGGCAGTTGCAAGAAAATAAGTGTCATTAACGACTGAATTGTTAAGGAAAGGAAGAAGATACCAATTTGAAAAGAAAAACGAAAAGAAAAAAAAAAACTTACTAAGGTAAAGATTTATAAAATGTAAAATAAATACTTTTGTTTAGTTTGTATAGAAAAATCGTATTTTAAAGAAAATATTGTATAAAAAAATATTTAGCTAAAAATAATGACATAATATAGTACAGTCTTTATAAAAAAGAATATTGAAAATAATGTTTGAATTAAAATTGTTGTCATTTTTATGGACCATATTACCTTCCTTAAGGCACCCCTTTTCAATTTCGTGTCATTATGTCATTTTTTTTCCATTTACACCGTCAATATCCGGTTGTTTGTTAGGGGTTAGGGTTAGGGTTAGGGTTGTAACTCTAATCCTAACCCTAACCCCTCAAATGTTGATATTGGTAATGAAGGACTATTTGCTCGTAAATTCCTACCATAAAATAAACTGAACCCTCATTTTATGTCCGTGTTTTTGTATTAAATGTTTTATTTTTCTTGCACCCGTTATTTTACAATACAAAAACTATTTTATTTATTTATTTTAATATTCATTTCAATGTGCATATTCTAAAAGTTTTTATTTTGTGAGAATGTTTAGTTTTAAAGTTGAGGGCTCGTTTTACAATTTAGGCATAAATGGGATCCTCCTTTTATGACCGTAATTTTGTTTTTTCGTCGACGATGATTAAAATCTGACGTTTTTATTTTAGAGTAGCAAAGCCAAAAAGAAAAGAAATAACAACAAAAAGTAATATTCAACTTTTTACTCGTAAATTCCTGCCATAAAATTAGGCTTGGGCATTTTATGGAGGGAATTTACGAGTAAAAAGTTGAAGTGTAAAAATGAACCCCCACTTTAAAACGGGTAATACTTTTTTGGTACGGCCAACTGCCTGACGCTCGAGTCCAGCCAATTAGCCCCGCCCATAGATTTTTATAGCCCCGCCTACAAATCTTAATGAAAAAGAAAGATCGTACTTTTCAAAAGTAGAGTCATATATTACTTTTAAAACGGTAATACTTTTTTGGTACGGCCAACTGCCTGACGCTCGAGTCCAACCAATTAGCCCCGCCCACAGATTTTTATAGCCCCGCCCACAGATTTTTATAGCCCCGCCTACAAATCTTAATGAAAAGAAAGATCGTACTTTTCAAAAGTACAGTTATTTATTACTTTTAAAACGTAATATTTTTTAGCTTAGAAAATTGAAAGTTTTAATTAAAACAACTTTGAATCATGTAAATTTAGAGTTCTACAAACATTTTTTCTTTAATTATTTGAATATGCACGAATCTTTACATTCCTTTTTTTTTTTTTTACAAATCAAACAATCATTTCATGTTTCCCCTCACGCAATAAATTTTAAGAACATCTTTGAGTTAAAACTTATTAAAACTATTATAATTATTAAACTTATTAAAAAACAAAACAATAATAATAAATTACGTAAATTCTGAAATTTATGAATTGAAAATAATTTTTGAAGTAAAAATGGTACATAATTTGGAATTGTTTTGTTTGTGTGTTTTAATATTAAACGTAATAGCAGCAGGTGCCAGCCTCGTAACGTTTTGATTTGCTTTGGGGGATGGGGACAAACTTGTTTTTTCATTTAAATCATTAAATAATTTTGTTTAACTTTTTAAAACTTTAAAATTTTATGTTATTCGATGTTTTCTGGTTTTAAATTAGTAAAAAAAAATGAAATTCAAATGAAAAACTAAAATATTTATACACGCTTACAAATCTTAATGAAAAGAAAGATCGTACTTTTCAAAAGTACGGTCCTATTTTACTTTTAAAACGTAATATTTTTTAGCTTAGAAAATTGAAAGTTTTAAAAAAACAACTTTGAATCATGTAAATTTACGGTTCTACAAACATGTTTTCTTTAGTTATTTGAATATGCACGAATCTTTACTTTTTTGTTTTGTTTTGTTTTTTTAGAAATAATCAAACAATCATTTCATGTTTCCCCTCACTCGATAAATTTTAAGATCTTTGAGTTAAAACTTTATTAAAAAACAAAACAAAATAAATAAATTACGGAAATTCTGAAATTTATGAATTGAAAATAAATTTTTAAGTAAAAATGGTACACAACTTGGAATTGTTGTTTTTGGTGTTTTTTTAAATTTTTAATATTAAACGTAAAAGCAGCAGCAGGTGCCAGCCTCGTAATGTTTTCAAAAGTACGACCACGAAATCATGTAAATTTAGGGTTCTACAAACATTTTTTTCTTTAGTTATTTGAACTAGCAAATATATGCACCCTCCGGGTGCAAGATTTAAGTTTTGATATATAAAATATCATATTAAATTAGAAAGGTTAATGAAACTTAATAAGAATTCAGATAAAAATATTTGGAACAGAGGGGGTATGATTGAAAAATAGACAACGTTGAAACTAACTCTTCTACCATTTACCATTACTCCCGCCTTTCATTGGTAAATTTTCCTAAATTAACTATTTAGTTAAAATAAGAAGTAAAGAATAAAATTACAATTATTTCTTCTTGTCAATGGATTGCTTTTAAGATTTATCCCCGAGATTTGTTGCTCATATTCATTAATATAAAACCAAAAAATTAGAAATCAATAATACTAAGCATATATGTATTAAAATCACATTTTAAGATCGAAATGCAAAGCCTTCCAATTCACACTGTAAACCGCTATTTTGTTGTGTATATAAATACAATTGCATGTTCTTAGTATGAGGTTTAAATAAAAATAAAATCATGGAGAATGCGATGTAAATAACAAAGGGAATTGTGACTTGTATAGTAATATAGTTTCGGTTACAGACATACAAACCCACAATTTCCATTATAATAAGATATACACGAATCTTTACATTTAAGATCTTTGAGTTAAAACAAAAATAAATAAATTACGGAAATTTATGAATTGAAAATAATTTTTGAAGTAAAAATGGTACATAACTTGGAATTGTTTTGTTTTTGTGTTGTTTTTTTTTTAATATTAAACGTAAATAGCAGCAGGTGCCAGCCTTGTAACGTTTTGATTTTTGCTTGGGCGGGGGGGACTTGTTCTCGTATTTCCTCGTTATTTCCTACCATAAAATACTCAAGCCTAATTCTAGGTAGGAATTTATGAGTAAACGATCCCCCTCTTTAAAACTGTTTAACCTTACAATAAATGAAAATGAATAAAGAATTCAAATGAAAAACGAGTTTATTTTCCTGAAAAAAGAAAAGAAAAAGCTGAAAAAATTCGGGTGAACATAGAGATTGAAAATAACCCTTTCTACTCCACATGCACCTTTGATAACTAGACATTTTATTTAATGCTTACAAATTTATTTGGAAACTTTTTGAACATTTACAGGGCACAACATATACCACACCTTCACAGCTTTTTTTTCTTCCCCTTTTTTTCAGGAAAAAAACTTGTTTTTCATTTGAATTCTTTATTCATTTTCATTTATCGTAAGGTTTTTTAAAAAATCATTTTCATAAAGATGGCTTTAATTCTTTTTTTTTCTGAAAAAATTGAAGAATTTTTTTTTTTACTAATTTAAAACCAGAAAACATTGAATAACATAAAATTTTAAAGTTTTACAAAGTTAAACAAAATTATTTAAGGAAATAAATGAAAAAACAAGTTTGCCCCCACCCCCACCCCAAGCAAAACAAAACAATTCCAAGTTGTTATGTACCATTTTTTACTTCAAAAATGATTTTACTTCATGAATTTCAGAATTTCTGAAATTTATTTATTTTTTGTTTTGTTTTTAAAAAAAGTTTTAACTCAATGATGTTCTTACTAAAAGAAGAAGAAAAAAGGAATGTAAAGATTCGTGCATATTTAAATAACTAAAGAAAACATGTTTGTAGAACCGTAAATTTACATGATCAAAGTTGTTTTATTTAAAACTTTCAATTTTAAGCTAAAAAATATTACGTTTTAAAAGTAAAATAGGACCGTACTTTTGAAAAGTACGATCTTTCTTTTCATTAAGATTTGTAAGCGTTTATAAATATTTTAGTTTTTCATTTGAATTTCATTTTTTTTTACTAATTTAAAACCAGAAAACATCGAATAACATAAAATTTTAAAGTTTTAAAAAGTTAAACAAAATTATTTAATGATTTAAAGAAAAAACAGTTTGTCCCCATCCCCCAAAGCAAATCAAAACGTTACGAGGCTGGCACCTGCTGCTATTACGTTTAATATTAAAACACAAAAACAAAACAATTCCAAATTATGTACCATTTTTACTTCAAAAATTAATAATTATATTTTTCAAATATTCATATAAATTTAAATTTAGATTATATATTTTTGTTTGTTTTTTATAAGTTATAATATATAGTTTTAATAAGTTTTAACTCAAAGATGTCTTAAATTTATGCGTGAGGGAACATGAAATGATTGTTGATTTGTAAAAAAAAAAAAAGGAATGTAAAGATTCGTGCATATTCAAATAATTAAAGAAAAAATGTTTGTAGAACTCTAAATTTACATGATTCAAATTGTTTTAATTAAAACTTTCAATTTTCAAGCTAAAAAATATTACGTTTTAAAAGTAATAAATAACTGTACTTTTGAAAAGTACGATCTTTCTTTTCATTAAGATTTGTAGGCGGGCTATAAAATCTGTGGGCGGGGCTATAAAATCTGTGGGCGGGGCTAATTGGCTGGACTCGAGCGTCAGGCAGTTGACCGTACCAAAAAAGTATTACCGAAACATAAAACAAATATCAACAGGGGTATCAATATACATAAAATGAAACAACCAAACGACTTTAAAAGAAGGTTCATAGAGTTCAGTTCAAAGTTAAGAGTTCAATGCGTTTGGTTGGTAAGATATTTTAAGGAGAATTGAATATGTCAAATGGGTTAAAAGTGAAGGTTTGCAGATAAAATTGCCTGCGGAAACTTAGCTGTTTCCTTGATATTACTGTTCCACGTAACTGGTTTGGGCCCTGAAGAATTGTTTATTAGGTGTGCGTTTGCCGCTCTTGATTCCAACGTGTTGGGGTTCCTGGTCGTCGCCGTCTGGGGCTACTGACGATACGGAGCGTGAAGCTAGCCAACGCTAGAAGCAAAAAGAGGCCGAATTCTTCAGGGACCCTTCTTTTATAGTGGGCATCATGTGACCCTAAGGGCTACTGCTGGTGACCGGTGAAAGAGGATCACCATTACCTTAACAAATTTCCACATTTTATTCATTTTAAATTGTAATATTAAAGTTTTTAAAGATTTTATTCATTTTAATAGAAAAAATTTGGCTAAAAAAGTTTGTCCGTTACAACCATCCGTACTTAGATGCATAACCGTAAGAGGGTAATAATATGTATTTCTTTCTCTCTAAATCGCGGCCTGAAAATTACCCTTTCCACGTAATATGGATAGGTTTGTATATTTTTTAAGATAACGATGTAATTTTTCCCAATCGGACAATTTGATCTTTGAATTTACTATTTTTCTTTGTAACAACCCTGTACGATAGGTACCACCAATTTGACCCTGTGCAATTTACCCCCCCCCTATATTTAACACAATGAAACTTGCAGAAAAAATAATATTTTCTTGAAAAAAATTATCCATTCGAAAGAAAAAACATTAAACAAACACCTGATGATTTTTTAAATTTTTTATCAGCTTACGAAAATAATAAAATTATGATTGAAAAACAATGTTTTCATTTTTGCACTGTTAAATCAACTGAAATTTAACGTAGCTAAAAACAAGTTACGATAAGAGGATTTTTTAAAAATTCTATGAAAAATCAATTAATAATCTGATTTTCCCGAAAATTTCCATAAATGTTTACCATGGGATGTAAATACATCTGAAATAGTTTTTTCTAAAATATATTAGGGGAAATATTTTTTACGAGGTCTATTCCCCCCCTATTTTATTTTATGAGATAAAAAAAATGACGCGGTAGAAAAATTTTTTTTCTTTTTTCTATAAAGATAAGAGTCTGAATAACTATATCAATGAAATTGTATGAATGTACGAGGTCTAGTTTTTTGAGGAAAAATTAATGAAATCGGAAATAAAAAGTGCAAAAAAATGTCATAATATTAATGTTTGAAAACTTTTTTTTGCTTTTATAAATTGGTTATATACTATATTCTATTAAATTGTCAAAAAAAAAAAATTTTTTTTGAGAAATTAATTTTTAAGAGATTTTCAATCTTTTGTGTGATTAAATATTTTTATTTCTGCGTGAAATAAATTAAATTCTTTTTTTTTCCTGTGTCAAAAAAATGGATTTTTCACGGATATTTAAATATGAATTTTATAATTCAGTGCACTAAACATTTGTCCGATACGAGCTCGATTAATATTTTTAAAAGGAATTTGTAATTTATTGTTGAATAGTAATGTGTGATCCTTAGAATGTACGGAAGAGCAAAACTGACATATTTGTTTTACAAAGAGACGAGACGCTTCTAAGTAACCGAAGTTTGTTCCTGTTAGGCTGACAGTGTTAGCGTGAAAAAAAATATTTTATTTAACTTTTTTCAATAATTAAAATAAAAAGTAAGTATAATAGATTATTTTATCAGTTTTTCTCTTAGAAAAAATATTCAAATTTTCATTCCATACTTTTACGGGTTAATTGTAAAAGGGAAATAATTTGTAACTTTTCTGTCTATATTACGGTCTGAAAATTACCCTTTCGCATGTAATACGGGCAGGTTTGTTTATTTTTTAAGATAACGATGTAATTTTTCCCAATCGGATAATTTGATCTTTGAATTAACTATTTTTCTTTGTAACAACCCTGTACGATCTTTTTTTACGAGATTTTTGATAAACAAAGTTCGGAAATATCTATTTCCGTTTTATTCAAGATGGCCTAAACGGTTTGGTGATACCTATTGTCAATCACCCTCTTTAAAAAATCCAGATTTATACGTGATAGTTGCTTTGTAAGTCAAAATTATTCAGTTGCTTTTTCATTTTATAAGTATTTCACTTTTTCTTTTTTCGGTGCTATTCGCAGAATTGAGTCCCGGCCTCCTGCCTTAAAAAACGCTAGGCGGTGATAGCTGAAAAAACAACCCTCCCTAGATAAAATAAAGATACCGAAAAAATGTTTTGAATTTTTATTTGTAACTGATTGTCGAAAAAAAAGAAGAAAATACCGTTTTTATCGACAAATTATTATTTTTTTTATTGGTTTGAAGTCGTTTAAAGTAAGCCATATTTTTATGGACAAGTAAATGTCAATATTTACCCCCCTATCCCTTAAAATATTCTAAAGATAGGAAGGGTTAAAATATTTACATTTACTAGTTGAAAAAAAAAAACTGGAGGGGGTATTTGACTTTTCGGGACAAACGCCTTAAGCGATGTTTTTTTTTTTTTTTTTCAGCAGGCAGTGCTTCAGCTAGGGACTTCATTCGTAGGGAGGGTTTTTTTCAGCTATCACCTCCTAGCGTTTTTTAAGGCAGGAGGCCGGGACGCAATTCTACAAATAGCACCCTTTTTTCTTTTTCATTATATATTTTATTTCAAAATGTTAATGAAATATTTCTTAACATCTGTTATGAATAACTGATAAAGCCTCCATATGCAACGATGTGTTTTACATATTTTTAGTAATTTTTGCATTTTCTTATTGTTCAATTTTATTTATTTATTTATTTTTCCCAGGATGTAAGTTAAGAATTTAATAAATGCAAAGAAGAAGTATATGTGTTGTTATTAGGGACCACCAATTGATCAGTTTAGGCCATCTTGATAAAAACGGAAATAAATATTTCCGAACTTTGTTTATCAAAAATCTCGTAAAAAACAATTAAAGATCATACAGGATTGTTACAAAGAAAAACAGTTAATTCAAAGATCAAATTATCCGATTGGGAAAAATTACATCGTTATCTTAAAAAAGAAACAAACCTATCCGTATTACATGCGAAAGGGTAAATTTCAGGTCGTAATTTAGACGATTTAAATTTAGATTTAAAAAATACATATTATTACCCTCTTACAGTTATGCATTTAAGTACGGATGGGTGTAACGGACAAAATATTTTAGCCAAATTTTTTCTATTAAAATGAATAAAATCTTTAAAAACTTTAATATTACAATTTACTATTAAAATGAATAAAAACTTGAAAAAATTTAATCTTCAAATTTCGCAGTGAAATTGACGTTTAAAAAAATGTCTTCGGTTTTAGTATTAATATTTAAAATCGAAAATGAAATGAAATGAAAATTTGAATATTTTTCTATATGTACCAGCAATTTGACCCTGTGCAATTTATCCCCCTACATTTAACACAATTAAACTTGCCGAAAAATTAATATTTTCTTGAATAATTTTTTTCCATTCGAAAGAAAAAACATTAAATAAAGTCCTGATGATTTTTTAAATTTTTTATCAGCTTACGAAAATAATAAAAATTATGATTGAAAAACAATGTTTTCATTTTTGCACTGTTAAATCAACTGAAATTTAACGTAGCTAAAAACAAGTTACGATAAGAGGATTTATTTAAAATTCTATGAAAAATCAATTAATAATCTGATTTTCCCGATGTTATTATTATTGTTACTCTGAAATAGAAATATTGTTAAATACTCGACAAATTTGCTAGCAAATAGTAATTTTCAGTTTATTTTAGATATACCAAATTTATCGAAAAATCTGTGTTTTTACAAAACAAATTTAACTCCCTATTTGAAAAAAAAAATACCAAAAATCAGGAAATTATAAATAAGATTTTGAAATAAAATAACTGATGCATTATAAAATTCATTCATTTATAAATCAACACTGAAAATTTCATTAAAATTGGATAATTCCCTGATTTTTAGTAAATTCTTTTCAATCGGGGTGGGGTGGTTTATTTTGTAAAATACAGATGTGACGTCATCAATGGAAGTTATATACTTTTGAAACTAATTACAGTATGAATAAAAAGAAAAAGACAAGGTGTGAATAGAAGAAAATAGAAATTAAATAAGTTCCAAAAATCTGAAAATTAAATGAGTAAAAAATAAAAAAAATAATCTTAGAAGACTTTTTTTTACTCTGTTGTTTACGTATATAATTGACTTTTTAGATTAACAGTGAAAAAATTATACATCGATATTTATTCTGGCTAAGAGGGTGAGTGGCTAACTTTTCAATTGGGTTTTCTCCAAAAATTATTAGATAATAATACTAAAGTCGGCTTGTTATTAAATAAATATTTTATTATATATTAATGATTGGAAGGCAAAAAATAAATATTTGTTTTTAGAATCTAAAAATATGAAATTTAAAACTTAAAATTAAACATTTCATATTTTGGTAATTTATGAGGAAGTGTGTCCCGGTCCCCTGCCTCCGAAATTGCTGCCTGGTGAATTTTAAAATAACGACTCCAAGCTTCGGCGCCACATCGGTGTTACTTGAAAGAAAACAACCAACTTAGGGCGTTAAATGTATTTTACGATAAATAAACACAAATTACGACAAATTTCTATAAATAAACAAGAATTAAGACTAAAAAGAGACCCCCCCCAAAATACATTTAACGCCCTAAGCTGGTTGTTTTTTTTTCAAGTAACACCAATGTGGCACCAAAGCTTGGGGTCGTTATTTTAAAATTCACCGGGCAGCAATTTCGGAGGCAGGGTACCGGGATGCACTTCCTCATAAATTACCCATATTTTAAATGATTTTTGTATATTAATTAGGTATATGAATCATTTTCTCAAGGTATGTAGGGTGGCGCAAACAGTAATATTTATTTTAAAGAATTTCAATTTATTTCCATTGAATCAGTTTGATTGAAACGATTCAGTAATTTAAAAGAAAGAATTTGTTGTTTAATAAGTCAACACAGAAAATTTTATCAAAATTAGATATTTCCCTGATTTTTGGTAATTTTTTGTTAATCAGTTTGTATTTCTTTCATCTTATTCCTATTTTGGATATTAACAAGAAGGGAGTTCAATAGTAGTGCTGGTTGTTTTTTCAGCAGGCACTGCTCAGCGTTTTTGACAGCAGTAGGCCAGGACGCATTTATGCAATATGCACCCCTATTTTTTTTATATTGTAGCTCGTATAAATAAAAAATAAAGAATATGGCTAAATTTGAATGTTTCCTGCTTGTTAACCTTAGAGAAAACATTATCAATAATTATCAATTTTTGACTCGTATTTCTTTCACCTTATTCATGTAACAATTATATAATTATTTATATTGTAACTCCTATAAATAAATAAAAAATAGGGAATATAGCTCTATGGTAAAATTTGAAATAAATCTGTCATGAGAAAGGAAGAAAGACAAGACAAATATATTAAGTATGAAATGGAGTAATAGTTTATTACATTCAGTGCAAGTGTGTTTTTCTAAACTTTATAGTTTTAGCGGCCTTGAGTCACAAACAATATATTTAGTAACAAGTCATGTACTTATTTTTGAGTTTCCAAGGGTGAAGTATATTTGTAGTGTGTTCGTTATTGTCTGTTTCATGTTGGTTCTAGGAGTCAGTGATGCTTCGCTGGACTGTTGTTCTCTGGTTCTGCCTTGGACATTAGACTTGTCCTAGTAGCAGTGAAAAGATATAATGCACCAATTATTTTATTTAAAAACTCTTACATTTTTTTCAAGTCAGTTAACTTGGAACCACGTATATCTTTGAGGCGTAACACAGATTCAAAAAAATGATGTGGTTCAAAGTTAACTGACCTGGAAAAATGTAAAAGTTTTTAAATAAAATAACTGGTGCATTATATATTTTATTCATTAATATATTAACACTGACAATTTCATTAAATTCGGTTAATTCCCTGATTGTTTTTGTTTTTTTGCTGGGTGACATACGATGTTACCCCGCCGCTACAGCTAGCATTTCCTTCGATTCAACCACGTCATCTAATTCTATGAAGAGAGGCAGTTGAATAAGCTAGTTCTGTGATTGAGTTGTTGAAAGAGAAATGAAGAAGAAAATTTTATGACATTAAACTAACTTTCCAAACCAACTATTTCTTTGAAAGGGCAAAAAAGACTCTGGACAGTCGTGTTTCAAGAGCAGTAAAAACAAAGAGATTCAAACAGATGACTATCAAGATGTAAGTAAAAAAAAAAATTATTATCTTATTAATTTATTATTAATTGTTATTTATTTATTCAGTTATATTTATTTGTTTATCTTTATTTGTTGTATACTCTCTTTCCTTACTTTCTTACTTCTATTCTTCTTCTAGCGTCTCTTCTAGCATCTGGACCTCGTCTTGGGGACTTCGTGTCTGGTCTTTCATTGGGGATTTCTCTTTATCAGAAGCCCTGTGTCATTGGTAGTTTTTAGATAATAACACAAGACTTTGATTTACTTAGATCATATTTTATTTCGAAATCCCCACCAAACTACCTGCGCAGATCGAGTACGGCGGAGCGCATAACGTGACTTAACACCTTTGAGGTTGGGCCGATACTAACTAAACTTTCATTCTAATCTAAACCAGAAGAGGGTCTTCTCCCCCGATTCTCACGGTATCCACCGGACGGAGGGTCAGGACTAAGGTCAAGCCTTGTCATTCAATCCTTCAAGGCTGCCAGCTGCACTTATAACGACCATATTGGTTTCTACACTACTGTACATAAATATTAGGAATCTAATAATTATGTAACAGTATATTTATAGCGTGTTCATTATTGTCTGTTTCGTGTTGGTTCTAGGAGTCAGTGATGGATTGCTGGACTGGTTCTGCCCTGGACATTAGACTTGTCCGAGTAGCAGTGCTGTTCTGGTCACGTTCAACCCTGTTCTTTTTGGCACATCCTGCCTGTCCAGGTGCCTGTACTGTTCTGATGATTTTTAGGGTCTCCGCCCCTCATCCTTCCAGTTCCTTACTACCAGTCTCGATTAAAGGGAAGATAACCCATATTTCTCAAACCGTCTGGGTTAGTGACTTGTTACTCATAGGCCACCGTAGACACAGGCATATCATGCTAAACTTCTTTTCCTACAAAAGGTTTCAAACAATTTTTACACACATTTTTGTTTCTGCATGTTTGGAACGAAAAAATTATATGACATTTTAACAAGTTAGTATTTTTCTGTATACAGTGTATTTAATGTTTTTTGTTATTGATTTCTAGGAAGAAACTTTTAAAATTGTTATAAAAGTGTTTGTTTTGAGTGCATCATAAATCTTCACCTAGTCATTTTTTTTTAGCAGAATTTAATTGTTTAAAATGTATTAAAAATAAATTAGATATGTAATATTATTTTGCTTTTTTTTTTTACTGATACTCATTATGTTACTACTTTTCGACTAAAACAAAAATTTGACCTTAAATAATCGATTTGATTAATTTGAATTTGTTTTTAAATCAAAATGAGCCAACATTTTGAAAGTACTTGGAATTATCTTTAAAACATGTAAAAATCATTTACTTGCAACTTAATTAAGAAGAGAATCAACTTAGCAAAATGATTGAAGTGTGTGTGTGTGTGTGTGTGTGTGTGGAGGGGCGGTAATAATAAAACAAAAAAATGTTGTCTTGAGGATTTTGACGAAAAATCTCAGGGTTAAAACTGCAAATCGTCATCAAAATTAAAATGGAAAATTTTGGTTTGGGCATAGATTTTAATGAATTTAATTATTATTAAGGACATGATTTATGTTGTCTTTTACTTTAAAATAGGTATATAAGAAAATGTGAACAAAATCGTCATTTTTATTATTTTTCTCTCGACAATCAAAGATAGTTGACCTGTCTTGCTTTCTTGTTCGAAGATGACAAGAGATACCACTCTAATTGACAACAAAAATTATTTTATTCAACAAGCAACACTGAAATTAGTCAATTAGAGTGGTCTCCCTTGTCATGTTCGAACAAGAAAGCAACAAGACATGTCAGCCATCTTTGATTGCCGAGAGGTAAATAATAAAAATGATGATTCTGTTCACATTTTCTTCGGTAGAGCGTTTGGCTAGAAACCACAAGGTTCCTAGTTCAATACCGGCCCTCGCCAACTCAGCGTATGAGTAGCACTGTGCAGTAAAGTAAGAAGCTGATGGTTGATGTGGCGCTCCACCTCAGATGCAAAAACAATCTCCTTGGTCTAGCGATAGTGAAAAGGGGATAGACTCCCTCGCTGGTTGGCTGATACTGACTTTAGGCCACACCGACGACTTTTTACTTTTATGAATCTCAAAAATTGTGTAAAACATTTTAAATTAAAACTAATTCTTCAAATGCAAGCAAAGCACGTTTTGTGCTGAAGTATTCCTATCTAATACAAATAATTTTGACACAATTATATATGGTATCAAGTATTCCTATCTAATACAAATAATTTTTACACAATATATATGGTATCAAGTATTCCTATCTAATACAAGTAATTTTTACACAATTATATATGGTATCAAGTATTCCTATCTAATACAAATAATTTATACACAATTATATATGGTATCAAGTATTCCTATTGTTATGTCTTGGAAATACATAAACGAGAAGGTTGAGTGGTTGTAATAATAATTTATTACAAATAATACAAATAACAAAATAAAACGGCTTTCGGCCGGCAAGGTAAAAAAGTCTCTTGGTAAGATTACTTGGAAAGTTGTCGCACGTGTGGTTGGAGATCAACTCGCATTACTCTGAGCTAATCCACTGTTGCTTTTATATACGTATCTCATTTGCATACGTAAGGGTTACTTCTCTCTACAACACCTCCCCCTGAAGCTGAAATCTTCTTGATTTTAGCTTCACAATACCGCTTTCGTTTGGGATCAGGGCTCAGACGCCTGACAACTTTTCTTTTTCTGGCACTTTTCCTTATGAGCAGCGTTTCCTGCGGCAAAGAATTCTGTCTAGCCTGTATGGCAGGCTCAGGAGAGACATTCATTGGTTCCTGTGCACACAAGGGTTTGGGAATATCAAATGTGTCACACAAAATTTCCATCGGAATTTCTTCTTCACTTTCAGAAGATCTTGGGCGGATTTGATTTATATGCCTTTTGCAGATAAACTTTGGGCCTTGAATGGTGTATACCATGTTCCCAATTCTCTTTTTTATATATCCATCCATCCAATAATTTTTTCCTTTTTGAAAATTTTCAAAATAAATTTTATCTCCTGTACTATAGTGCCGTACTAGAAAGTTTTCTTTTCTGGTAACTTTTTTCTTTTCATCTGGTAATAGTCTATCAAATATTGACCTTATCTTTCTAGCAAACATAAGTTCTGCAGGGGACGAATTTAAATCATTGCTTGGATTTGGTGTTACCCTGTAGATGGCTAGAAACTTCTGAATAGTTCGATCATCTGTGTCAATATCTTTTTTCTTTTGTAATGCACGCTTAAACGTGTCCACAAACTTCTCTGCCAATCCATTTGATCTAGGATGGTAAATTGGCGTAGTGATATGTTATATGTCCAGGGAATTACAGAATTCTTTGAATTCATATCCCGTGAATGCTGTACCATTATCACTGACTATTGTTCTAGGTACACCAAAGCGACTGAATATTTCATCCAGAGCGTTTATGGTGTTCTTTGATGTAGGATGTCTGGTTTTGAATATTTCCGGCCATTTTGAAAATGAATCCACTGCGATTAAGTAAAAGAATCCATTTAAAGGTCCAGCATAGTCAATATGTAGACGTGACCAGGGAATGTCTGATTTTGGCCATGGGTTAGTCTTCACTGGAGAATCTCTAGCCGCTAATTGACATCCTTTACAAACTTTTACCCAGTTTTCCACTTCTTTGTCCATACCAGGCCAATAAACATATCCTCTGATTAGGGATTTCATCCTTGAAATGCCAGGATGGCCTGTGTGAAATTCTTTTAGAATTTTTCTTCGTAAGACTTGTGGAATTACAATTCTTTCTGCATACATTAGTATGTCTTCACAGATGGAAAAAGGTGAAATTTTTATTACCTTTTTATTCTTTTCAGTCCATCTTACTTGATTTTTCATCTTATTTATGAAATCATCCTTCACAGCTTCTTTTTTAATTTCCTCTAGGGTCACTGGAAGTTCTCGAATTGTATTACAAACTGAATTAGAACATTCATTTTCGTCCTTGAGTGCTGCTATTACCGTTTCTTCGAAACTTTCACCATACTGTGGAATCAATCTAGATAATGCATCTGCATGTCCAAGCTTTTTAGATGACACATGTTCCATCTTAAATTGGTAGTTTAGCAGAGTTACGGCCCATCGCTGTAATCTGTTCGCCGTATGGGTAGGGATACCTTTCTTTGATCCGAAAATCGTTAATAACGGTTTATGATCCGTCTGAAGGATAAATGTTCGTCCGTGAAGGAAACGATTAAATTTTTTGATTCCAAAAATTATCGACAACGCTTCCTTCTCAATTTGGCTGTAATTTCTTTCAGCTGAGATGAGAGTTCTGGAGGCATGTGCGATGGCTTTCGTAGTTCCATCTTCATATTTATGGAGCAATGCAGCACCAACTCCATAGTCACTTGCATCCGTTGCTAGAATGATTTGCTTATCTGGGTCAAAATGCGCTAAGGCTAAATCTGATAACAGACAACGTTTAATTTTCTGAAAAGCAGATTCACATTCTTTCGTCCACTCCCATTTAACGCCTTTTTTAATAACTCATTCAGTGGCGCTCTTAAATTATGTATATTAGCAATATATATGGCGTAGTATTGCACCAAGCCCAAAAATGATTGCAATTTTGTTACTGAATTTGGTGCAGGCATTTTCTCAATCGCTTCGGTCCGTTGCGGATCCGGTTTCCGACCATCCTTATCAATGATTTGGCCTAGGTACTTGATCTTTTCCATGAAAAAATCACATTTTTCCGGACTCAACCGAAATCCAAATTCCTCTATTCTTTTTTGGTGGGCAGTAGCTCTCGAGGGGAAGCTGGCAATGTTGGCCATTCCTGCAGGAAAAAAATAAGCACTGCCGTTAGGCAGGGTAGAAGAGAAAAATTCCTGACCTGTAAAAGATTGGTTAAGGAATAAATCCTCGTCCAAAAACTTTTACAGGCCTAGTAACACAGTGTCGTACCAATAATCACCAAAAATAAATCACGCACACCTCCAGGGCTAAAAACTGCAAGTCGTTCTGGTTATTTGAAGTGAGCACACTCGTGCACTCACTCCAAACAAACCTTTTATTCATTTAGAAGTGAGTTACAGCGAGTGTGAACACGACTCGGCATATAGCCGGAACTTTGGTTTTTGGGGGTTGGGTTATAAAACTGGTCATACAACTACACTGATCTATCTAGCTAGGTTCAGTCGCCGACCGATTCATTCAAAAATAAAATAAAATTCTTGCATTCTCTCCTTGCGCAGCTCTCTTCCACCAAAATACCTCATTCGCTCTATGCATCTAACCTACTTAAAAATTTTTTTCCATATTCGTTTTGATGATTTGGAGATGGAGGGGGTGGGAAAAAATAAAAACAGAAAAACCCAAGAAACTGAAAATACATGTAAACAAAAACAAAATTTGTGGGTCATTTTTGGTTACCCCCTTTCCCTCAGCTAGTATATCAGCCTGCCGACTGTCTTCCGTACTTTGTTTGAAAGCAAGCCGGTCAGTGCTCTAATAAGGGAGTGGGTGTCCTTAGTGGGTTGTCGGTAAAAAATTGGGGTTCTATAGGCCGGGCGGGTTGGGTTACTAAAAAATTTGACTTTCCAGGAAAAAATACATTAGAGTGACACGGGTGGTTTATAAAAAACTTGGGATTGGGGTCCTGGATCTGTCCTACGAGAAAAAACTGGGGTTGATGATCATTCAGGATGTGACACATAGTCACAAATATATGGGGCATCCAGTGAGGATCAAACTCACTATTAAGTAGTAATGGATCTGTGAGAATAGCTTGCTAACCATTATACCATGTTGGGAATTCACAATAGAGTTTGCCATAGGTAGGATGTGACACAAGGTTTTAAGTATGGAGCATCCGGCTAGGATCAAACTTGCTATTAAGTAGTAATGGATCTGCGGGACTAGCTTGATAACCCTTATACTATGATGGGATGCCCTTCTTACGCAACCCATTCTCTATGGGTAGGATGTGACACAAGGTCGCAAGTATGAGGTATCCAGCAAGGATTGAATTCACTATTAACTATTAATGGATCTGTGAGACTAGCTTCCTAACAATGACACCATAATGGGTTCCCTTTTTATGCAACCCATTCTTTACCAAAGAGTAGGATGTGATACAAGGTCACTAGTATATGAGGCATCTGTCGAGGATTGAACTCGCTATTAAGTAGTAATGGATCTACAAGACCACCTTACTAACCGTTGCAGCACGATGGGATGACCTCCTTACCCGATCTATTCACCATGAGTAGGATTTGACACAAGGTCACAAGTATATGGGGCATCCGACAAGGATCAAACTTGTTCATAAATAGTAATGGATCCTACATTTTTTTAGTTCATTTCCTAACTTTTTACATATAGATTTGGGGGTGATTTTTATATAACCACTAGCAAAAGTACACAGTCCATGATCGGACTAGAAAAAAATGTTGAGTTATTAAATGGTAGTTTTTGTTTAATTTGTTATTTTGTTATATTCGCCGTAAAAAATAATTCAATGGATAAAAACACATACAAATTACATATTTAGAAATATTATTTTGTTTTCTTTCGAACCAAATAAATATTTTAAGATGGATGCAAGAAATTTCGAGCTGAACTGCTGAGAATGTGATTTTGTTGACTAAAAGCAGACAGCAAGCAATATTTTATAATCAGCAGTAGCTGGTATGTGGCTAGTTTCGCAAATCAGTTGATTTCGTTATAATTAATTAATTATATTTCTTAATCAGTAAAGATCAATAACCAAATTTGGTGTGTTTTTTAGTTAGAAGTATATTTATGTGTATGCAAGATTTCGAATCTGAGTGTCTTCTCTTTTCGGAGTTATAAGTCGACACGTACATACCAAACTTTCTTTTATATATATAGATTAGAAATGTGCACGCAAAATAAAAATGAAAATAAATGAGGGTTATTGAGAATGAGTTTATCTGCTTTGTTAGCTGCACCGTTGCATCTGAACCCCCACCCTCGCCAAAAAAAAAGGACCCAGCAGACTTTATTTCACAGAAAAATCAGAAACAGAGGTGCAACCACAAAACCTGAACACAAGGCCCAGAATTTATCGATATAAGTGGGCAAAACTTGGAAAATTAGAATGGAAGGTTTTTTGGTGGTCCCCCATGACAGTTTAACTACAGTCTATGAATGAACTTTTTGCGAATCGGGTTACAGTTTAGGGGTTTGGGGATTAAGGCTGGGAAGCTGACTTTAGTGCTTCCTATGTGAAAGGAGAACTACGAGGTGTCTTTTTCTCTTTGAAATTGACAATTATTTTTTTACTGGCTATCAAGGTTAAGTGACCTGAAAAAAATAAGAAAGTTTTGCAATAAAAAAACTAATGCATTATAAAATTAATTATTTGATAAATCAACACTGAAAATTTCATTAAAATCGGATAATTGGTTTTTGGTAAAAAAATTTTCAAACGGGGATGGGTTGACACATTACACAAATTGTAATGGAAAAAAAATACACGGATTTTTCAACAAATTGGGAATACCTACCTTAAACTGTTCATTTCCTCATCACTGCTGATGGTTTTTGCCTGGTGCTGTAGGCAATGGACAATTCCTTTCTTTACATTGTATGGATGGTAGGAATTGAAGTTGAGATACTAACCTGTGAAGGTAGGCTTTCGATACATGAATGAACTGATAGGAAGGACGATTTGTTGTCTTGTTCCTTCTCCATCATGAACTGTATAGACGGATAGATTGAGTTCACATGATCCATTATTATTTGAACATCTTCCTGATGGGGTTAGAGAATGAATGTGTCATCTATGTATCGAAGCCACATTGATGGCTTTAGTGGTGTAGATCCTAAAGCTATCTCTTCAAAGTATTCCATTTATATATTGGCCAACACTGGAGACAATGGTGATCCCATCGCCAGGCCCTCTTCTTGTCAGTATATGTCAGATCCCATCTTTAAATAGATTGTTTGTAGATAGTACTGAATCCATTAACAATGAATGGGCACAAGAGTTAAGATATGTTAAACATTCTATATTATTTTGGCCTAGTATGAAGTGCATGGTGTGATGGTTAAAGTTATAGGAAATGGACTTGTCACCCCGAGTTCAAATTCTGGACGTGGTAATTGCATTTAATTTAGTGCTAATACCATTGGGAAAGGTATGAATCCTACTTTCCCTCCAGCTATGGGTAAATTATAGGGCAGACTGGGCTCTTTAACCTTGGTTAGGCAACCAGTATAGGAGAAGGAAAACTCTGAATTCAAACCTGTTAATATCCATTTAAGAAATTGAGCTCGTGTGGGGGTTGGTAAATATATATATATATATCATTTCGGACTGTAGACTGTAGACTGTAGAGAATATTCCACCTAAAGATGTACACATGGCATAATGATTTGGGTTGAGTTATTATTGCTTTCCTCGTAGGAAATGGAATCGGTTAATCAAGTTTAACTTTGCCTACTTTAAAATACTCACATCGGCTTTCCCACCACTGCAATCCTACTGTAAACTGCTGGAAGCAGCTCTCATGCATGTAACTTGTATATATATATATATATATATATATATTATATATATATATATATATATATATAGGTATATGTAAAAACAAAATTTCTTTTGCAATGAAACAAAGAAAATACAGTGCTCAATCACAGTTTGTAAGAGCTAATATTTATTTATTACAATGTTTTCATAGATCAATGTTCATTATCAACGACCGCGGTTTCATGCTAAAAGCAATCATCAGGTTGAGGAGCAAGATCCAATGGTGTTTGTTGTGGTTCTTTACTCAAAGTCACATTTAGGATTGTAAATAACGTCGGTTAATTTTTTCGAACGCTGTTATTATTTTTAAAAATTTGAATTTTTTTGAAGTAATGCCAACGAAGTTGCCTCCCTTTATTCGTTAAAAAAAATTTAGGGTGTTTTTTTTTATTAAAAACCGTTTTATTTTTTATTTATTTATAAATTAATTCCGTTTGGCAAAGGATGTATATGACTTCAAAAAACCCTTTTAATATATATGGTAGAGTCTTTTAAGTTTTTATCCCACATAATATAAAGGTGGATGGTGTTGTTACTCTGTCGAAAAATCATTTTTTCACTGATGAAATATTGGATATCATTGCAAATAATTGCTGAATGGTGTTGTAGGATGGTGTTGTTACTCTGTCGAAAAATCATTTTTTCACTGTTGAAATATTGGATATCCTTGCAAATAATTGCTGAATTTATTCTCAGGGTGGATGTTGAGTATCTCCTCTCCATGCATTTAGGAAGAATTTTCTTTTATGGGGACATTGTTTGAAGATTTCTGATTTTTTATTTAAACTTCTATTATTATTATTGTTATTATTATTAAAGGAAATCAAGTTTTTTAATATTCTAAATTTTTCGGTAACACATAAGTTGCAGTATCTGGAGCCATTTGTGTAACATTTGGGTGATCTAAGATTTTCCACTCTATTTTGTGAGGTATATCTTTTTCTTTCAGTTCCCATATCCTTGTTGCAAGGGAAGTTGTTTCTCTTTTATCTTTCTTTCTGAAAGATTCCATATGGACGTAAAATCTTTGCTTGAAGTCACCCTGGGTCATCCCAACATATTTGTCCGTGCTTATAGGGTGATTCGCAACTGTAGTTGTTACCTTAGCCTCATATACTACTGATCTAATGTTACATTTCTGATTTAGAGGGCAGTCTTTTTTAATTCTACAAGAACATGAAGGGTTTAAGTTTGGTTTAGAATTTGATGTAATAAGTGATTTCATTGAGAGTCCACATGAGTAGCTAGTTTTTACCGTATTTCTATTAAATATTTTATTATATCTATTTTGGGGTGGGAAGTGTTTATCTATTAAGTCTAGAAATTTTTTACCAACATTTGTTTTAACTGTTTTAGAAAAAGGGGGCGTAAACCAAATTATCTTTCTTTTTCTGTTTTTTGAATTATTATGTTTGGGGATGTTATCTATGTAGTATATTTTTCTTTGAATCCGCTATTAAGTAATGCTTTATTGTAATATGGGGCGGCCTTTTCAAAAATATCTTTGTTGGATGATAGTTCTGAGATTCTACGGCTAATGTTAGGGACTAGATTTTTTAAAACTAATGGTGGGTGGTTGGAATTTATATTAATGTATTTAAGTTTCTCATTTTGTTTGTGGTATGGCTTATACGTATCATTTTTAAGATCTAAATTGACATCTAGGAAATTGACATTTGTTAAGTTAGTATCTATAGTAATCTTGAGTTCCATATTATCTAGGTGTGTTATTATATCTTTACGTAATCTATCTAATGATTTACCGGAACAGTCCCGTGAAATACAAATTCCGTCATCCCGGTAGAGTGCGAATGTGTGTTCAGGAAATTTCTGTTTAAGTGAATTTAATATATATAATCCTACTAAATCACAAATTCCCGCACTATCGTATCCCCCATAGCGATGTCGAAATAATCTGATGGGTTTGATTTTTTTACCCAGGATTTACCTTCATTGAAAAGGATTGTCTTTCTTGCGTGCATGATTGTGTTAATTTCTAAACTATTTATTTTGGTAAAGTCATTGGCGAATTCTAAAGCTTTACTTAAAAGATTTTTAGTGATTGATGGATAGAAATCAACAATGTCAAATTGTGTAAATTTATGGCTTGTTTTTGATGGGATATCTTTGAACCAGTTAATTACAGCTGATGTATTATCCCATTGTAATAATTGGGTCTTATTTCTGATTTCTAGGTTTATTTTATTAATGATATTTTTGCTTACTAATCCCAGTTCTGATTTAGCTGGATTTATTAATCTACAGGATGGTCTGTTACTAAAATCAGATTTATGGTCTTTCAAAGTAATAAAGGCTTCTCGTTTAGCAAGGCATTTAATTCTATCTTCTAAATTAAGTTTTTTTGCCAAAATTTTAGCCTCCTCATTTATGTTGTTATATGCATTGGCTTCAGTTTGTTGGTATTTATTTGTTATGCTATTTAAAAGTAGTTGTTTGTATTTGTTTTTATCTAATTCATATAAATTATTAGTTTTATCAGAAAATACGAAAGTGTTATCAGATGATCTAAATTTTTTTAAATCTTTAAATAATTTATATTGGAAATTATTTTTAAAAATACGGAATTTAATATTATGAATAATATCTATTAAGTCAATTTCAAATTCTGCTAATTCTTTAATTTTTGGTGGGTATTTATTAGATTTAATATCAAATTTGTTTACCGTTGTTGTGTTTATCTTCCCGTCAAATGCAAGGGCTTTCCATCTCATCCTCCTTGTTACATCTTCTATTTTATTTATGAGTAATTTCATGTATGTTTCCTGTGGGAGTGTAGGGATATTTTTTACCGAATAATCCATTTCGTGTAGATCCATTTTAATTGAAAATTTCTTTCTTCCTAGAGTGCTCTACTATTCCTGGTTGTAGGTTCCTGTTGATTTGTTTTACATCAGGTTCTTAAACCTGGCTCCAGATACTGCAACTTATGTGTTACCGAAAAATTTAGAATATTAAAAAACTTGATTTCCTTTAATAATAATAACAATAATAATAATAGAAGTTTAAATAAAAAATCAGAAATCTTCAAACAATGTCCCCATAAAAGAAAATTCTTCCTAAATGCATGGAGAGGAGATACTCAACATCCACCCTGAGAATAAATTCAGCAATTATTTGCAATGATATCAATATTTCAACAGTGAAAAAATGATTTTTCGACAACACCTTCCTACAACACCATTCAGCAATTATTTGCAATGATATCCAATATTTCAACAGTGAAAAAATGATTTTTCGACAGAGTTACAACACCATCCACCTTTATATTATGTGGGATAAAAACTTAAAAGACTCTACCATATATATTAAAATTTTTTTGAAGTCATATACACCCTTTGCCAAACGGAATTAATTTATAAATAAAAAATAAAAAATAAAACATTTTTTAAAAAAAATCACCCTATTTTTTTTAACGGATAAAGGGAGGCAACTTCGTTGGCATTACTTCAAAAATTCAAATTTTTAAAAATAATAACAGCGTTCGGGAAAATTTAACCGACGTTATTTACAATCCTAAATGTGTCTTTGAGTAAAGAACCACAACAAACACCATTGGATCTTACTTTTCAACCTGATGATTGCTTCGCATGAAACCGCGGTCGTTGATAATGAACATCGATCTATGAAAACATTGTAAAATAAATAAATATTAGCTCTTACAATGTGAGCACTGTATTTTCTTTGTTTCATCGCAAAAGAAATTTTGTTTTTACATATACCTATATCGCTCCTAAAATGGATTAAGAACCTGATGTAAAACAAATCAGCAGGAACCTACAACCAGGAATAGTAGAGCACTCTAGGAAGAAAGAAATTTTCAATTAAAATGGATCTACACGAAATGGATTATTCGGTAAAAAATATCCCTACACTCCCACAGGAAACATACATGAAATTACTCATAAATAAAATAGAAGATGTAACAAGGAGGATGAGATGGAAAGCCCTTGCATTTGACGGGAAGATAAACACAACAACGGTAAACAAATTTGATATTAAATCTAATAAATACCCACCAAAAATTAAAGAATTAGCAGAATTTGAAATTGACTTAATAGATATTATTCATAATATTAAATTCCGTATTTTTAAAAATAATTTCCAATATAAATTATTTAAAGATCTAAAAAATTTAGATCATCTGATAACACTTTCGTATTTTCTGATAAAACTAATAATTTATATGAATTAGATAAAAACAAATACAGACAACTACTTTTAAATAGCATAACAAATAAATACCAACAAACCGAAGCCAATGCATATAACAACATAAATGAGGAGGCTAAAATTTTGGCAAAAAAACTTAATTTAGAAGATAGAATTAAATGCCTTGCTAAACGAGAAGCCTTTATTACTTTGAAAGACCATAAATCTGATTTTAGTAACAGACCATCCTGTAGATTAATAAATCCAGCTAAATCAGAACTGGGGTTAGTAAGCAAAAATATCATTAATAAAATAAACCTAGAAATCAGAAATAAGACCCAATTATTACAATGGGATAATACATCAGCTGTAATTAACTGGTTCAAAGATATCCCATCAAAAACAAGCCATAAATTTACACAATTTGACATTGTTGATTTCTATCCATCTATCACTAAAAATCTTTTAAGTAAAGCTTTAGAATTCGCCAATGACTTTACCAAAATAAATAGTTTAGAAATTAACACAATCATGCACGCAAGAAAGACAATCCTTTTCAATGAAGGTAAATCCTGGGTAAAAAAATCAAACCCATCAGATTATTTCGACATCGCTATGGGGGGATACGATAGTGCGGGAATTTGTGATTTAGTAGGATTATATATTAAATTCACTTAAACAGAAATTTCCTGAACACACATTCGCACTCTACCGGGATGACGGAATTTGTATTTCACGGGACTGTTCCGGTAAATCATTAGATAGATTACGTAAAGATATAATAACACACCTAGATAATATGGAACTCAAGATTACTATAGATACTAACTTAACAAATGTCAATTTCCTAGATGTCAATTTAGATCTTAAAAATGATACGTATAAGCCATACCACAAACAAAATGAAAACTTAAACATTAATATAAATTCCAACCACCCACCATTAGTTTTAAAAAATCTAGTCCCTAACATTAGCCGTAGAATCTCAGAACTATCATCCAACAAAGATATTTTTGAAAAGGCCGCCCCATATTACAATAAAGCATTACTTAATAGCGGATTCAAAGAAAAAATATACTACATAGATAACATCCCCAAACATAATAATTCAAAAAACACAGAAAAGAAAGATAATTTGGTTTACGCCCCTTTTTCTAAAACAGTTAAAACAAATGTTGGTAAAAAATTTCTAGACTTAATAGATAAACACTTCCCACCCCAAAATAGATATAATAAAATATTTAATAGAAATACGGTAAAAACTAGCTACTCATGTGGACTCTCAATGAAATCACTTATTACATCAAATTCTAAACCAAACTTAAACCCTTCATGTTCTTGTAGAATTAAAAAAGACTGCCCTCTAAATCAGAAATGTAACATTAGATCAGTAGTATATGAGGCTAAGGTAACATCTACAGTTGCGAATCACCCTATAAGCACGGACAAATATGTTGGGATGACCCAGGGTGACTTCAAGCAAAGATTTTACGTCCATATGGAATCTTTCAGAAAGAAAGATAAAAGAGAAACAACTTCCCTTGCAACAAGATATGGGAACTGAAAGAAAAAGATATACCTCACAAAATAGAGTGGAAAATCTTAGATCATCCCAAATGTTACACAAATGGCTCCAGATACTGCAACTTATGTGTTACCGAAAAATTTAGAATATTAAAAAACTTGATTTCCTTTAATAATAATAACAATAATAATAATAGAAGTTTAAATAAAAAATCAGAAATCTTCAAACAATGTCCCCATAAAAGAAAATTCTTCCTAAATGCATGGAGAGGAGATACTCAACATCCACCCTGAGAATAAATTCAGCAATTATTTGCAATGATATCCAATATTTCAACAGTGAAAAAATGATTTTTCGACAGAGTAACAACACCATCCTACAACACCATTCAGCAATTATTTGCAATGATATCCAATATTTCATCAGTGAAAAAATGATTTTTCGACAGAGTAACAACACCATCCACCTTTATATTATGTGGGATAAAAACTTAAAAGACTCTACCATATATATTAAAATTTTTTGAAGTCATATACACCTTTGCCAAACGGAATTAATTTATAAATAAAAAATAAAAAATAAAAACATTTTTAAAAAAAAACACCCTAAATTTTTTTTAACGAATAAAGGGAGGCAACTTCGTTGGCATTACTTCAAAAAAATTCAAATTTTTAAAAATAATAACAGCGTTCGAAAAAATTAACCGACGTTATTTACAATCCTAAATGTGACTTTGAGTAAAGAACCACAACAAACACCATTGGATCTTGCTCCTCAACCTGATGATTGCTTTTAGCATGAAACCGCGGTCGTTGATAATGAACATTGATCTATGAAAACATTGTAAAATAAATAAATATATATATATATATATATATATATATATATATATATATGGGTCATCTAGTAAATTAGTCATGCTTAAAAAGATAGTATTAATCAATTGAGATATTTTTTAATTCCTCGACAATTACTAACATAATACTTCTGAAAATTAAAAATCTCTTTCATTGATTCTTCTTCTTGCAGGGGTAATTACAATTTTATGAGAATCTCAAGAATTTTGTTGGCTCTCAAAGAATTTGGACATAACAAACTGATGTTGCCATGGATGAAGTTTCTTGCTTATCTCATCTATGAGGAAAAGAAACTGTATTATGCCAAAAACAGTTTTGAGAAATTCTGGATAAATACTTTAGATGATGAGGATCAAGAACTTTTGCATAAATACAGGAATACAGAGTTGGAGGATATGGTTACTCCAAAAGATGATATTCCTACTACCCCAAAAGATAATATTCCTGCTACCCTAGAAGATGATATTCCTACTACCCCAGAAGATGATATTCCTGCAACCCCAAAAGATTATATTTCTGCGACTCCAAAAGATGATATTCCTACTACCCCAAAAGATAATATTCCTGCTACCCAGAAGATGATATTTCTGCTACCCAAAAGATGATATTCCTACTACCCCAGAAGATGATATTCCTGCAACCCCAAAAGATGATATTTCTGCGACTCCAAAAGATAATATTCCTACTACCCCAAAAGATGAGATTTCTGCTACCCCAAAAGATGATATTTCTGCTACCCTGATGAGATGATATTCCTACTACCCCAGAAGATGATATTCCTGCAACACCAAAAGATGATATTTCTGCGACTCCAAAAGATGATATTCCTACTACCCAAAAGATGCTACCCCAAAAGATGATATTCCTACTACCAAAAGATGATATTCCTGCTACCAAAAGATGATATTTCTATCCCAAAAGATAATATTCCTGCTACCCCAAAAGGTGATATTCCTGGTACCCGAAAAATTGAATTTCCTGCTACCCCAAAAGATAATATTCCTGCTACCCCAAAAGGTGATATTCCTGGTACCCGAAAAAATGATATTCCTGCTACCCCAAAAGATAATATTCCTGCTACCCCAAAAGGTGATATTCCTGGTACCCGAAAAAAATCAAACTTTTCTTTTTGGAATGCATTTTTGCTACCGCAAATGATGATATCCTTAATACCACAAAATACATTATCCTCAATGCACCAAAAGATAACATCTTTGATACCCCAAAAGATGATATCCTCAATTCAACAAAAGATAACATCTTTGATACCACAAAAGATGATATACTCGATACCCCAAAAGATGATATCCTCAATGCACCAAAAGATAACATCTTTGATACCCCAAAAGATGATATCCTCAATTCAACAAAAGATAACATCTTTGATACCACAAAAGATGATATCCTCGATGCACCAAAAGATAACATCTTTGATACCCCAAAAGATGATATCCTCAATTCACCAAAAGATAACATCTTTCATACCCCAAAAGATGATATCCTCAATTCACCAAAAGATAAAATCCTTGATACCTGAAAATATAATATCCTCAATTCACCAAAAGATAAAATCCTTGATACCTGAAAATATAATATCCTCAATTCACCAAAAGATAAAATCCTTGATACCACAAAAGATAATATCCTCGATATTCCAATCAATAAAATCCTTCATAGCTGAAAAGGTAACATCCTTGATATTTCAAACGATAAAATCCTTGATACTCAAAAATATATTCTCGATGTTCCAAATGCTTAAATCCTTGATACCCATAAATATAATATCTTCAATATTCCAAATGCTAAAATCCTGGATACCCATAAATATAATATCTTCAATATTCCAAATGATAAAATCCTCGATCCAAATGATAAGATCTTTGATTCATATATTCAAAAATATGATGTCCTCGATACACCAAATGATAAACACCTTGATCCAAATGATAAAACCCTTGATCCGATTGATAAAAACCTTGATCCAAAATTTCCTAAAAATAATATCCTTGGTAACCAAAATGATTATATCCTGGATGCACACAATGATAAACACCTTGATCCAAATGATAAAACCCCTGATCCAAATGATAAAACTCTTGATCCAAGATTTCTTAAAAATGATATTCTCGGCAACCAAATCCTGGATAGGCACAATGATAAAATACTTGATCCAAATGATAAAACCCTTGATCTGATTGATAAAAACCTTGATCCAAAATTTCCTAAAAATAATATCCTTGGTAACCAAAAGGATAATATCAAAGATAAAATCATTCATTAAGCAAATAATATCCTGGATACACCAAAATATATTCTTGGTTTTTCTTCTTGCAGTGGTATTTATAATTTTCTGTAAACCACAAGACATTAGCTGGCTCTATCTTACTTTGATTTTTTTGGTGACAAGATCCCTGCTACCCAAAAGGGTAACATACTTTATACTCCAAAAGATAATAATCTTGATAACCCAAATAATACCCATTATACACCAGAAGATAATAATACGCTTGATACACAAATTACCCTTGATACCCCAAAAAATAATAGCCTGGATATACAAAAAGACAATATCATGGATACCCCAAAAGCTGATATCCTTGACAAACCAAGAGATAGAATCCTTTCCTGATACCCCAAAAGGTAATATTCCTACTACCCAAAAGATAATATTCTTGATATGTGAATAGAGAATCTTTCCTGATACCCCAGACGATAATATACCAAAAAGCTGATATCCTTGGTATCCAAAATGATAATATTCCTGATATCCCAAAAGATAATATTCTTCATTTAACAAAAGATACAAATTCTGATATCCCAAAAGATAATATTCTTCATTTAACAAAAGATACAAATTCTGATATCCCAAAAGATAATATTCTTCATTTAACAAAAGATACAAATTCTGATATCCAAAAGATAATATTCTTCATTTAATAAAAGATACAAATTCTGATATCCCAAAAGATAGTATTCTTCATTTAACAAAAGATACAAATTCTGATATCCCAAAAGATAATATTCTTCATTTAACAAAAGATACAAATTCTGATATCCCAAAAGATAATATTCTTCATTTAACAAAAGATACAAATTCTGATATCCCAAAAGATAATATTCTTCATTTAACAAAAGATACAAATTCTGATATCCAAACGATAATATCCTTTTTACACCAAAAGATAATTTTCCTGATGCAAACAGATAATATCCAAGGTACCCAAAATGATAATCTTCCTTATACCTCAAAGGAAAATATTCTTCATACCACAAAGGATAATATCTCTGATACCCCAAAAGATAATATTATTGCTACCCAAAAGATAATATTGCTGATATCCAAAAAGATAATATCATTGTTAACCAAAATAATATTCCTAATACCTAAAAGGATAATATCCTTTATACCCCAAAATATAATATCATTGTTATCCAAAAAGATCATATTCCTGATACCCAAAAAGATGATATTCTTGCTAACCAAAAATATATTATTCCTGATATTCAAAAAGATAATATCATTGCTAACCAAAAGATAATATTCCTAATACCTAAAAGGATAATATCCTTTATACCCCAAAATATAATATCATTGTTATCCAAAAAGATCATATTCCTGATACCCAAAAAGATAATATCTTTGCAAACCAAAAACATAATATCCTTGCTTCCAAAAGACAATATTCTTGATATTCCAAAAGATAATATCATTGCAAACCAAAAAATAATATTCTTGTTACCCAAAAGATAATATTCCTGATACCTAAAAAGATAATATCCCTGATACCCCAAAAGTTAATATCCTTGATATCCCAAAAGATAATATTCCTGATACCCAAAAACATAATATCATTGCTACCCAAAAGATAATATTCTTGCTACCCAAAAGATAATATGGTCTGATAACCAAAGACATAATATCATTGCTAACAAAAGATAATGTTCCTGATACCTAAGAAGATAATATCTTTGATATTCCACAGAATTATATCCCTGCTACAAAAATAACATCCTTTATACCCCAAAAGGTAATCAGATCTGATACCTAAAAGATAATATTCCTGATACCTAAAAAGATAATATCCTTGCTACCCGAATGATAATATCCTTGCTACCCAAAAGATATTATTCCTGATACACCAAAAGATAATATATTTACTAACCCGTAACTGCCACTAAACCGACCAGTTAATTATATCTTATTTCAAAAGAACAATCCATCTACAAAAGTAAAAACAAAGTAAACAGAGAACAGAAAATAATGATTAGAGAAAATTTGGTAAAAATTGCAAATCATCATCAAAATTAAAATGAAAAAATTTGGCTTGTGTATTTATGTTATTTTTAACTTAAATTTTAGTTGTGTTTAAGGAAAAAATAGATAAAATAAAACAGATGAATGATAAGACTATTCAGAATTAATAAACATGTACAAACAAAAAACGTACTTTCTATTTCAATATTACAGGCGATGCATGCTTTTCTTAAGTATAGATGACCAAAAGTGTAATAATCTGTTTTTTTATGTTAATAAAATATTTATCTCCCTTAAAAATTAGTTCTCTTGCGGCCCTCTGTAGGAAAATAATCTCCAATTAAAAACAGTTAAAAACACAACTAACGGTTAAAATTTAATTAAAAAATAACATAAATCGTATCCTTAGTAATAATTAAATTCATTAAAATCTATGCTCAAGCCAAATTTTTCTGTTTTAATTTTGATGATGATTTGCAATTTTAACCAAAAATTTTACTTAAATCTTCCATAAATTTATTGAAATGCTATTTAATGTTACCTAATGACAAGTAGAATAAAGTTAATGAGACACTTGTGCTTCATGCTTCATGCTGAAACATCTAACATACAAACTACATAATTATGTTTTTATGGTAGAAAACTCAAAATTTGAACAGCACCTTAAAAATAGTTGCCATACAATTACCATCAATTAGTAATTCATGGTTATTTGGTGGGAATGTAACTGCCACTAAACTGCCCAGGTAATCATATCTTATTTTTATATAGTTATTTTTTGTCTATAAAATTAACTACAGACACAGTATCCGATTTAGAGTAGAGTTAATGGGTTTTATTAATCCCATTTTGTGCCAATCACTAGTTTCTGTGGGCTACAGATCCCTAATTGAAAAAGTAGTAAGGGGAAGACTTGTATGAGCCCTTTTGAGTTTATGCCACTGGTCTGGAGGGACAACACAGTAAGCTCACATTTCTTCAGGTTTTCGATTTCTTGAAATGTATTTGCTACTATCCCTTTATTGAATGTTATTTGCTTTTCCTTGGACACTTTTTCATGGTGTTTATTAAATAAACTTAATGAAATCAAGAAAGAAACATGATGCCATCCCTTTCTTTGAGACCAGTAGGCAGTAAAACTAACCAAAACATAATATTACTGATATCTAAAAAGATAATATTCCTTATAACTTAAAATATAATATCCCTGATACCCAAAAATATATTATTCCTGATACCCAAAAAGATAAAATCCCTGATACCCCAAAAGTTAATATTCTTGCTACCCAAAAGATAATATTCTTACAAAAAGTAAATATACTTGATTACCCAAAAGATAATATCCATGCTACCCAAAATATAATATCCTTGATACACTAAATGATAAAATCCCTGATACCCCAAAAGTTAATATTCTTGCTACCCAAAAAATAATATTCCTGATACCCCAAAAGTAAATATACTTGATTACCCAAAAGATAATTTCCATGCTACCCAAAATATAATATCCTTGATACACCAAATAATAAAATCATTGATACCCCAAAAGATAATATCATTGCAACACAAAAGATAATATTACAGATACCCCAAAATATAATATCTTTGCTACTAAATAAGATAATATTCCTGATACCCCAAAAGTAAATATCCTTGCAACCCAAACAGATAATATCCTTGCTACGCAAAAGATAAATATTCCTACTACCCCTCAAAAATAATATCCCTGATACCCAAAAAATAATATCCCTAATTCCTAAAAAGATTATATCTTTAATACCCCAAAAGATAATATCCTTGCTACCCATAAGATAATATTCTTGATACCCAAAAAGATGATATCCTTAATACTCCAAAAGATACTCTCCTTGCTATGCAAATTGTTGTGTTCCTGGTCCCCAAAAAGGTACTATTTATGATACCCAAAAACATAATATTCCTGATATCTGAAAAGATTATATACTTGATACCCCAAAAGATTATATCCTTGCTATCCAAAAAGATAATATCCTTGATACCCCAAAAGATAATAACCTTTTTACCTAAAAGCTAATATTCCTGATAGCCAAAAGAGCTGGCACCCAAGAAGGTAATATTCTTGATAACCAAGAAATGATATTCCTGATACCTAAAAAGATAATATTCTTGATACCCCCAAAAGATAATATCCTTGCTACCCAAAAGATAATATTCCTGACCCAAAAATATAATAACCTTGATACTCAAAAGATAATATTTGTGATACCCAAAAGTTAATATCCTTGTTCCGCAAAAGATAATATCCTTTGTTACTGATGTAATGAATATATAAATACCTTGGTACCCCCTCACTATAATCTGATTGGACAGTGTCATGTATAAATAGTCGACACTGTGTTGGTACAGGCACCTATACCTAAGCTTACTTGCCAGACTACCCCAAGACTGCCCGGAAGACGAATTACTATTCGACGCACCAACTACTACTGCGATAATATACCAAATACCACCTTCAGAATATATCCCTTAACCTGAATATATCAGTTACGTGTATATGAAATACACTCTTATACACTCCCGTTTCTGTATTAGTAGGAGTAATTCTACACATAAGAAGGACACTTATTTTCTGTATCGTTAGCCAAGCAATAAAGTCACTATTCTCCTTAACTCTGTGTTGCTTCAACTCCTTTGTCAACATCTACACTTCACATGGTGGCAGTTTGGTAAACGAAACACATAAGTTCTTTTTTTCATAAGTTTTGTTTCTGTCAATGTTATCCCTTTCGTAACACATGCATCTCAGGTAATTCATCTCGTTGCATAGCGGTTGGCATACTGAGTTAATGCTATTTTGTTTAGGACTTAAATTTTTGCTAATTTTGTTTAGGACAAAAATTCATTTTTTGTTTAATTTTTGCTCATTTTGTTTAGGGTCTAACTTTTTGCTAATTTTGTTTAGGACAAAAATTTATTTTGTTTTTTTTGCTAATTTTGTTTAGGGTATAACCTTTTGCTAATTTTGTTTAGGACAAAAATTTATTTTTTGTTTAATTTTTGCTAATTTTGTTTAGGGTCTAACTTTTTGCTAATTTTGTTTAGGACAAAAATTTTATTTTTTGTTTAATTTTTGCTCATTTTGTTTAGGGTCTAAATGTTTGCTCATTTTGTTTAGGACAAAAATTTATTTTTTGTTTAATTTTTGCTAATTTTGTTTAGTGTCTAACTTTTTGCTAATTTTGCTTAGGACAAAAATTTAGTTTTTGTTTAATTTTTGCTAATTTTGTTTAGGACCTAAATTTTTGTTGACTACTTGCTTGATAAACGAAACAGGTCTCTGCAAACCTTGAAGAAAATACAGATTGTTTTGAATTATTATAATGTTACGTTTTCTCTCATGCTGTATTTAAAATAAAGATCAAGAGGTACTCAATCTCGTCCCATTTCTGCCCAACTTCTTTTTTGGTGCCTTTTTAAATAGAATATGTCCAGTTCAAAAATAATACTTTACCAACACTTGTGTATTCTTCTCTTTACGCCTTGTCGTATTTTTCTTATTTCAAACGCTTTGTTTGTTTAAAATGGATTATGAACATAGAAACTTATAGAATAAAATCCTATATTCTATATCCAAATAAAGAAAAACATTATTCTATATCCAGGCTAAAAGTTGTGAAAACAGCTTTTAGCTAGTGATACAGATATTTGGTACATTTTAGTTGAGAATCTTTGATGCTATTTCTTCTAACAATGGTGCAAGTAAGAAATCTAGTATTTGGTAACTGTATGCAATATACTGTTACATAATCTATGCATAGATTATTGTCAACCCCCTGTATATCTGAAGGGTTGGCCCCTTTTCATATCACGGGCAGGATTTTCCATGGAATATTACAGAAAGCCCACGAAATACGTGACGTCACGTGGGATTGAGTTAACGTTCAGTTTCAGCTTGGACATCAGGCAGAAAGCATGTCTGCTTTAGCTGGGATCAAATGCACATGCACGCGTTGTATTAGTTAGAAGAAGTTTAAGTAATAAAAGTTTTAAAAAATAATATGGTGTTCTTGCTTGATAAATGTCTTGGCAAAAAGACTGACCAAGAAGAAGGAATGCATCAAAGACGAACAGCCAACAAGAATCTAGAAATAAAATTCAGCATGGAGAGAAAGAATAGAAATGACTAAGATCACCAAATGGCCAAAGAAGTAAGTAATGCAAAATGCATATGCATCTCTCTGTCTACCTATGTCTATCTCTCTCCCCTCTCTAGTAAAAAAACACTTGTGTAAATATCCAAGATGGCTATATGTGTATGAGTATGTAACAATACCAGCACACAACTTTACCTGTTTGAGAGAATTTAAGCTTTCTAGCACCCATATCATAAAAAGGGTTGGGGTTTGCCATAAAGGAAATAGGGTTGGGACAATCCTATAGGTGCTAGGGCTTGACATGACCAGCCAATTGATTGGAGTTGCCTCCCGACTAGCCTAAGGGCCAAAGTGAGGTGTTGCATGTCATGGACTGCTTAGTCACCAAGATACCAGCTTTAAGCATCACGGGTCGCCAACCACAGCCAACAGGTGGCCCCATTGGTGAGGGGGGGACGCATCACCCCTCTGCAGAGGTGCAGTCGGTGTATTCCAAATCCCCATCCAACAAGGCTGCTAATTTATTAAGATTGCAGTTGCACCACTGGAAGCAATCCTCCTTATAAACTTGTGACCTTGTGTCACATCCTATACTTGATGAAAAGGTTTGAAAAGAACATCATAGAAATAGCATAATCTTTACAGATCACTGCCGTCCCTCACAATCCCATAACCCCACCCTCAGAATATTTCCCCTCATGAGTCCTCAAATGACTCATCAAACCCACTGCAGATCCATAAAGTTTGATGCAAATATGACATAGGAAGGACATCCTTTCCATTGTATCAAATGGATCAGATGATAAAATTTGATGCTTATACACCGCCATATTTCTCTTAAGACCAGAAGCTGACTTACAGACTTTGTTACTGATTGCACAAGACACATTGTTTGTTCCTGGAATTTGCATGAATTGTCCCTGATGAGATTTCCTATGATTGACATATCCAGCCTTAGAAAGCAGAATTCGACCACATGTCTGACATTTCCAACCCTCCATGTTCTCTCCAATATGACAGGTGTATCCCTTTCAAAGTTGATGCTTGAGGTTTCATGCTCAATTCTTTCACTCTCAAAACTGGTGCAGCCATCATCCACATGAATTCTCCAGTCAGTTCTCTTCAATGCTTTTTTCTGTAGCATGTCCTTTTTCTTCCCTTTCTTATAATAAAAAACAGAATGGTCCATTATTTATCTGAGGTGACGACATTCATAAAAAATAAGAATTTGGCAGATAAACACCTGATAATCAGGATTTACATTTTTGCACTTCATCTTGGATGGTCTCATTTTTTAACCAGAGGGTACTGCAAAATGATAGTGAGTAAGCAACACCAGATAATCAGGATTTACATTCATGCATTTTATGATTTGGACGTTCTTATTTTTAACCAGGGTGTGTCTTCAGTTTTCCCTTTTTTGTTATTTCATTTAATTGTTTGATGTCCTCTACTGATAGCTTGGTTAACCCATCTGTCTGATCTTCGCAGACAAGAGAAGGCAGTATAATCCTATTGGGGTGTAATCGTGGGCAAGATAATCTTCAATCGTGAGCAAAGATAGTCTTGCTGATCCATCTATACATATAGAAAGGGCAGTTGTGTGTATATGTATGTCCTGAAGAAACCTTGAAAATAAATAATCAATGACAAAGTAAATATATATACACATTAAATATACACATTAAATATCATGAGCAAAAATAATAGGGATTTGATCTATATTCATGAAGGTCTTTTTTTTGCATAGGGATTTAAATGGGGAAACCCACAAGAATTTAACTCACAATTCAGTAATAACGAATCTTCAGGACTAACTTAATAAAACTCCCCTCTACCCAGCGATGCTGGGTAGTCTTGCTGATCCATTACTACTAAATAATGAATTTGATCCATGCTGGATTCCCTATATTTGAGATCGTGTGTCACATCCTATGTCTAAAGAATAAGGGCGTTTCATCATAGTGTAATTGTTAACAAGCTAGTCTCGCAAATGCATTACGATTGAATAACAAGGTCGATCCTCGGTGGATGCCTTGTACTTGTGACTTTGTGTCACGTCCCACCTGTTGCAAACGTGTTAGGTATTTCTGAAGGGAATTGTACAGATAACAATGAAGTTGAGGACAATAGTCCAAATAACAGAGATAATACTAATCATCAAGCCTTATCTCAAACATTCAGAGAAGTAGCCCTGTCTGCTGAGGCTGTAGGGTATGCCAACCGCATCTTTCCAGAGGCGTAAGACTCCCCTCCAATGAGGCTACCTGTTGCCGTGGTGTGAGAAGACCTGTTCTGTAATTATGTGCTGGCCGAATTTAAAGCACGAGTCAGAAAAACAGGCTCACAAGGATTAAAAACAAAACAACAACAACAACCACAAATGTGTGTAAACAAGACGCGGATGGAAGAAGAGTGTGTGATGCTTCCGCTGTCTACTACTGCTGCTATCCCTACTGGCGAATTTAACCCTTCAATCCCCGGGTGCTAACTCTTTTAGGGCTCGAGTTTAGTTGTATTTATGTCAAATTCCCCTTCCCCAAACCATCTTCTCCGGACCACACAAATGGCCAGCACTTAAATAAATCACCGACTTCTAGTCGCCATTAACCCTTAAAATTAAAGTACTCAATATTTTTTTAGACAATCCGTCTTCAATACGTTGATCATTAATTTTTTTCAAAAGAGAATTTCTCCTAAAAATCCTTTTTGCTTTTAATACCTGGGTGCCTAAGATATTATCACCAAGTGGTCCCATTTCATGGTGGCATACAGGTCTCTTTAAACTTTACGACCTAATCTTTGGATTCGTAAAAAGGTCAGCCACCCACCCCTTTTACTTATGCCGGACCTTAACCTACTCTCTTTCTTATTTATTTATTTATTCTGACCATGTTCGTCTTCAACCACAGTATCACAGTGGGTGGTAATCTGTGATGCTTAAGGACAGGATTTTGGTAATTGAGTAGTCCATTACATGCAACACTTCACTTTCTCTCTTAATTGGGCTAGATGGGTGGTCAGAGAGGACCCTCTAAATCAATTGGCTTGTCATGTCAAGTACCTATAGGATTTTCCTAACTGTATTGCTTTCATGGCAACCCCCTAAACTGGCGGAACTTTAGAAGAAAGAAACCACAAGATCTCACGGAACTTGTTAATTCAACCTAGCAATTGCTAATTACTCTGTTCACCTTGTACCATTGCTTAGTAAACCTTTTTCCCTATCCCTAATACTTGTTTCTTCCTATTATTTCTCTGTTAACTCTGATACTCGAGTTACAACACAATGTATTACCAACTGGATTCTTGTCACAACATCACATGTTGAGCTTTAAATTATTCGAGCAAAAGATAAATGCATATCAGTAATGGGAAATTATTTCTACTGTATTTTTATTGTAAAAAACATTTCTAACGCATTTTTATAGTAAAAATCAATTACAATGCATTTTTATGGTAAAAATCAATTACAATGCATTTTTATAAAAAAAATCTTTTCCAATGCATTTTTATAGTAAAATTCATTTCCAATAAATTTTTATTCTAAAAATCATTTCCACTGTATTTTATAGTTAAAAACATTTCCATTTTTAATGTAAAAATCATTGGCCAATGCATTTTTATAATAAAAATCATTTCCAATTCATTTTCATAGTAAAAATCATTTCCAATGCATTTTCATAGTAAAAATCATTTCCAATGCATTTTTATAGTAAAATTCATTGTCTAATGCATTTTTATAATAAAAATCATTTCCAATTCATTTTCATAATAAAAATCATTTCCAATTCATTTTCATAATAAAAATCATTTCCAATGCATTTTCATAGTAAAAATCATTTCCAATGCATTTTCATAGTAACAATCATTGGCCAATACATTCTTTAAAGTAAAAATATAATTTCAAATAATTTCTTATCATAAAACCATTTTCAAAGCATTTCATAGTAAAAATAATTTCCAATGCATTTGAATAGTAAAAATCATTTCACTGTTAGTAGTAATTGTCGGGTCAGAATTATCGGTCACAAAACACATTTTTGTGTATAGGTTCAGGTTATCTGCCCCTAGTTTTTATTATTGTCTTTGTTAGTAAAAAAAACATTATGACGGATGCAGATTTGCGCACAAGGGTAGGTCGATTTTGGAACTGTAACATCTCCCATGTGGCGAAAGTTGAAAATTAATGTACAGAATTATCACACAAAATATTTTTCTTTTCAAAACTTTGCCTTCGTTTGAGGAAATAGATTTCTATCCTTTAAGTTATCACTGTTACAGCTTAATTATTTGGTAAAACGCAGGATATCAGAGGTGTTGGTGGTGAAGGAGGTTATATCTTTAATTCAAATTCTAGTTATAATATTTTATTTGTTTCATTTAAAATAACAATCTTTTCTGCTTTAAATATAGAAATTGGTAATTTTTCTAACCAAATTTATTACCAGTGGTGTTGCATGTCAATGGCTAGTATATATATATATATATATATATATATATATATATATATTGGTTATGAGGTTGATTTAGAAGGCTATCACAATGCAGGTGTGAAGAAAAAATATAATAATACGGTAATAATGGTGTTGTGTGTTAACCTGTATTTTATTCTTTCTTGAATTTTCGAGATAAAATCTCTTTATCAAAAGAATTGAACTGAAGCAGTCCAGCTATGGCATTTCTACCCAAATGATTTTTTTTTTTTTGAAAATTATATTATTTTTTATATAACTGTATTCTCATGTTTACGTGAATGTGTTTTTTTTTTGTTTGCACGTGTGCGTATGTTGTCATGCACATGACCATGAAAATGCGTGTTGGCTGTGATGTTAAGACTGTATCCTAGCGCGGGATTGCACGTGTGTATGTGCGAATGAAAAAGCATATTTGTGTTTTGTGGCCATGGTGATGTATAATATTTTGTGTTGGATGTAATATGAATCAATTTAATCATTTATTATTATTATTAATAATAATATATAATCAATATTATTATATTGATTTGTTTATTTACTTATTTATATCTAATTCAATTTATCTTTTTATATTTTTTTAAATATATATATATATATTTATTTGTTTGATTTTTCTTTTTTTTTTCGTTAACAACTAGTGTGCAATGGCTTGTGTATTTGTATGTGTGGGTGGGTTGCTGGGCTATAGATTTGAGTGCGTGTTTCATATTACTCTTCTCGTTGTAGATTTGTTTCATTAATAATTCTCCATTGTGCATGTGGGTATGTGTTTCGTGTGTCTGTGCATATACAGTTACATGTGCGCGTTGGTTGTGGATTTATTGTATTATGAACTCTGCGCTGAGTTCTCTCCTGTTATTGATCTCTGGGTGTAATCTAGCTATTAGCAAGGCCTCTTTAATTCGGAGATCACCCAGATTTCTCTCCCAGGCCACTATATTGACTGTTATATTTCTGTGTTGTTGCATTTAATTAAGTGTTTACAGAAAGTGGATGCTTGTGTGTGTAAGTGTTCTTTGACTCTAATGTGTAGTGGTCTAGTGGTGCTACCTATGTAAAATTGGTTACATGTTACATTGTGTGCGGTATACCACATTCACTTCAGGGCACATACCTGTGTCGCGGATGGGGCAGTTCGTTAGTGTACAATTAGTGGTTTCCTTATGGCGGTTTTTGGAGGGTTGTCTCCTGAGTGATGGTCCGTAATGGGCAAGTTGTGTATTCAGGCCCTCCTTCCGTATCGCCCTGCGTATTGCTGTGGTTATACTTTCGTTGAAATGTGGTAACCTTAAAAAACAGACATTGGACGTGAGATGGTGTTTTGTGGATTCTGTTTGCTTGAGTCGTTTTGTGACTGAAGTGGGGTAACCGTTGGCTTTTAGTGTGGATATAAATTGTCTGGTGTGTGTGATCTGATCCTGCTTCTTGCTGCATTTGTTCCGGATACGGGCAAGCTCATTCTTTATATATCCAGTCTTTGCCCTAAGGAGGAGTGCCGATTTGTGGTGGACGAACAAGTCTTTGCTGGCCGATTTTCTATAGAACTCGGTGTGGATTTCTCCCTTGTTTAATACTTTAAGTCGGAAATCCAACAGTGATAATGATCCTGTGCAGTCAGGATGTTCTATGGTGAAATGTATGTTGTTGTCTATGTTGATGCGATTTTGTTGGCTTCATCACGGGAAGATGTGAGGATGAGAATATCATCTATATATCTGGTGAAGAAGGCGCAAGAGCGGCAAATATTAAGTGCTTGACGTTCAAGTCTGTCCATGTAGGAGATGGCCAGTAAGCCCGAGAGGCTGGATCCCATCGGCAGGCCCTTTATTTGTTTATATGTTCGTTCGTGAAACGTGAAGTATGTGTTGTCTACGATTATTGATAGAAGTTGGTGTATGTCTTGAGGGGTGAGGTTCTAGCAGTAAAGGCCGGATGATGCTATGCGTTCAGTCAACAGGTCGACTGCTGGTTGAGCTGGTACTGATGTGTATAGAGCGGTAAAGTCCAAGCTAAATGCGTATTTATTGTTTTCGAGTATACTTGATTGGCTTTGTTGCAGTTTGTGAATGACTTCGTCAGAGTTGCTGACATGTCAGGGAGAGTCGCTAATATTGGTTTCAGTATTTTTGAAAGGAGCCATGATGTCTTATATTATAACCCGTCGGTCGCTCCCGAGCTAAAGGGCTCACAGAATCTCCGAAATTGGCCGTCAAGATCGGATTTTCTGCATCAACCAAGGATTGCAGGGTCTCTATATTTACTGGAAGTCTAGCCGAATGCCCCACGTTGTGCTAAGATCTCAAACGACTAGAAATCTGCTATAGAACTGATCTCCGAGGTTTAATGGCGGCCGATTGGTCACATACAAAAAAGAATAACGACTCTTTTTCTTCTTAAAAAATCAACAACATTTATATTCAAAAATACAGGAATACAAATAATTACTTCTCAAGGTTTGTGGGAGTGATGTGCCCGTAATTAAATACTTCTGGTCTTCTGCAAAGTGTTGTGCAAACCAGTTCGTAAGTTGACTAAGTTTTCAAAATGGTCTTAGCTGAAGTCAGTTACTCTCGGCTCTCAGTATTGCGTTAATCTTGTCAGCTAGCCCGATTCTCAAACGATCACAACTTCATCTGCCCGTTTGGCCTCATCTGCCCATTCGGCCTCTTCTGCTCCTCAAGCCAAAAACGTCTGAGTTAAATAATACTCTGATCGGAACAATTTTATTTCCGGCCAGCATGAAGACATCGGGAATTTTTCTGCTCCACCCACTCAAGCAGGGTAACCGCCCCCCTCTTGTTTCCAACCAGCCAATCAAATTTACTTCCGCTCACCAATCTGGGTGCCATCTCTTCCGGCCACTTGAATGTTTTTTTTTTAAATACATTCGACTTTCTTTAATTTCGATTTTCAACAAGTTATCTCAATTCTCAAGTAGTAAGGAAACATAAAAACAATAGATTCTCTTTAATCCTGGTTTCTTCATGTTCCGGTAATCTATAAAACAAGATTTATCTTTTCCGCGCGACTAAAGTCTGAGTACATCAAAGACTCGTCTAGGAACGGCTTCTCTCACTTCTGGGAGTTCCGACCTACTTGAGATTTTACTACCGGCCACGACTGCCCAGTCGGGGTCATTGCCGGATCGCCCATCTGTTTTGAATCTGCGGCCGAAGACAGCAGGCGAATTATATTTCCGTTTCTTTTTTTTTTTTTTCTTTCTTTCTTTCTTCTAATTTCAAAACCTAAATCAGGTCACATCACAATCGCGGCCTTGTAATTCTGACCCAAACGATCGGAAGATTTTAACTTCCGATTTTTTTCTTTCTTTCTTTTTCTATCTTCCAAACCTGAATCAGGTCACAATATAGTGGTCCTTCCACACTGGAGACTATTGGTCTAATTTGCGGTGTTGAACTGGTTTTATGTGTTTTTATTAGATGGTAAAACCTTGGTAGGGTGCTATTTTTACTGGTGAAGTTGTTTTTGTATTTGTTGAGGAGTTTTCTATTTTTGCAGATTTTTGTCCATGTGGTGTTTATGTGGTTTTCTATTTGGGTAGGTGTTACATCTGTGACCTCTGTATAGAGTTCGTTGTTGTTAAGGTGCTTGAATATATATATATATATATATATATACATATATACATATATATATATATATATATGAGGAAAGAGGATTGGTGTGAATCTGACAGAATGTTGTAGAAATATGAGGAATAAAAGAACAAAACTCAGACAAAAATATAGAAACTTTAAAATGTTATCACTGTTACAGCTTAATTATTTGGTAAAAAGCAGGATATCAGAGGTGTTGGTGGTGAAGGGTGTTATATCTTTAATTCAAATTCTAGTTATGATATTTTATTTGTTGCGTTTAAAATAGTAATCTTTTCTGCTTTAAATATAGAAATTAGTAATTTTTCTAACCAAATTTATTACCAGTGCTGTTGCATGCCAATGGCTAGTATATATATATATATATATATTATATATATATATATATATATATATATATATAAATAAGGAAAGAGGATTGGAGAGAATCCAACAGAATGTGGTAGAAATATGAGGAATAAAAGAACAAAACTCAGACAAAAATGTGCAGTACATTTCGCTGGAGAATTGAACTCAGCTTCGTCAGCATTTATTAAATTACCAGGATTATACAAGTGTTTTATAGAAGGGGGAAGTGGGTAGGTGGGTAAGCTTTGTGGTGAGAGAAATATTTGATTGGTTATAGGGGAAACCTTTGGGGGAGATGAGAAGGAAATCAGATGGGAAGAGTATTGGGGGAGGTAGGTAGAAAAATGAATAGTGAGAGATACCTGATAGGGTAGGGGAGTAGTCATTCTTGGAGAGAGATTTGAGTTGAGGAAGCAGCAAAAGGGAGTAATAAAAGGGGGGAAGTTAGGTGACCATAAGATCAAAATTAAATTTATTTGTTAGTTTGTGGGTTATGGCAGAGTATGTCACCAAGTGAAAAGGTGAGGGTCAGCAGGGAAAGTTAGGTTAGGGTGGGGGTGGGAAGGTAATTTAATAAATGCTGACAAAGCCGAGTTCAAAACTCCAGCGAAATATACTACACATTTTTGTCTGAGTTCTGTTCTTTCATTCCTCATTTTTCTACCACACACACATTTTATATATATATATATATATATATATATATATATGGGAGAAATAAGAAGAAATTAATTCAACAGTATGTGGAAAAAGGTAGACAAACACGGGTGTTGTAGAAAATGGATGTTTATTGTAGGTAGTGATGTCAATGTTTTAACGTTTCGGTCTGTTAGACCTTCTTCAGGACTTTAGATTGAGTTCTTGCTTCAATGGTGAACATTTTCATACTGGTGAATTAGGAGGTTGTGACCACCCTTCCCCTCATTCATGAGAGACGAGCTTATAGAGTTCCATATGATCTGTCTTAGCAAGAATTTCAACTTTGTTTAATACACATTACTGCATTTAAATCTGTGCACCTAAGGACAAAAGAGCTTATAGAGTTCCATATGATCTGTCTTAGCAAGAATTTCAACTTTGTTTAATACACATTACTGCATTTAAATCTGTGCACCTAAGGACAAAAGAGCTTATAGAGTTCCATATGATCTGTCTTAGCAAGCAACTTTGTTTAATACACATTACTGCATTTAAATCTGTGCACCTAAGGACAAAAGAGCTTTAGAGATCTGTCTTAGCAAGAATTTCAACTTTTTAATACACATTACTGCATTTAAATCTGTGCACCTAAGGACAAAAGAGCTTATAGAGTTCCAAATGATCTGTCTTAGCAAGAATTTCAACTTTGTTTAATACACATTACTGCATTTAAATCTGTGCACCTAAGGGCAAAGAGCTTATAGAGTTCCATATGATCTGTCTTAGCAAGAATTTCAACTTTTTAATACACATTACTGCATTTAAATCTGTGCACCTAAGGACAAAAGCTTATAGAGTTCCATATGATCTGTCTTAGCAAGAATTTCAACTTTGTTTAATACACATTACTGCATTTAAATCTGTGCACCTAAGGGCAAAAGAGCTTATAGAGTTCCATATGATCTGTCTTAGCAAGAATTTCAACTTTTTAATACACATTACTGCATTTAAATCTGTGCACCTAAGGACAAAAGAGCTTATAGAGTTCCAAATGATCTGTCTTAGCAAGAATTTCAACTTTGTTTAATACACATTACTGCATTTAAATCTGTGCACCTAAGGGCAAAGAGCTTATAGAGTTCCATATGATCTGTCTTAGCAAGAATTTCAACTTTTTAATACACATTACTGCATTTAAATCTGTGCACCTAAGGACAAAAGAGCTTATAGAGTTCCATATGATCTGTCTTAGCAAGAATTTCAACTTTGTTTAATACACATTACTGCATTTAAATCTGTGCACCTAAGGGCAAAAGAGCTTATAGAGTTCCAAATGATCTGTCTTAGCAAGAATTTCAACTTTTTAATACACATTACTGCATTTAAATCTGTGCACCTAAGGACAAAAGAGCTTATAGAGTTCCATATGATCTGTCTTAGCAAGAATTTCAACTTTGTTTAATACACATTACTGCATTTAAATCTGTGCACCTAAGGGCAAAAGAGCTTATAGAGTTCCATATGATCTGTCTTAGCAAGAATTTCAACTTTGTTTAATACACATTACTGCATTGAAATCTGTGCACCTAAGGACAAAAGAGCTTATAGAGTTCCATATGATCTGTCTTAGCAAGAATTTCAACTTTGTTTAATACACATTACTGCATTTAAATCTGTGCACCTAAGGACAAAAGAGCTTATAGAGTTCCATATGATCTGTCTTAGCAAGAATTTCAACTTTGTTTAATACACATTACTGCATTTAAATCTGTGCACCTAAGGGCAAAAGAGCTTATAGAGTTCCATATGATCTGTCTTAGCAAGAATTTCAACTTTTTAATACACATTACTGCATTTAAATCTGTGCACCTAAGGACAAAAGAGCTTATAGAGTTCCATATGATCTGTCTTAGCAAGAATTTCAACTTTGTTTAATACACATTACTGCATTTAAATCTGTGCACCTAAGGACAAAAGAGCTTATAGAGTTCCATATGATCTGTCTTAGCAAGAATTTCAACTTTGTTTAATACACATTACTGCATTTAAATCTGTGCACCTAAGGACAAAGAGCTTATAGAGTTCCATATGATCTGTCTTAGCAAGAATTTCAACTTGTTTAATACACATTACTGCATTTAAATCTGTGCACCTAAGGGCAAAAGAGCTTATAGAGTTCCATATGATCTGTCTTAGCAAGAATTTCAACTTTTTAATACACATTACTGCATTTAAATCTGTGCACCTAAGGACAAAAGAGCTTATAGAGTTCCATATGATCTGTCTTAGCAAGAATTTCAACTTTGTTTAATACACATTACTGCATTGAAATCTGTGCACCTAAGGGCAAAAGAGCTTATAGAGTTCCAAATGATCTGTCTTAGCAAGAATTTCAACTTTTTAATACACATTACTGCATTTAAATCTGTGCACCTAAGGACAAAAGAGCTTATAGAGTTCCATATGATCTGTCTTAGCAAGAATTTCAACTTTGTTTAATACACATTACTGCATTGAAATCTGTGCACCTAAGGGCAAAAGAGCTTATAGAGTTCCAAATGATCTGTCTTAGCAAGAATTTCAACTTTTTAATACACATTACTGCATTTAAATCTGTGCACCTAAGGACAAAAGAGCTTATAGAGTTCCATATGATCTGTGTTAGCAAGAATTTCAACTTTGTTTAATACACATTACTGCATTTAAATCTGTGCACCTAAGGGCAAAAGAGCTTATAGAGTTCCATATGATCTGTCTTAGCAAGAATTTCAACTTTGTTTAATACACATTACTGCATTTAAATCTGTGCACCTAAGGACAAAAGAGCTTATAGAGTTCCATATGATCTGTCTTAGCAAGAATTTCAACTTTGTTTAATACACATTACTGCATTTAAATCTGTGCACCTAAGGGCAAAGAGCTTATAGAGTTCCAAATGATCTGTCTTAGCAAGAATTTCAACTTTTTAATACACATTACTGCATTTAAATCTGTGCACGTAAGGACAAAAGAGCTTATAGAGTTCCATATGATCTGTCTTAGCAAGAATTTCAACTTTGTTGATTCCATTTTCTGATAAAACTTTAGTCATTCAACTTCTCCAATTAATGGTGATGATAAATACAGACTCAATTTTGATTGTGTTAGAATTGGTTAAAAACTTCAAGATGTGAAATATGGGGTAATCTGAACATTAGTTACATAAATGAGAGTAACCTCCCCTTGTTTATTTCGTTTTGAGGAAACCGTATGTTTTAGTTGGCCATTTTCATTTCAGCGTAAATCTACGCTGAAAATACGAATTTGTTTGAATCAATACAACTGCATGTTTTAACACGAAAATATCATAAAATGTGTTCTTAATAACAATTAGGTTCATTTCAAATAATGCCCAAGCACAATTAAGAACACATTTTATGATATTTTTGGGTTAAAACATACAGTTGTATTGATTCGAACAAATTTGCATTTTCAGTGTAGATTTACGCTGAAATGAAAATGGCCGACATAAAACATATGAATTCTTCAAAGTGAAACAAACAAGGGGAGGTTACTTTCATTTATGTAACTAAGTTGGGGTATCAGGAATATTTTCTTTTGGGGTAGCAGGAAGATTATCTTTTGTGATATCAGGATTCTCATTTTTTGACGTATCACGAATATTATCTATTGGGTATCAAGAAGATTATTTTTGGAGGTAGCATGAATATTCTCTTTTGGGGTATAGGGCATATCCTTTTTTTGAGTATCAGAAATATTATTTTTGGAGGTATCAGTAAGATTATCTTTTGGGGTAACAGAAATCTCATCTTTTGGGGTAGCAGAAATCTCATCTTTTGGGTAGGGGTAGCAGGAGTCTCATCTTTTGGGGTAGCAGGAATCTCATCTTTTGGGGTAGCAGGAGTCTCATCTTTAGCAGAAATCTCATCTTTTGGGGTAGCAGGAATCTCATCTTTTGGGGTAGCAGAAATCTCATCTTTTGGGGTAGCAGCAGTCCCATCTTTGGGGTAGCAGAATCTCATCTTTTGGGGTAGCAGGAGTCTCATCTTTTGGGGTAGCAGGAATCTTCTCATCTTTTTGGGTATCAGGAATATTGTCATCAGAAGTATCAACATTTTTTTCAGCAGAATGGACAATTGGATTTGAAGAATCTATTTTCTCAATAGGTCCCAACTCTTCTTCAAAATGGTCTAAAGATCCATTACCTTTGTTTCTGTTTTTGGGAATATCATCTTTTGTGGTATCAGGAATATTGTCATCAGAAGTATCAAAAGTGTCCTCAGGAGGATAGGATACCCACGGATCATCACTGGGAGTTGAAACTTTCAACTCTTCTTCAGAATGATCTAAAAATCTAGAACTTTCGTTTCTGTTTTTGATAACCGGATCAATATATCTGATTGGTGGAATAAAAGGCTTCTGTAACTCTGTATTCCTGTATTTATGCAAAAGTTCTTGATCCTTATCATCTAAAGTATTTATCCAGAATTTCTCAAAACTGTATTTGGCATGATACAGTTTCTCTTCATCGTAGATGAGATAAGCAAGAAACTGCATCCATGGCAACATCAGATTCTTATGTCCGAATTCTTTGAGAGCCAGCAAAATTCTTGAGATTCGCAGAAAATTGTGATTACCCCTGCAAGAAGAAAAGTCAATTCTATATGAAATCTGATGGAGATTTATATATATATATATATATAATATATATATATATATATATATATACATATATTGTAAACACACGCACATGTATATTAACAAAAGTATGTACTTATATATATTATCTTTTTGGGTTTCAAGAATTTTATCATAAGCAGGGTTACAAATAGAGAATAGTTTGGGTAAAGAAAACGGCATCCCTCCATGGTGTAAGCTAGTCCCACAGATCCATTGATGTAATGAATATGCATACACCTATGTACCCCCCTAACAATAATATGATTGGTTAGTGTCAGCTATAAATACCAAACACTGTAGAGGTACAAACAACTACTATTATGCTTACAACTACTATGCCTGATACCACCACTACAACTATGACAACGTCCCACCAGTCTTCTTACTTACCTGCTCGAATGTACTACACTACTACATCTAACAATTACTACTGAATAACGAGTTTGTTCCTCATTGGATGCACCATATACCTGTGACCTTGTGTCACATCCTACCCATGGCAAACTCTATTGGGCATTCCCATCATAGCGTAATGGTTGACAAGCTAGTCTTGCAGATCCATTACTACTTAATAGAGAGATGGATCCTTGCCGGATGCACCATATACCTGTGACATTGTGTCACATCATACCCATGGCAAACTCTATGGCAGATCCATTACTACTTAATAGAGAGATGGATCCTTGCCGGATGCACCATATACCTATGACCTTGTGTCACATCCTACCCATGGCAAACTGTATTGGGCATTCCCATCATAGCGTAATGGTTGACAAGCTAGTCTTGCAGATCCATTACTACTTAATAGAGAGATGGATCCTTGCCGGATCTACCATATACCTGTGACATTGTGTCACCTCATACCCATGGCAAACTCTATGGCAGATCCATTACTACTTAATAGAGAGATAGATCCTTGCTGGATCTACCATATACCTGTGACAATGTGTCACATCTACCCATAGAGAATAGTATTATTTTGATTATTTGGACTATCGTCCTCATCTTTATTGTTATCTGTGCAACGTTTTGGCCAATGTGTCCTTCAGGCTTGTTTAGATATTATTTGTTGGACTCGTGAACCTTCTTGGACTCAGGATCTTTCTTTTTGGACTTAGGAGCCTTCATGTCATAATTGAGAGCCTTCTTGTCATAAGTAGGAGCCATCACATAACTTTAAACCCAACCCTTTTAGTCCATGGGGGTAACCTGTTCTCATTCCGCTAACCATAGCTGGGGTACAGGTTTTACAGATAACAATAAAGATGAGGACAATAGTCTGAATAATCCAAATAATCCAAATTATCAAGCCTTATCTAAAAAATTCAGAGAAATAGTGTAGATAATAAAGATGAGGACAATAGTCCGAATAATCCAAATAATACTAATTATTAAGCCATATCTCAAAAATTCAGAGAAATAGTGTAGATAATAAAGATGAGGACAATAGTCCGAATAATCCAAATAATACTAATTATTAAGCCTCATCTCAAAAATTCAGAGAAATAGTGTAGATAACAATAAAGATGAGGACAATAGTCCGAATAATCCAAATAATACTAATTATCAAGCTTCATCTCAAAAATTCAGATAAACATTCTAGATAACAATAAAGATGAGGACAATAGTCCGAATAATCCAAATAATACTAATTATTAAGCCTCATCTCAAAAATTCAGAGAAATAGTGTAGATAACAATAAAGATGAGGACAATAGTCCGAATAATCAAAATAATACTAATTATTAAGCCATATCTCAAAAATTCAGAGAAATAGTGTAGATAACAATAAGAAGAGGACAATAGTCCGAATAATCCAAATAATACTAATTATTAAGCCTCATCTCAAAAATTCAGAGAAATAGTGTAGATAACAATAAATGAGGACAATAGTCCGAATAATCCAAATAATACTAATTATTAAGCCATATCTCAAAAATTCAGAGAAATAGTGTAGATAACAATAAAGAAGAGGACAATAGTCCGAATAATCAAAATAATACTAATTATTAAGCCATATCTCAAAAATTCAGAGAAATAGTGTAGATAACAATAAAGATGAGGACAATAGTCCGAATAATCCAAATATTACTAATTATTAAGCCTCATCTCAAAAATTCAGAGAAATAGTGTAGATAACAATAAAGATGAGGACAATAGTCCGAATAATCCAAATAATACTAATTATCAAGCTTCATCTCAAAAATTCAGATAAACATTCTAGATAACAATAAAGAAGAGGACAATAGTCCGAATAATCCAAATAATACTAATTATTAGGCCTCATCTCAAAAATTCAGAGAAATAGTGTAGATAACAATAAAGAGGAGGAGTATAGTCCGAATAATCCAAATAATACTAATTATTAAGCCTCATCTCAAAAATTCAGAGAAATAGTGTAGATAACAATAAAGATGAGGACAATAGTCCGAATAATCCAAATAATACTAATTATTAGGCCTCATCTCAAAAATTCAGAGAAATAGTGTAGATAACAATAAAGAGGAGGAGTATAGTCCGAATAATCCAAATAATACTAATTATTAAGCCTCATCTCAAAATTCAGAGAAATAGTGTAGATAACAATAAAGATGAGGACAATAGTCCGAATAATCCAAATAATACTAATTATTAAGCCATATCTCAAAAATTCAGAGAAATAGTGTAGATAACAATAAGAAGAGGACAATAGTCCGAATAATCCAAATAATACTAATTATTAAGCCTCATCTCAAAAATTCAGAGAAATAGTGTAGATAACAATAAAGATGAGGACAATAGTCCGAATAATCCAAATAATACTAATTATTAAGCCATATCTCAAAAATTCAGAGAAATAGTGTAGATACAATAAAGAAGAGGACAATAGTCCGAATAATCCAAATAATACTAATTATTAAGCCATATCTCAAAAATTCAGAGAAATAGTGTAGATAACAATAAAGAAGAGGACAATAGTCCGAATAATCCAAATAATACTAATTATTAAGCCTCATCTCAAAAATTCAGAGAAATAGTGTAGATAACAATAAAGATGAGGACAATAGTCCGAATAATCCAAATAATACTAATTATCAAGCTTCATCTCAAAAATTCAGATAAATTCTAGATAACAATAAAGATGAGGACAATAGTCCGAATAATCCAAATAATACTAATTATTAAGCCTCATCTCAAAAATTCAGAGAAATAGTGTAGATAACAATAAAGATGAGGACAATAGTCCGAATAATCCAAATAATACTAATTATTAAGCCATATCTCAAAAATTCAGAGAAATAGTAGATAATAAAGATGAGGACAATAGTCCGAATAATCCAAATAATACTAATTATTAAGCCTCATCTCAAAAATTCAGAGAAATAGTGTAGATAACAATAAAGATGAGGACAATAGTCCGAATAATCCAAATAATACTAATTATCAAGCTTCATCTCAAAAATTCAGATAAACATTAGATAACAATAAAGATGAGGACAATAGTCCGAATAATCCAAATAATACTAATTATTAAGCCTCATCTCAAAAATTCAGAGAAATAGTGTAGATAACAATAAAGATGAGGACAATAGTCCGAATAATCAAAATAATACTAATTATTAAATCTCAAAATTCAGAGAAATAGTGTAGATAACAATAAGAAGAGGACAATAGTCCGAATAATCCAAATAATACTAATTATCCTCATCTCAAAAATTCAGAGAAATAGTGTAGATAACAATAAAGATGAGGACAATAGTCCGAATAATCCAAATAATACTAATTATTAAGCCATATCTCAAAAATTCAGAGAAATAGTGTAGATAACAATAAAGAAGAGGACAATAGTCCGAATAATCCAAATAATACTAATTATTAAGCCATATCTCAAAAATTCAGAGAAATAGTGTAGATAACAATAAAGATGAGGACAATAGTCCGAATAATCCAAATAATACTAATTATTAAGCCTCATCTCAAAAATTCAGAGAAATAGTGTAGATAACAATAAAGATGAGGACAATAGTCCGAATAATCCAAATAATACTAATTATCAAGCTTCATCTCAAAAATTCAGAGAAATAGTCTAGATAACAATAAAGATGAGGACAATAGTCCGAATAATCCAAATAATACTAATTATTAAGCCTCATCTCAAAAATTCAGAGAAATAGTGTAGATAACAATAAAGATGAGGACAATAGTCCGAATAATCCAAATAATACTAATTATTAAGCCTCATCTCAAAAATTCAGAGAAATAGTGTAGATAACAATAAAGATGAGGACAATAGTCCGAATAATCCAAATAATACTAATTATTAGGCCTCATCTCAAAAATTCAGAGAAATAGTGTAGATAACAATAAAGATGAGGACATAGTCCGAATAATCCAAATAATACTAATTATTAAGCCTCATCTCAAAATTCATTAAAAGACATGATAAGAGATGAGGACAATAGTCCGAATAATCCAAATAATACTAATTATTAAGCCATATCTCAAAAATTCAGAAAATAGTGTAGATAACAATAAAGAAGAGGACAATAGTCCGAATAATCCAAATAATACTAATTATTAAGCCATATCTCAAAAATTCAGAGAAAGTGTAGATAACAATAAAGAAGAGGACAATAGTCCGAATAATCCAAATAATACTAATTATTAAGCCTCATCTCAAAAATTCAGAGAAATAGTGTAGATAACAATAAAGATGAGGACAATAGTCCGAATAATCCAAATAATACTAATTATCAAGCTTCATCTCAAAAATTCAGATAAACATTCTAGATAACAATAAAGATGAGGACAATAGTCCGAATAATCCAAATAATACTAATTATTAAGCCTCATCTCAAAAATTCAGAGAAATAGTGTAGATAACAATAAAGATGAGGACAATAGTCCGAATAATCCAAATAATACTAATTATTAAGCCATATCTCAAAAATTCAGAGAAATAGTGTAGATAACAATAAAGATGAGGACAATAGTCCGAATAATCCAAATAATACTAATTATTAAGCCTCATCTCAAAAATTCAGAGAAATAGTAAGATAACAATAAAGAGGAGGACAATAGTCCGAATAATCCAAATAATACTAATTATTAAGCCTATCTCAAAAATTCAGAGAAATAGTGTAGATAACAATAAAGATGAGGACAATAGTCCGAATAATCCAAATAATAGCCATATCTCAAAAATTTAGAAATAGTATATAACAATAAAGAAGAGACAATAGTCCGAATAATCCAAATAATACTAATTTTAAGCCATATCTCAAAAATTCAGAGAAATAGTGTAGATAACAATAAAGAAGAGGACAATAGTCCGAATAATCCAAATAATACTAATTATTAAGCCTATCTCAAAAATTCAGAGAAATAGTGTAGATAACAATAAAGAAGAGGACAATAGTCCGAATAATCCAAATAATACTAATTATTAAGCCATATCTCAAAAATTCAGAGAAATAGTGTAGATAACAATAAAGATGAGGACAATAGTCCGAATAATCCAAATAATACTAATTAATAAGCCATATCTCAAAAATTCAGAGAAATAGTGTAGATAACAATAAAGATGAGGACAATAGTCCGAATAATCCAAATAATACTAATTAATAAGCCATATCTCAAAAATTCAGAGAAATAGTGTAGATAACAATAAAGATGAGACAATAGTCCGAATAATCAATAATACTAATTAATAAGCCATATCTCAAAAATTCAGAAAAGTGTAGATAACAATAAAGAAGAGACAATGGTAAAAATGGCAAACTCTGTTGGGCCTTTCCAATATGGTATAATGGTTAGCAAGCTCGTCTTGCAGATCAATTATTACTTAGTAGCGAGTTTGATGCTCAGTGGATGCCCCATATATTTGTGACAATGTGTCACATCCTACCCGTAGAGAATGGGTTGTGTAAGAAAGGCATCCCATCATAGTGTAAGGGTTATCAAGCTAGTCCCGCAGATCCATTACTACTTAATAGCAAGTTTGATCCTAGCCGGATGCTCCATACTTAAAACCTTGTGTCACATCCTACCAATGGCAAACTCTATTGGGAATTCCCAACATGGTATAATGGTTAGCAAGCTATTCTCACAGATCCATTACTACTTAATAGTGAGTTTGATCCTCACTATACTTGTAACTATGTGTCACATCCTACCTGTAAAGAACAGGTTGGGTAGATACCTTCTTTAATTCAACTTCTTGTAAAAACTTACCAGCTGTTAAGTTCTTGGAGTCTAATATGAGAATTCTCTGTGAGTTCAAATTGGTCATCTTCGGTGAGTTTCATGCCATAAAAGTCAAGCATCATCACAAAAGATTTCTTCACTTTGTCCTTAAATTTGGCGGTGTTGCAAATAATCTGCATGAAAGTAAGAGATACATAAAAAAAGGGAAAAAAAGATATAAGAAAACAAGTTAAGCTAATATTCAGGAACAAGACTAGCTAATTGTATTTCAATAAAAATCAATAATGAAACTCCTGTGGACTTCTTTACAATGGCAGATGAAAGAGAAGTTGTTTCAGTGAAAAAGAGGTAAGAGGAGTGGTGGACCATATGATCTTTAGGCACCCCTTTTTGCTATCTTGATTCGTGGGGACATTTTTTCCATTTACACCGTCAAAATCAGATTAATTGTTAACAGACGATTTTTAAAGTTAGTAACCCCTCTGTATTTTTTTTTTAAATTATAATGTAATTTTTTACTGCTAGTTTAAACCCATTATATTGTCAAATCATTCATAATTTTTGAGCCAGAATTGCAAAACTACCAAACTATGGATTTATTCTAGCTATCAAAGTTATGTTTATCTTCCAATAACATTGTTTAAAAAAAGAAAAAAAAAAAAAAGGAGAAAAAAAAAAAGAAAAGAAAAAAACGCCTTTATGGTGTTGTGGATTGCCAATAAAAATGTTCGATATTAAGAAACGTTTTTCTTTTTTCTTTTTTTTCTTTTTTTTTTATTCTATATTGATGTGTAATTTTTTCTTTTATAAGATAATAGCCAATTAAATAATTATCGAAATGAGTAAAAAAGAAATCTCCAAAAAATGAATTATTTATGTTATTTTTACATTTTATTTTCTGATTTTTGGTACTTATTTTCTTATAAAATATTCCATTAAAAATTCTTTTTCTTTCTATTTACAACTTTGGTCTTTTATCTTTTTATTTCTACTGTAATTAGTATCAAACAAGGACCAACTTGCCAATATTTTACGCCCCCAAAGTAAGGGGAGGGGGGTTAAAATTAAGTGACCTGAAAAAAAATGAGAAAGTTTTGAAATAAAATAAATAATCCATTATAAAGATCCTTCATTGATAAATACTGAAAATTTCATTAAAATCTGATAATTCCCTGATTTTTGGTAAATTATTTTCTGTAGGGGGCAGGGGGGCTAAAGCCATTTTGTCAAAAACGCATTTTAGGCCAATTTTGGATATACCTAATATATATATATATCACTGAAGATCAATCTATCTATTTATCCTCTTCACCTATCTATCTATCTATCTAATAATATCTATTTAAAATCTAATAATAATATTGATCAACATATCCTTAAAGAAGTTAAAATAGGCGTAAAAATTGTTGTTTCCACCCTGTTAGGGAGAGTTATCTCCCCCTAACGATTCGACCCGGACTCTCTAAAGAGGAGAGTGAAAAGAGACTGCACAGCAGATCAGAACCGAGCAGGTGACACACTCTTATCCTCATCAAGCTAGAACTCTAATCCAAACCCATCCACTGTATTCCCTATTAGTGAAGAATAAATAAAACAAGTATTGTTATTGTTAACAATTTCCCTGTTTTTATTATCATTTCTGCTATCCCTACATCTTGGATACAACAGATTTTGTGGCGACGTTTGCAATAGCTTTCATTTAAATTATGTGCATAAGAACTACAGACTGCAGATAGTGTTTTCATAACAGTTTTATTTCCACACAGTGCAGTCGTGAAAAACTTAACACTCATCGGGTTGGATTTAGAATGACTATTTCTTAATACCTTTACTAAGAATGTAGTGACACTGACCGCCCCAAACCCAGTATTTGTTTACTTGGATGCCAAGAGAAATTTGCGACCGACACCCACGGCCCTAAGACTGGAATAGGACCCTTTCTTCCTTAGTTCCGAATAACCCTACCTAAGACCCAATTCCTAAGTCGAATTTGAGCCTTACAAAACTTTCATTTTAACTACTTTTGTGTCCACTGCCTACTACAGAGTTCTAGTGCAAATAGCTACACAAGGCAAACAACCTTTCACCTATCTACAAAAATGCATTTACACATACCTTTTAGGGAATATTAAAACTAACAAACTTAAAATGGTGGTGAGGTCGCTGGGTAAGGCAAACCTGTTGACCAACCAGCTCAAAAATGCTAAGTCCTGGCGGCAGCCACAACTATTACTACTACTACTACTACTACTACTACAACAACAAATGCTTGATCTAATTGTTTAAAAAAATACTCTTATGATATAAAATAAAATAATTTATATGTAAATATAGATAAGAGATTTATTTCTAATTTTTTGAATCTGGGACAAAACCGGTAGCTAAGCTACGTTGGTTGGTTGGTTGGTTGGATTTTATAGCATGTCAACCCTTGTTGGGTTATTTTATGCTGAAGACATTTTGTTTTATTCATTCTAGATGGGTATTGAAAATTCTGTTTTTGATCATTTTTTTTCTTTAAACATATTTTTGTCAACTAATTTTCTTTTATTTAACCCCCAGATAGGATCTTAATGGGTATTACCACTCCAGGTCAGGGTGGATTTGGGAGTAATAGTGATGAAGAGGTATTCCACACTCCCCAACACTCTAGAATTGGAACTTCACCTTGATGCAGTTTAACATCATACTCAGGCACTAAGAAGACCCACAGTAACCGCCTTCTAGTATATATATATATAATATATATATATATATATATATATATTGAAAAGGTTGTGGTTTGCTAAAAGGCAATAGGGTGGGGACAATCATGTAGGTGTTAGGGCTTGACATGGCCAGCTGATTGATCGGTAGTGGCCTATCTGATCATCTGTCTTGCCAAAGTAAGGGCCAAAGTGGAGTGTTGCACATCATGGACTGCCCAGCAACCAGGAATCCGTCCTTAAGCATCATGGGTTGCCACCCACAGCCAACATGTGGTCCCATTGAGGGGAGTTTACCCCTCTGCAGTATAAAAGAAAAGATTTTTTTTAAATGAATATATTGAATTTTTTAAAATGATAAGTAAAAAAAATAAAGCCAGTAGAGTGGCCTGTTGTCAGTATCAGTTAGACAGTGAGGGAGTCTATCCCATCTTCATTAGCATTAGATCAGGGATATTGTTTTGCTGAGGTGGAATGCCACACCTACCGTCAGCTTCCAGATGATAGGTAAAAAAAATAAAGCCAGTAGAGTGGCCTATTGTCAGTATCAGTCAGACAGTGAGGGAGTCTATCCCATCTTCATTAGCATTAGATCAGGGATATTGTTTTGCTGAGGTGGAATGCCACACCTACCGTCAGCATCCAGATGATAGGTAAAAAAAATAAAGCCAGTAGAGTGGCCTGTTGTCAGTATCAGTCAGACAGTGAGAGAGTCTATCCCATCTTCATTAGCATTAGATCAGGGATATTGTTTTGCTGAGGTGGAACACCACACCTACCGTCAGCTTCCAGATGATTGGTAAAAAAAATAAAGCCAGTAGAGTGGCCTATTGTCAGTATCAGTCAGACATTGAGGGAGTCTATCTCCTTTTCGCTAGCATTAGACCAGGGATATTGTTTTGTTGAGGTGGAACACCACACCTACCGTCAGCTGATGATAGGTAAAAAAAGGGAAAAACTAGTAGAGTGGTCTGTTATTGGTATCAGTCAGACAGTGAGGGAGTCTATCCCATCTTCACTAGCATTAGACCAAGGAGATTGTTTTGCTGAGGTGGAATGCCACACCTATAGTCAGCTTCCAGATGATAAGTAAAAAAAGTAAAGTCAGTGGAGTGGCTTATTGTCAGTATCAGTTGGACATTGAGGGAGTCTATTCCCTTTATATATATGATAAAAATTGAAATGACAATGACAAATTTCATCCATACCAAATTATATATATTTTATTCCAATTACCTTTTCAAACACACACACACACACACACACACACACATATATATTATATATATATATATATATATATATATATATATAAAATAAATACAAAAATAAAAAAATTCTTTTCCAAAAATCCGTTGCAGGCCTACCATCAACGGGTTAATACTCATCCTGTTTGAAAAAGAGAATTTGTCTCTTGTCGATTTTTAAATATGTCTTCTCTTTTCAAAAACTGTTACAATAAGATATACATGACTGTCGCTGACCGAGAAACGCATGGGCGGATGTGCTTATATTTGAAACTACCACATAACTTTTTTGCAACATCAATATTTTCGTTTTGAATTCATATTATTTTCAGCTCCTCTCTCGATGAGTCCGGAGTAAAAAAACAAGCTCTGAAGATGATTTTTATAAATCGAAATATTGTTCAATATTAGCTATGAATAGGATATGAAATGTTTTCACTTTAGCAGCATATTGTGTGTTTTCATATCCTTTTATCTATACTTATATCTATTTTGGTATAGTCATATCTATCTTGGTATATTTTCATATCTATCTATCTATCTTGGTATATTCATATCTATCTATCTAATTATATTCATATCTATCTATTTATCTATCTATCTTGGTATATTCATATCTATCTATCTATCTTGGTATATTTTCATATCTATCTCTTGGTATATTCATATCTATCTATCCTAGTCTATTCATAAATGTTTTTTTTTTTCAAAGTATTGTTAATTTTTACAAGACATAAATTTTTCAAACCTTAGCCTCATCATCAATTAGGACCTTGGCACATCGATTCATTCCAGCAACTCTGTTCGGAAAAAGCCTGTAAGAAAATTGAAATAAAAAATAATTTATAAGAAAACTTGATTCCTTAAGTCATAAGACATTATGGTTAAATCGAACTTAATGGACCTAAATTCCACTATCATATGTCACCCTGCCGAAAGAAAAAAAATACCAAAAATCAGGGAATTAACCGAATTTAATGAAATTTTCAGTGTTAATATATTATTAAATAAAAGATATAATCCACCAGTTATTTTATTTAAAAAACTTTTACATTTTTTCAGGTCAGGTAACTTTGAACTACATATCTTTGAGAATCTGTGTTACGTTTCAAAGATACGTGATTCAAAATTAACTGATCTGAAAAAATGTAAAAGTTTTAAAATAAAATAACTGGTGCATTATATCTTTTATTCATTAATATATCAACACTGAAAATTTCATTAAATTTGGTTAATTCCTTGATTTTTGGTATGTTAGTATTTTTTTGGCGGGGTGACTCACATATCAGAGTTATCAGAGAATAGGAAGAAACCAGTATTAAGGATAGGGTAAAAGGTTTACAAAGCAAATATACAAGGTGAACAGAGTAATTAGTAATTCCTAGGTTGAATTAACAAGTTCTGTGATATCTCATTGTTTCTCGTCAGGCATTATTTTTAGGAAAAACAGAAGATTCCATTCTCATTATTTAGGTACTATGTGACAGAAATACTTGATATCATATAACTGTATGAAAAAAAAAACTCTTAAGAAAGAACTAAACAATAAAAGTATGTATGGATGTATAATGAACATGAATCTCTAGACATAAAATAATTAGTTGAGATGTTGCTAAAATTGATCAAGTGTTGCATACACCCTGTAAGAGAATTCTGAGGGGCCAGTGTTTTCATATCAGGGAATGGAAAACTATTAAAAGAATATCCGAGGTAGGGGTTATCATCCTTGTTCTACAAGCCTCGCTATCAAACAACTAATCATAGGCTAGCATTCTTTGGCAGCAAAGCTAAAGAGGCAAATTCTTCCTTTTCTGTTCAAGACTTCCCGAAGACAGACATGCAACAAAGCTTCTCCTATATTCTTCTGAGCGAGCAGATAGCCGTAGCAAAGGGGCTCCGATAACCCATGCTAACTCAGGATTTCAGCTAAGTGGACTATTATTTTATATAACATTCCCACAGACAAACCTTAGTTTGCAACAATTTATGTTATGTATGTCCGTAATACTTGTCTTTATTCGAATTCAAAGTTGTGTTTTTCTTCTTTAACTCTGGTTTGTTAACACTCGTGGTCTGAATCACCACACTATTGGACAGTTAGAATCTCACAAGTCACATGAGATTTACTTAGTTAATCAGTTTACAACCTGACTTCAAGTGGGACAGACTTGTCCTATTTCGGTTGTGACTCCACGCGATGAGTTAGAATGGGCTAAAGTAAACCTTTGATCAAAGAACTACAAGTCTTGTTGATTGATTGTGCATGACTTGAAAAGAAGCCCTTAGTTAGAAATATAATATTTAACTTACTAGCAGGACCTGTGGATATACCACTGTATGATAATTTAATTATTACAACATTTGATATGTTTACTTAGCAAGATGGTTCAATATGTAAAAAGTATAATAATCTTGATTTAACTCTCTCTCACTCTTTCTTTAAAGGGGGGGGTAAAATATTTACATTGATTTGCCAATAAAAATAACATTTAACATTTTACTTACCACTGAATATAACTATGGTTTCTTTCTAATAGTTCATAATTTCCTATCCATTGTGACAATATTTCGTCAATGCATTCATCTGTAATAAATAAACAAATATAGAAGAGATTAGAATAAATTAATTTTAAAAAAAATCTATTTCTATAAAAGACTGTATATATTAGGGGGATTCAATAAATAAGGTGAATATTGCCCAAGGAGTTGGTAATAGGAAGCACTGTCTACAGTTGAATATTTTTCAAGGAAATCAATAGTGATTGGTCCTGTCATGTCCCAGAAGACTGTCAGCATGAATGCTGGACCCAAACCTTTTTCTTTACTCCATGGACTGCCTTTCAACCCTGGATCACACTGATTTGCTGCCATTTTGAATAGCCTCAAAATAGATATATTTGTGAGATTAAAATAATTTTTGTAAAAAATTAATTGTTATATACCCCTTTTGTATTGGGTATATAAATGGCGAGAGGAGTTTTTAGGAGGATTCTATTTCACCGATTGGCCATCTTCTTTTTGGGGTGATTTCTTCCTCTGGTTTATATGTCTTCTTTCTGCTGGGCTCTGGTTGTCTCTCTTTTATTTTTAAATGATGATGCATTCAATTTATTTTTCATATTATTATTATTACTATAAAAGGGTTCAACCACACGGTGAGAAGATGGCTTACTGGGGAACAGGTGAACATCACATCTGGCCCCTTCAACTAACTGCCAAATTCTAACTATTCTATACAAGTAAAATCTATAATACCCATGACAACAACAAAAAAAAAAGAAAGAAAGAATTATTCTGGCTGAAGAAGAAAAAAAGAAAGAAAGAGAGAAAGAAAGAGAAAAAGAAAGAAAGAATCCTGCTGGCTGAAAAGGAAAGAAAGAAAGAAGAAAAGAAAGAATCACGCTGGATGAAAAAAAGAAAGAAAGAAAGAAAGAAAGAATCATGCTGGCTGAAGAGGATGGAAAGAAAGAAAGAAAGAAAGAAAAAAAACAGAAAAATAATGTTGGCTGTAGGAGAAAGAAAGAAAGAAAGAAGAAGAAAGAAAGAAAGAATAATGCTGAGAAGAAAGAAAGAAAGAAAGAAAGACAGAATCATGCTGGCTGAAGAAGAAGGAAAGAAAGAAAGAAGAAAAGAAAGAATCACGCTGGATGAAAAAGAAAAAAAAGAAAGAAAGAAAGAATCATACTGGCTGAAGAGGAAGGAAAGAAAGAAAGAAAGAAAAAAAAATAATGTTGGCTGAAGAAGAAAGAAAGAAAGAAAGAAAGAAGAAAGAAAGAAAGAAAGAATCATGCTGGCTGAAGAGGAAGGAAAGAAAGAAAGACAGAAAAAAAGAATAAATAATGCTGGCTGTAGGAGAAAGAAAGAAAGAAAGAAAGAAAGAAAGAAAGGAAGGAAGGAAATAATGCTGGCTGAAGAAAAAAGAAAGAAAGAAAGGAAATAATGCTGGCTGAAGAAGAAAAAAAGAAAGAATCATGCTGGCTGAAGAGGAAGGAAAGAAAGAAAGATAGAATAAATAATGCTGGCAGTAGGAGAAAGAAAGAAAGAAAGAAAGAAAGGAAATAATGCTGGCTGAAGAAGAAAGAAAGAAAGAAAGAAAGAAAGAATATAAATGCTTGTTGTCTAAAGAAATTGCATATTTGATAAAATGAAACAAAGTGAAAAACATAAGACTTACAATTTGGGTCTGCTGGAATTTCATTATTGTAAAATTGAACATTAGGTAATCCTGTAAGTAAGCAACAAAAAATAATATAAAAAATATCATAAGATTTTTGATAGTTTTACATCTATTCTCATGAATTATATATATATTATATATATATATATATATATATATATATAAATATATACATATATATATATATATATCTGTGTGTGTGTGTGTGTGTAAATTGAAAATGGAAGTGAATCCAACAGTATGTTGAAAAGAGAAATAAAGGAAAGAAAGTATTGAATGGATAAAATAGGATTATTTTAATTAATTTAACTTACACGTGTTTCGGTCAGGAGTTTATCCATGTGTACATTATTCTATCTATCATTATTTATGAATAACAAAATGAAACAAAATAATAATAATAAAAAAAAAAAATTCTCCGCGTTCCAACGAATTTCATTTTAAAAAAAAAAAAGGATTTACTCTGAGGAAGGTTGATGTTTATTTGTTATGCTGAACATTTCTATATTTTTTCTATTTTTTCTATTATTATTATTTTATTTCATTTTGTTATTTAAAAATAATAATCCTGAACGAAACACGTGTAAGTTAACTTAAATAATCCTATTTTATCCATTCAATACTTTCTTTCCTTTATTTCTCTTTTCAACATATATATATATATATATATATATATATATGTATATATACGTAAATTAAAAAATGGTAATGAATCCAACAATATGTTGAAAAGATAAATGAATAAAGGAAAGAAAATGTTGAATGGATAAAAATGGTTCAATGAAATGCCAACAATTGTTTCATCCGAGAGTTTTTTCATGTACACATTGTATTCTATTTATTACTATTTTAAATATGAAAAAGAATAAGAATAATAGAAAAATATAAATATACTTTAAAAAATCTAATATTTTTCTATTAAAAGTTAGTTGGATAATCTATTTAGTTGGATAAGGATGGGAAAAAATGCATTTGCACAATTTATTTTTCAATATAATCTATATATCAAAACTCATGTTCCTTAATTGTACAACCGTTATCATCTTGCAACATCCTATGGTTAAAAATGGAACCATCCAAATCATCCCAGATTAAATGCGAAAATGTAAATCCTGATTATCTGGTGTTGCTTATCTGCCGAATTTTTATTTCTTATAAACTGAATTATTTTGTAATATCTCTTGAGTAAACCTATCAAACATTGTAATAATTAAATTATTATACTGTGGTATATTCACAGGTACTGCTAGTGCATGAATTATTCTGTGATAAGTTATTGAACTTACCTTCATATTCAGACACTTGGTTCCAATCATCCTGTATAAAAAATAAAAGAAAAGGGCTGAATTTGGTGTAAAAGAAACATGGGCTATGTTAGGGGAGATAACTCTCCCTAACGAAGTTGACACTGGTATGTGCAGTCGCAAATCAGCGTCGGGAACATGGCTGATTGATGAACATATCACATAGCCAATAGCTGAACTGTTTAATCCAACTCATTCTACTGTATTCCCGGTTCAGTGAAAAAAACAATATTGTTATATACTATTTCTCTGAATCTTTGAGATGAGGCTTGACGATTAGTATTATCTGTGTTATTCAGACTATTTTTCTCATCTTCATTATTATCTGTACAACGTTTCGGCTGATATGCCCTCCGGCCTTCTTCAGGTATTTCTTGTCAGACTCGGGAACAAGAAAAGAAGGTTCCCGAGTCCGACAAGAAATACTCATCAAAGTCTCATGTCTAGTACATAGAATAATGTATTAGTATCAGGAACATGAACAGTTTACAGTAGTAATATGCATGTATGAGTGCGCGTGTGTGCTTATGTGTGTGGAGAGAGCATCAGGTACAGTGTTGGCAGACTACAGGAAGCATGGAGGCCTTGAAAGAGGCAGTGTTTTCGCAGCCTACAACCGACGCAGGCAGCTTATTCCATGCCTCGACAATTCTGAGCGTGAAAAAATGTTTCCAGAAGTCATGTGAGCAATGCTGTTTTCTGACTTTGTAGGCATGCCCACGTGTGTTAGAAATATGGAGATCAAAACGGTGCTCAAGGTTGCTATTGTTAAGATGATTAATGACCTTATGAGCGTTTACCAGGTCAGTTACCAGACGCTGAAGTTTCAAGGAATCCATTGTCAGGGCAGCAAGATGTTCACTGCAGATAGTTCATTGAGTGTATGGTGCCAAAAACATCACAGTAAAAATAAATAAATAAAAATGAGTAAATAAATAAATGAATAAATAAATAAAAATGAATAAATTATGAATAAATAAATGAATAACAATTAATAATGAATGAATAAATAAAATTGATTTAATTAGCATTCCCAGTTGATTTTTTTATTTGACGTTATTGTTGTTTAATCACATTAGTTATATAGAGCTGTGTAAATGGAGTTCAGAACCGTTTGAATTATGTAAATATTCCCAGTGGTTCAAAAGTTATGAAAATTTAAAGCCCCGAAATAGAGGGTACAAATGTGGACATGATTTTGTTTCAAAAATATGTCAAATCACGGACCATTAAAAAAAAAGAAATTCAGTGATTTCTTCACCGTTTCTTTATTTTTGGAGCAATTTTGATATAATTTGGTATTCTTATGTAAAATTGTATGTTCTTTCTGATTATGCACTCAAATTGTATGTATCTCTATGCTTTAACCCATTATTTAGAGAATAAGAGATACAGATAGCAGCGATTTTGGGTTTTTAAAAAGTTTAACACCCAATTATTCAACATTTTCATTATAATACTGCATGTATATACATGTATAGTATTAATTCAAATAAATAACATCACTTTGAAGAAAAATAAAACATTTATTGCAAAAACACAGCCATAAAATGGGGGTTCAGTTTATTTTATGGTAGGAATTTACAAGGAAAAGGTTAAGGATTACTGACTTTAAAACATAGCTAAAAAAAGTTCAGGAAAAAAAATAGTAATTTGGTTGTTGCAGAAATTTCCATAAAATACGATAATTATCAAAACTTTTGTGAATCTTAAAATTTTCATGCCAAAAATTAATTTTAAATATTGGGTAAAACTTGCAAATCATACTCAAAATCCCATGATATTACGGCTAAATTCTGATCAAAATCCCATTTTATTACAGGGTGGCACAGAAAAAAAAAACAGAACCCAAATTATTTATTTTCCCATTAAACTAACCCTAAACCCCCCTAGTTAAAATTAATAGTTTTCTTACAAAATTTGTGGGTTCTGTTTTTCCTGGGTTATAGTTTGTTTTGAAATGTACGATTGAAAAGTACATTGTACGTTTACGAAGTTTGCACAGGTTGATTTTCCAAACGTAAATATATGTATAGTGTATAGTGTATACATATATATATAATATTAATTTAAATATGTAACATCACTTTGAATGTAAAAATACATTTCTAAATGCTTATGTTGAATTACATGTTTTCACACAAACCTGGTTTGTTTACATTTTTCGTAATTTCAAGTTTTTTTTTCCAAAATTGAAACGGACGTAAAAAATAATTCAATTATTAAAAACACATAAAAGTTAAATATTTAGAAAGATTGTTATTTTATTTTAAAATATATTATAAAATTTGATATATTAAATATTTTAAAAATTGGACGAGAAATAAGCGAATTTAAACTTTGTGTGCATAAACAATTCTTAGCTGATGAAACACGCCTGTTTAACTGAGGAGTCGTACGCCTGTTTAACTGAGGAGTCGTACGCCTGTTGGACAAATAAATTTGAGATTTTTTTTCAAAATACAAATTTTTGAATAAAAAGCCAAAGAACTTAACATTCTTCAAATTTTACAATTTTTATATCAAAATAATTCTGAAACTTTGTAATATCATGGACAGAGTGCGTCTTTTTTGTTTATCATGCTCATTTTGAACAAATAGTCTTGGAGTTTGCACTATTGTAATTTTACTTCCACGGGTCCTAGAAACAAAAAAAAAAAAGCTCCCTTTTGTACTTCCAGGTGTCTTCTAATTGAATGCAAAATTTCAAAAATATTGATAAAGATTAGCCACTTAGATTTTCCAAAGAAATGTAGTGTAAAATGTATTCTCGGAAAAAAATTCCTATCACGCATTTTCGTTTTTTTAAAGCAAAATATGTTTTTAACTCGCTGTAAAAAAATATTCAATTAATAAAAACACATACAAATTACATATTTAGAGAGATTATTTTCTTTTCTTTTCAACCATATGAATATTTTTAAGATTGAACAATAAATATACGAGAAATTGTGATTTTAAATCAATACGGTCCTATTTATGACGTCAGTTGACAGGCTGTTTTTATAACCGAAAGTAACGTAAATTCGAGGTTTTTCTTCAAAATCAAAACTTTCAGATCAAATCCCGAAGCACTTCACAATCTTTAAATTTCACAAATTTTATAGGAAAATAGTTTTGAAAGCCTCTAAAATTACAGACCATGTGCTTCTTTTTTGCGTCTTTCATATTTTTTAAGCAAATAACCTTTAACTTTTCCCTCTGATATTTTTATTTCCACGTGTCCTAGAAACAAAAAAAAGTACCCGGTTTGTACTTCCAGGTGTCTTCTATTTGAGTGCAAAATTTCAAGAATATTGATAAAGATTAACTACTTTGATTTTGAAAAACAAAACAGCGTGTAAAATTTATCCTAATAAAAAAAAATGGTCATATTTTTGTTTTCAGCTGTTTGACCGAAAATACGCTTTTAACTCGCTGTAAAAAATAATTCAATTGATGAAAACCGATAAAAGTTACATATTTAGAAAGATTACTCTATTCTCTTCCCAACCATATAAATCTTTTTAAGATTGGTTAAGAAATACTCGAGAAATTGCAAATTGAACTGATTAAGGTCGCAAATTTGAAAATGTCAGCGTTTTTCAGCTAAATGCTTGTAATGCTAATTTAATTAGAAATAAATAAATATAAATAAATAGATGATAATTAAAGATCATCATCATCATGTCGCGCAGGCAGCTCGGATATCCATGAAAATCTTTTGCCAACCTTCCCTATCATTCATTGTCCCTGGGAGGTCTTCTGAGCAGCAACCAACATCCTCACATAGTTGGTCAATGTAGGTCCTTGATAGAAGAACGTCACTTACGAGCTCGTTCTTGCTTCTCCAACAGTGTCATGCATGTCTAGTACGTCTCACTTGGATGGTCTGCGAGATGGGAGACAAGTGGCTATACAGCTGCTTCCTTGTGGGGTGCTGTTTCCACAACTTGTTCAAGACTGCACGTACAGCTCCCATCAAGCTTATTCTCAAGGCGCTTCATTAGGGTCCAAGTGGTGCAGCCATACAGCAGTACTGATATAACCACAGCCTGGAAAAATTGTCGCTTAAAGTTGTTAGTGAGATCAGATTTCCATATGACTGATAATTTGTTTGTGGCCGACCATGCCTTTCCTATTTGTGTATTAACATCACTTTCTGTGGATGAGATATTACTACCTAGGTATGTGAATTGTTCTACTAGCTTAAGAGGCTTACCCTCGAGTAAATATGTTACATAATTATTAGATTCCTAATACTTATGTAAAGTAGTGTAGAAACCAAAATGGTTGTTATAAGTTGCAGCCCACGGCCTTGAAGGATTGAATGACAAGGTTTGACCTCATCCTGATCCTTCCAGTGGATACCGTGAGTATCGGTGGAGAAGACCCTCTTCCGGTTTAGATTAGAGAGAGTTTTAGTTAGATCGGCCAAGACCACAACGGTGGTAAGACGTGTAATGCACTATGCCGACTCAATCTGCGCAGTAAGTCTGGTGGGGATTTCAGAATAAAATATGATCTAAGTTAAATCAAAGTCTTGTGTTATTATCTAAAAACTACCAATGACACAGGGCTTCTGATAAAGAGAAATCCCCAATGAAAGACCAGACACGAAGTCCCCAAGACGAGGTCCAGATGCTAGAAGAGACGCTAGAAGAAGAATAGAAGTAAGAAAGTAAGGAAAGAGAGTATACAGCAAATAAAGATAAACAAATAAATATAACTGAATAAATAAATAACAATTAATAATAAATAAATAAGATAATAATTTTTTTTTTTTTTACTTACATCTTGATAGTCATCTGTTTGAATCTCTTTGTTTTTACTGCTCTTGAAACACGACTGTCCAGAGTCTTTTTTGCCCTTTCAAAGAAATAGTTGGTTTGGAAAGTTAGTTTAATGTCAAAAAATTTTCTTCTTCATTTCTCTTTCAACAACTCAATCACAGAACTAGCTTATTCAACTGCCTCTCTTCATAGAATTAGATGACGTGGTTGAATCGAAGGAAATGCTAGCTGTGCTAGTAACTGGCGGGGTAACATCGTATGTCACCCAGCAAAAAAAAAAAAAACAATCAGGGAATTAACCGAATTTAATAAAATTGTCAGTGTTAATATATTAATGAATAAAAGATATAATGCACTAGTTATTTTATTTAAAAACTTTTACATTTTTTTCAGGTCAGTTAACTTTGAACCACATCATTTTTTGAATCTGTGTTACGCCTCAAAGATATAGGTGGTTCCAAGTTAACTGACCTGAAAAAAATGTAAGAGTTTTTAAATAAAATAATTGGTGCATTATATCTTTTCTCATTAATATATTAACACTGACAATTTCATTAAATTCGGTTAATTCCCTGATTGTTTTTTTTCAGCAGGGTGATATATGATGGTGGAATTTAGGTTAGTTTAAGTTCGATTTAACTGATGACCTTATTCATCAAAATCAACCCCTTTTAATTAAGAAGAGAAATAAGTTTATTTAATTTTTTATATCAGTTTCATTATTCCATGTGGTTTAAAAATTTGGCTGGTTGTATTTTAATGGCATGTTAACCCTGGATTATTTTATGCTTTGCAGTTTGTGTATTCTTCTGCCAGAGCTGTCAGGGCAGTTTAAAAATTAGTTTTTATATGATTGATGACCTTATTTATCAGTTAGCCTTCATATTATTCAAACAGACTTGCATATTTAAAAAATACTATTTCATTTCTTTTCCAACAATATAAATATTTTTAAGATTGAACCAGAAATATGTGAGAAATTGCGAGTTGAACCAATTAAGGTGTAAATTTGTCAATGTCCACCGATTTCACCTAAAATGCTGGTAATGCTAATTGAAGACCTTATTTATCAATCAACCATTGTATTATTTAAATTCATGGCCGGTTTGGCTCAATCGGAAGAGTGTTCAGCTAGGAATCACAAGATTCCTGGTTTGATACCGGCCCTTGCCAAATCAGCGTATGAGTAGCACAGGGTTCTGTGCAGTAAAGTGAAGAGCTTATGGTAGATGTGGTGCTCCACCTCAGATGCTAAAATAATCTCTTTGGTCTAGCGCTAGTGAAAAGGGGATAGAGTCCTTTGCTGTTAGGCCGCTTTAAGCAATAACATCCAACAATAGGTTCCTATGACTCCAACCAGTACACTGCCATGCTTCCCTTAATTTCTCTTTCGACAACTTACTTCAGCACAAAACAATACCATATATAATTTTGTATAGATTATTTGTATTAGATAGGAATACTTGATACCATATATAATTGTGTAAAAATTATTTGTATTAGATAGGAATACTTGATACCATATATAATTGTGTCAAAATTATTTGTATTAGATAGGAATACTTCAACACAAAACGTGCTTTGCTTGCATTTGAAGAATTAGTTTTAATTTAAAATATTTTACACAATTTTTGAGATTCATAAAAGTAAAAAGTCGTCGGTGTGGCCTAAAGTCAGTATCAGCCAACCAGCGAGGGAGTCTATCCCCTTTTCACTATCGCTAGACCAAGGAGATTGTTTTTGCATCTGAGGTGGAGCGCCACATCAACCATCAGCTTCTTACTTTACCGCACAGTGCTACTCATACGCTGAGTTGGCGAGGGCCGGTATTGAACTAGGAACCTTGTGGTTTCTAGCCAAACGCTCTACCGAAGAAAATGTGAACAGAATCATCATTTTTATTATTTATCTCTCGGCAATCAAAGATGGCTGACATGTCTTGTTGCTTTCTTGTTCGAACATGACAAGGGAGACCACTCTAATTGACTAATTTCAGTGTTGCTTGTTGAATAAAATAATTTTTGTTGTCAATTAGAGTGGTCTCTCTTGTCATCTTCGAACAAGAAAGCAAGACAGGTCAACTATCTTTGCTTGCCGAGAGAAAAATAATAAAAATGACGATTTTGTTCACATTTTCTTATATACCTATTTTAAAGTAAAAGACAACATAAATCATGTCCTTAATAATAATTAAATTCATTAAAATCTATGCCCAAACCAAAATTTTCCATTTTAATTTTGATGACGATTTGCAGTTTTAACCCTGAGTTTTTTCGTCAAAATCCTCAAGACAACATTCTTTTTTGTTTTATTATTACCGCCCCTCCACACACACACACACACACTTCAATCATTTTGCTAATTTGATTCTCTTCTTAATTAAGTTGCAAGTAAATGATTTTTACATGTTTTAAAGATAATTCCAAGTACTGTCAAAATGTTGGCTCATTTTGATTTAAAAACAAATTCAAATTAATCAAATCGATTATTTAAGGTCAAATTTTTGTTTTAGTCGAAAAGTAGTAACATAATGAGTATCAGTAAAAAAAAAAAGCAAAATAATATTACATATCTAATTTATTTTTAATACATTTTAAACAATTAAATTCTGCTAAAAAAAAATGGCTAGGTGAAGATTTATGATGCACTCAAAACAAACACTTTTATAACAATTTTAAAAGTTTTAGAAAGTTTCTTCCTAGAAATCAATAACAAAAACATTAAATACACTGTATACAGAAAAATAATAACTTGTTACAATGTCATATAATTTTTTCGTTCCAAACATGCAGAAACAAAAATGTGTGTAAAAATTGTTTGAAACCTTTTGTAGGAAAAGAAGTTTAGCATGATATGCCTGTGTCGACGGTGGCCTATGAGTAACAAGTCACTAACCCAGACGGTTTGAGAAATATGGGTTATCTTCCCTTTAATCGAGACTGGTAGAAAGGAACTGGAAGGATGAGGGGCGGAGACCCTAAAAATCATCAGAACAGTACAGGCACCTGGACAGGCAGGATGTGCCAAAAAGAACAGGGTTGAACGTGACCAGAACAGCACAGCTACTCGGACAAGTCTAATGTCCAGGGCAGAACCAGTCCAGTAATCCATCACTGACTCCTAGAACCAACACGAAACAGACAATAATGAACACGCTACAAATATACTGTTACATAATTGTTAGATTCCTAATATTTATGTACAGTAGTGTAGAAACCAATATGGTCGTTATAAGTGCAGCTGGCAGCCTTGAAGGATTGAATGACAAGGCTTGACCTTAGTCCTGACCCTCCTTCCGGTGGATACCGTGAGAATCGGGGGAGAAGACCCTCTTCCGGTTTAGATTAGAAAGAAAGTTTAGTTAGTATCGGCCCAACCTCAAAGGTGTTAAGTCACGTTATGTGCTCTGCCGTACTCGATCTGCGCAGGTAGTTTGGTGGGGATTTCGAAATAAAATATGATCTAAGTAAATCAAAGTCTTGTGTTATTATCTAAAAACTACCAATGACACAGGGCTTCTGATAAAGAGAAATCCCCAATGGAAGACCAGACACGAAGTCCCCAAGACGAAGTCCAGACGCTAGAAGAAGAATAGAAGTAAGAAAGTAAGGAAAGAGAGTATACAACAAATAAAGATAAACAAATAAATATAACTGAATAAATAAATAACAATTAATAATAAATAAATAAGATAATAATTTTTTTTTTTTTACTTACATCTTGATAGTCATCTGTTTGAATCTCTTTGTTTTTACTGCTCTTGAAACACGACTGTCCAGAGTCTTTTTTGCCCTTTCAAAGAAATAGTTGGTTTGGAAAGTTAGTTTAATGTCATAAAATTTTCTTCTTCATTTCTCTTTCAACAACTCAATCTGTTTCCACAACTTGTTCAAGACTGCACGTACAGCTCCCATCTAGCTTATTCTCAAGGCGCTTCATTAGGGTCCAAGTGGTACAGCCATACAGCAGTACTGATATAACCACAGCCTGGAAAAATTGTCGCTTAAAGTTGTTAGTGAGATCAGATTTCCATATGACTGATAATTTGTTTGTGGCCGACCATGCCTTTCCTATTTGTGTATTAACATCACTTTCTGTGGATGAGATATTACTACCTAGGTATGTGAATTGTTCTACTAGCTTAAGAGGCTTACCCTCGAGTAAATATGTTACATAATTATTAGATTCCTAATACTATGTAAAGTAGTGTAGAAACCAAAATGGTTGTTATAAGTTGCAGCCCACGGCCTTGAAGGATTGAATGACAAGGTTTGACCTCATCCTGATCCTTCCAGTGGATACTGTGAGTATCGGTGGAGAAGACCCTCTTCCGGTTTAGATTAGAGAGAGTTTTAGTTAGATCGGCCAAGACCACAACGGTGGTAAGACGTGTAATGCACTATGCCGACTCAATCTGCGCAGTAAGTCTGGTGGGGATTTCAGAATAAAATATGATCTAAGTTAAATCAAAGTCTTGTGTTATTATCTAAAAAACTACCAATGACACAGGGCTTCTGATAAAGAGAAATCCCCAATGAAAGACCAGACACGAAGTCCCCAAGACGAGGTCCAGATGCTAGAAGAGACGCTAGAAGAAGAATAGAAGTAAGAAAGTAAGGAAAGAGAGTATACAGCAAATAAAGATAAACAAATAAATATAACTGAATAAATAAATAACAATTAATAATAAATAAATAAGATAATAATTTTTTTTTTTTTACTTACATCTTGATAGTCATCTGTTTGAATCTCTTTGTTTTTACTGCTCTTGAAACACGACTGTCCAGAGTCTTTTTTTGCCCTTTCAAAGAAATAGTTGGTTTGGAAAGTTAGTTTAATGTCAAAAAATTTTCTTCTTCATTTCTCTTTCAACAACTCAATCACAGAACTAGCTTATTCAACTGCCTCTCTTCATAGAATTAGATGACGTGGTTGAATCGAAGGAAATGCTAGCTGTAGCGTCGGGGTAACATCGTATGTCACCCAGCAAAAAAAACAAAAACAATCAGGGAATTAACCGAATTTAATGAAATTGTCAGTGTTAATATATTAATGAATAAAAGATATAATGCACCAGTTATTTTATTTAAAAACTTTTACATTTTTTTCAGGTCAGTTAACTTTGAACCACATCATTTTTTGAATCTGTGTTACGCCTCAAAGATATACGTGGTTCCAAGTTAACTGACCTGAAAAAAATGTAAGAGTTTTTAAATAAAATAATTGGTGCATTATATCTTTTCACTGCTACTAGGACAAGTCTAATGTCCAAGGCAGAACCAGAGAACAACAGTCCAGCGAACCATCACTGACTCCTAGAACCAACATGAAACAGACAATAACGAACACACTACAAATATACTTCACCCTTGGAAACTCAAAAATAAGTACATGACTTGTTACTAAATATATTGTTTGTGACTCAAGGCCGCTAAAGCTATAAAGTTTAGAAAAACACACTTGCACTGAATGTAATAAACTATTACTCCATTTCCATACTTAATATAGTGTGTCCTTGTCTGTCTCGCTTATTCCTGTAACAATTAATAATTATTTATATTGTAACTCCTATAATAGAATAGAAAAATAGGGAATATAGCTCTATGGTAAAATTTTGAATAATCTGTCCATGGGAAGGAAGAAAGAGGCAAGAAAATATATTAAGTATGGAAATGGAGTAAATAGTTTATTACATTCAGTGCAAGTGTGTTTTTCTAAACACTTTATAGCTGTGTAGCGGCCTTGGAAGTCACAAACAATATATTTAGTAACAAGTCTGTGACTTATTTTTGAGTTTCCAAGGTGAAGTATATTTGTAGTGTTGTTCGTTATTGTCTGTTTTCAATGTTTGGTTGCTAGGAGGTCAGTGATGGTGGCACCTGATTGTTCTCAGTGGTTCTGCCTGGCCAATTAGACCCTCTGTCTCTAGTGAGCAGTGAGAAAGATATAATGCACGCAATTAGTTTATTTAAAACCTCTACATTTTTTTCAGGTCAGTTAACTTGGAACACGGTTATATCTTTGAGGCGTAACACAGATTTCAAAAATGATGTGGTTGCAAAGTTAACTGACGCTGAAAAGAAATGTAAAGTTTTTAAAAAATACACTGTGCAGTTATATCTTTTATTCATTAATATAGTTAACACTGACAATTTCATTAAGTTGCGGGTTAATGTCGCCTGATTGGTTGTGTTGCTTTGTTTTGGCGGGTGACGCATTACGATGTTACCCCGACGCTAGCAGGCTGTG
>CM042163.1:65473798-65493798 GCA_023376005.1 Doryteuthis pealeii
AAGAGGAGATCACCGCAATAATCTCATTTTTCCTACATTAGCCATTCACCAGAGTCAAAACAAATTCGCCAAAACAAATTGTAAAGAATGATACTACAAAACATCTATTATCTTTTAGTATTCCTCTGATTAGCCACTAGAAAAAAAAACACACGAGAATATATATCTTCTATGTCCAGTTTTTATTTCTGTCAAGAGATTCACAAGAAACATAAACTGGAGTGTTATTTGATAATTTTTATTCTTTATGATTGAGTGATAAATATTAATATCACCCCTAAGAAATTGGTACCTCGTTAATTTTATGAAAATTAGTGCTCAATATTTCGAAAACATGTCAAAAAAACATTTATAAAATACACAGATTTTGCCTTTAATATTTTCTATTATGGTAACGAACGAGGGATTTTTAATTCCAATACAAGACATTACAGCAATAATTTAAATACTATTATCGAGCGAAAACAAAGTTTAGCATCAAAATAAACTTGCAAACGGTTTCCGTGAACATTATATATACTATCGTTTTTTTGGGGGGCGGCTTCGGCATGTTAACACATTTCGTTATTTATTTTATGCGACACTTTTTAAACTCATTTTTTTATTTAGCCACACATGATGAACCTGAACAGGCACTACCACTGCCATAAAACGCGGGTCACGAGCAGGACCTGGAAGAAATGGAGATGAAAAGGGGTAACTATCTCCATCAGAATAGTTTATCGTACATAATATCAGGACATAATCACATCTCACAAACGCTTTCCAACACATATATGATAAAATGGTGGGTTCGCGATAAAAACATCATATAGCGGTAGGGCTTGACGTGACTAGCCGTGGATTGGAGGGGACCTCTCCGACCGCCGAGTCTAGAAGTTAGAACGCAACGGAGGGTTTGCAATGTCTGCGATGTCACCCACCTGGGTCCATCGTTAAGCATCATCGGGTCGCCACCCTAACGCACTAGCAGAAGGGCTCTATTTTGGGAAGGCACCGGGTTACACATTTGCAGATGTGTGTTTGGCGTTTCCCGAAGCTCCAATAATATTATATATATATATAATATATATATATATATATATTATATATAAAGTAAAAAGTAAGTCGACGGGCGGCCTAAAGTCGGTATCAGCCAGGGAGTCTCCTTTTCAATAGCGCTAGACCAAGGAGATTGTTTTGGCGTCTGCGGGGAGTGCCACACCTACTAACCCAGTTCATTACTTTACCGCACAGATCCCTGTGCTACTCATACGTTGAGTTGGCGAGGACCGGTAATCGAACTAGGAACCGTGTGTTTCTAGCCGAACGCCTCTACCGCTGAGCTACACACCTTATTAGTAGTGCCAAATTTTTGTTTTTTTCATTTTAAAAAACGAACTAAAATTAATTAAATGGATTATTTAAGGTCAAATTTTTGACTAAGTTAAGAATTAGTATAATAAAGCATCAGTAAAAAAAAGCAAAATATTTTACTCATGTAATTTTTGAATACATTTAAAACAGTTATGTCTCAGTCAATTTTGCTCAAATATATTGTAAACATGGCCATTTCTTATCTATTTACTTCTGGTGTTTACAAAAATGACCTAGAGAAAATGTTACGTAACTTCTACGTGTATAGAGAATCTTTGTTGGTGAAAAACAATTATCAAAATCAGGGTATTATCTGATTTAATAACATTTTCTGTGTTGACTTTTTAATCAACGAATTTTTTTAATTACGGAATCGTTTCAATCAAACTGATTCAATGGAAATAAAATAAAAATTCTTAAAATTAATATTACAATGCTGCCTACGATAGCAGAAATAATGTATATACTTAATCAATATATAGAATTTTCTAAATATGAAACGCCTAAATTTAAGTTTCAGTTTTCATATTTTTAGATTCTAAAAACAAATCACAATTTAATGAAGAAGTCTACTTTAATATTGTTATCTAATAATCTTAATTGAGAAACTCGATTGAAAATGCTAGGCCCCAAACGTTTTAGACAGAACAATATCGATGTCTAATTTTTTCACTGATATTCTAGAAGCTAATCATATACAAAAACAACTTTCTGATTTTTGATAATTTTCGCTACCAAAATAGCTCCCTTAAATTTATTTTCTTATATAACCTCGGTCTTTTGTTTTTTTGTTTTTTTATTTATACTGTAATAAAATATTTCACTGATATTTAGAGCCCGAAAGTAGAGGGTCAAAATTGAATGACCTGAAAAAAAAAGAACATTTTGAAATAATAAGTGATGCATTATAAAGTTCATTTTTGATACATCATCATTGAAATTTCATTAAATCGGATAATTTGTTTAAACCGGGATACATTGATTTGTAAAATACGGAATGACGTCATCTTGGTACTCCCTAATATATATGTATATGTATGTATGAATATATATATAATATATATATATATATATATATAATAATATATATATATATATATTTATTGCATAGATATATCATACGTGTGTAATTTATGATATTGTTTGACAATTAGTTCAGTCGGTGGCCATCAATGTAGCAATTGCGAGGGTCCGGGTTCTATATAATTCCTTGCCAACTCAGCATCTTAAGTTGGTGGTAGACGTGGCGCTCCTCTTAGCAAAAATCAACCTACCTGGTCTAGTGTTGCGAAAAATGGATAGACTCCCTCTCTGTTCGAATGATACTGACAATAGTTCATTATAACGATTTTTATATATTTATATATATTATATATTATAAATATATATATATATATATATAATATATATATGTGTGTGTGTGTGTGTGTGTGTGTGTGTGTATACATATTTATGATTTATATTTATATATGTGCCTAAGCGTTTCTGATATATTATATACATATATATATGTATGTGTGTGTATGTGTGTGAGTGTGCGTGTGTGTAGTACTACTTACATATATCTTCACTATTGTTGCATGAAAATTTGTAGAGTTCCTTTTATAATCTGATCAGATTAGTATTTTGATATGAAAACAAACATCATTATATGAATACATGGTAACTAAGTAATACATAAATACAATGACCCTTTGCTTTTAGTAAACTGATAAATTTATCCCCAGCATAGATCAAAATTCACCCAAAACATATTTCATATGCGTGTAACACGTATCAAATCCATGGGTTTCTTAATTAAATGAATTTTCAGCTTCAGTGACATCAGATATTGCATAATCTGAATAAAAGAATATATAAAATGGAAAATAATATTCTTCCAAATGTATTGGGCGTTTAGTAATAAACACTCTAAATATTAGTTACAACTTGGTTTGATCATTCTTCTGTTTATATTACATACATACAGAGGAGGCATGTGGTGTAATGGTTAAAGTCGTATGACATGGACACGTCGCCCGAGTTCAAAACCTGGACGAAACTGTTGCATTTTCACATACTACTAATAACCTTGTTTAAAGGTATATATCAGTTACCCTCCCTCAGCTATAGGGAAATAGTAGGACAGACTGGGCTATTTAACCTTAACTAGGTAAGCAGTCTGTGAGAAGGAAAACTCTGAACTTAAGCCGTTAAACTCCGCTAAGAAATTGACAAGTGCCGCAGGTTGCCCGTGCAGGAGAACTGGTAAATATATCAAAATGTGTGTTTTTGTGTGGTAAAAGAGAACACAAGGAAGAATATGTAGATTTTTGAAAAGGAAAATAAATCGGAATCTGATGAACATCGAGATTTTCCAAAAGCATTTCGAGTGCCTTCGGCTGTTTCCCCAGTCATTTTACAATTCACTTTTATAAGATGTAAAAAAGGTTATTTTCTTATCGTCTCAAGCCAATTAAATGGCATTTGTTTTTATATTATATAAAGGAAATTGACTTTGGTTATTGAAGCGCTCTAAACCCTTAAAAACATTTTTCTTTAAATCAATACATCATTCCTTGGCCGTTCTTTTACCAAACATGTACTGACGAAATACTCTGCCCTCTCTCTCTCTCTCTCTCTCTCTCTATATATATATATATATATATATATATATATATATTATATATATATTATAATATATAAAGAAACTGAATAGTTCCAGTTTTAAAGAGGCCTCTTTTAAAGATTTTAAGATTTTAATAATAAATTATTAAATATTCCTGATATATATATATATATATATATATATATATATATATATATATATATATATATATATATATATATATATATATAAGCGAGTATAATCAAGGAGAAAATGATAATTCTAACGTCACAATTAATTTTCCATAAAATTAAACCTTATACAAGTTTTTCTATGTGTTTCCTCGTATGTCAACATATTTTCAAAGCGCATGCAGAAGAACATGTTTCTAAATGAAATAAATCATCAAATTAATTAAGGGTCTCCGTTAATTAATCTGATATTTTATTTTATTGTAATCACAATTAAAATTCGAAATGGAAATGTATTTATTTTTAAAAAAACTCCGTGTTTTATTTCCCAATTACCTTTTATTAAATTCATTTATTTATTTTTTATGTTTTTTTAAATCGATGTGTTTTACTCATAAAATATCCCGATGCTTCGTTTACACCGTGTAAAAAAACATTTATACAAAATATATCTCTGTTCTGAAATGTTATACCTGAATTTTTTCCAATCTTTGTTCTTATTAATAGCACAAAGAACTTACCGATAAGATTAAATGACAATTTGGATATATTTTCGACTGTAAATATGATAGAAATTTAATTTAAAAGAAAACTTGACATAAACTAAAGTTTTGTTATACAAATTAAACTAGCCCTTAACTCATTTTATTTTACCTAAATTCCTAAAACATTTGAAAACAATAAACAAGCAAGAATGTTACTACATATCAATATATTATATGATTATTATTGAGTTTCTTCTTTAATATTATAAGTTTCCCAACTGTTCATAAACAAGAATTAATTCAAATTAATGTAGATGACGTTAAATCTATACAATTTCATTTGCTTTTACATCATATCTAAGTTATATTAATTTTTAAACTTATAGCGCATCGAAACCTCCTGGATATGTCTGGAGCCGAAATGTCTGGGTCGAATCGGTTTGCAACCAGTCCTCTGTAAGGCCAGTAAAGGTTTAAGTGGAGAGGAAACGTTACCAATAAAGCTATTACTCACAGAATAGTCTAACTTTATGCAAGACAAAACCAATGTTTAAAATGAAAGAATTTACTCAAATAATATTTTCTATATATATATTGAGAACTCAAGTGTTAAGAATTAACAAAGTTTACGAAGTGTGTATTTTCCTTCTCAAAATGTTCATCAGTGAGTGTCACATTTCTTCATTTATGCTGATTAATTTGTTTAGTGCATATCAACTCCTTATGGATATTTAATGGACCCATTTCTAAATATTTGGTTTATAATCATAACTATTCATATTTTTAATGTTCCATTGCAATTATTTTAAAATCATACTTTTTTATTTGACTATAATAATAATAATAATAATAATAATAATAATAATAATAATAATAATAATATAATAATGTTTTGCATAATTTGCAGTCGGCGTATTTTAAACACAACCGACAGGGCTGTCATTTCTAAAACGTGCCTAAATAATCTATTATTATTTCACTCCTAGCAAGTTTTTCACACCAGCGTTGACTATTGGTCATTCACTGGAGACTGAGTGATAGAAACTCTAATCGCATCTTCATGATACTCTTGAGTATTCTAGTTGATCACAACAATGCTGTTATCTGGATGATTTTGATACATCTTCTAATTTCCAATTCCTTCTGTCTTTTTTCCAAACCCTTTGAGACCGTTCCAAGTGCACCAACTACAATTGGTATCTCCTATAACCTCTCGTTCCACAGTCATTTCAGTTCTCAGGCAAGGTTCAAGTATTTGTCTATTTGTTCGTTCCTTTACGAGTTTTCCCACTGTGAGAACAAGTCTCTTCAGATCTCCAGGAATCTTTGAAATTTTCTAGCAGTGGTGGGGACAGTCTCAATTCTTCCTCCGATTTCCATTTTCTCTTTATTATTATTATTATTATTATTATTATTATTATTATTATTATTATTATTATTATTATTATTATTATTATTATTATCGTTGTTGTTGTTGTTGTTGTTTCAACCATTAATTGTAATGATATGATTATATTTGGTTGTTTGAAAAATAATCGTTTATTTTACCAAACATTTAAATGCAAAAAAAAAAAAAAAAAGAACTTATGATATGTGTTTAATTTTGTAATTGCTATTTTCAATATAATGATTAAAAACAAAACAAAACAAGCCAGGAATATCATTTTAATAATTATTTTGAAATGAATTGTTATTTTAATCTATTTCAATATTTCGCTATCAACACTTTTCTCTAATTAAACGATGTCACAACGGTGCACATTAAATTGACTGACCAAATCTAATCCATCTCATTCCTTACCATATGTGACATTATTCGGACGTTTTCTTTAGCGTAAAGAATATTTTTGTTCTAGTTTTGTTATTTTGTTATTTCTTTTAACAATCGCTAACATTCGACTTTTTATTGCTGTCTGGTTGAAACGACGGAACCAAAGGAATTGGACTCATAATAATAATAATGGGAAATCAATTGATTTTTATCAGTTTCAATATTATCCCCAGTAATGATAATTTCGAATATAATAATGAATATAATATTGAAATAGCGCGAACATATTTTAGGCTTTTCAGATGCATTGATGGACATATTGTTGTAGATGATTGTGTTACACTGATATTATGGGTAGAGGACAGCATTAAATCATTGGATTTCATTGAGCGATTCAACCAGCTGTTCAGATCTGATCACCCATGTTTCCACAAAAAATTGTTCAAGCAAATATACATAATGTAGTGTCTGCAAAATGTTTTGAAAAGATAATATTTTTTGGCATCAGCGGATCTGTTTGTATCTTGGGTGGAGATTAATATCGATATTTTATTGCTATGATAATATTTTATTTGTTCTTATAATTATGAAAGAAACCGATAAAAAAGTTTCATTTCTGACTAGAGATGTCATTTTACTATCAGATTTGCGAAAATTTCAACACGCAATTTATGATTTAACGACTTTTTTTATAAGAAGAAGAATTATGCAATACAGCATATACGATATACTAATGTATTTAATTCCTTTAGTATATCAGATACACTAAGGTATTTAAATATTATATATATAATATATATATATATATATATATATTATATATATATATATATATATATATATATAATATGGGATAGATAGATAGATACCTTATTTTGTAATATAGATTTAAATCTATTTCGATATTTTCTTTGTCTCGTCAGTCCTGTCTTAGCTGTTTGGAAGGTGTGATTTCCTGTTTTCCTTATCTTTAAGAAAATGTCGAAATAGATTAAATTTATACCCAAACCAAGGTATCTATTCATTTATTTATACTGATATGTAAAATATATATACGCAAAATATTTATGTACGATTGAGTTCTCAATTTTGGTTGAATCATACCAAGGAAATACTTGATAACATCGACATTCACACACACATATTTTTAAAAATAAAATCGAAAATGTTTAGGAAACAGGTAAATAAACATCAATTTCCTCACCTATCGTTTTTCCATTGCATTGTCAATAGCCTTCTAATTTCTATTTTATTTTCTTAAATATATATATATATATATATATATATATATAATGCATTAAGCAAGCTATAAAACCCTTATATAAATATATGTATATATAATGTGTATGCGAGTGTAAAGTTTTCATAGTATGTGTTTTTTGTTTGTTTGTTTTTATAAAAATCTGGTTTTAATTTGCTCGGGTCAAACAAATTTGAAAAGCTTATCATAGATATAATTAATTAATGAAGATTAGTCTCAGGGAGCCTCTCTAAACCGGAAACGACCTCCCCCGATCATCTAAAAGAAAAGTAGGTCCGTCGTCATATATCTGAAGTGCGTCAGATAAGGGAATGCCGATATAATTAAGCTATTTTAGCGCGCGCGCACACACACACACACACACCACAGTACGCGTGAGGGTCTCTCTATAAAAATGACCCTGTGCCAAACTTGCTTTCATCGGGGAGGCGAAGTAAATCAGTTCTGTTTAACAGTTCATATTGGGTCAAGAAGGTTAAAATAACTGTGAGAATTAATGTAAAATCCCTTGACAATTTAATTGAATCTGTGATGTTATCACACATTCAATAAATGAAGTTTCAGTCATGAATGAAAACACATTCTAGAGAGACATTGACTAAAATAATTTACCCAAACCCTAAAACCAGTGGATATCAATGTAGAAAACAAAAACATGCAACAAAAATAAATTATTACGAAATGAATAAAATCAATGTTTACATACATGTTCATGTAGATATCTACGCACAAAAACGCACGCACGCGCATTACACACACACGAACGAACTAATTGTATTTATGTTTTACATACTCTAAAAATAAGCATTGTGTATAAATCGTAAATAAATAAAAGCAATGTAGATAGTAAATCAAACCAATTAGGTTGAGGCAGATTGATCAGTAAACTGACTAATCAGAGTTGGATAATAACAGACCACTGAAAGATTTCTAAACTTAGAATTTTCTTTCCCGTTTTTTCCTTTTTTTTTTCTTTTCATTTTTTTTCTTTTTTATATATTCTTTTTAGAATTCTTTAGTCTCCAAATTATTTTAAGCAATATGTTATATGCAAAAGTAAAAATCTGTATCTATTTCAGTATTCCTATAAAGCAAATGCAAAAAACCAAAGATTATCTTGGAAATGAGAAAATTCTCGCTCCTGTAATTGGAAAGGAAACGTTTTAAAAAGGATGACTTGGCAAAAATTCAAAAGCTTTTGTTACAAAATTCGCTTGTTGAACTATTTCCATCTCAAATGATAAATCTTAATGGAGCAGGTTATATGTATTTTTATGCGAGCAAGATGCTCACTGCCAATATTTCGCTCTCTATACATTCGATAAGAAAAGAGAAGAGACCCGGATTTTCCGGTACATACTCACCCCCATATATATATATATATATATATATATATATATATATATATATATATATGAGATTATGTAGGTGTACATTTTATGTAAGATATACCAAATGATACCTGAGATATGAAGCGTACACAATTGCAAATGCATTAGGGTATATATATATACATGTGTACGCCTTGTAAGATATACAAGTGATGAATCTTTTCAAGTATTATGAAATAGGACACAATACTTTACCTTAGTTCGAAGCTTTAATCCGAAAAATTACTGTATTTCTGTTTTACTACAAACGACAACTTTTGTAAGCATTTGAATTTAATCAATGAACGTTTTCGCAAGTCAACTCATCTTTTGTATTTTCTATCATCACTAGAGAGGACACCTGTTACTTGGTACATATACAGAACAACCTCCATACAACTGAAATTCAAAACTGATCATATCTTCTTGCTTTTTTAAAAGCTATTTCAAACAGATTGAATAGAGATCGTTGCAGAAAAGTCTGCAATTAAACACGAAAACTTACATAACGATCACTCACTCACACTCACCCACACAAACACACACACAGAGAACACACACTCACACACAGAACACACACACGCGCACATATATATATATATATATATATATATATATATATATAATAGTAATTGGTAATTTGCTTGAACCATTGTTAAGTATGTTATTATATATCAATGATTGGAAGGCAATTACAATGCATATAAAATAAAAACAAAAATATGTTTTTAGTCTTATCGATTTCAAAGTAAACTTTATCTTCATATTGATATTTGTATTTTCGCTTTATAAAAACGTATGTATATATTTGTATATATGTACGAAGTAAGCTGAAAAAATCTAACACTGGTTATTTCTCTCAAAGTTTCTTCCATTTTTCATCAACATGTTTTGTTTTTTTTCATATTCGAATGAATTATTTTTCATTTAAACAAATGAAGCAAAATAAAGAAAAAGCCTTATACAAACTATAAGAATATGCAGCCAAGATATAGGGATGGAGTTCGCATGTTAGTGATAAAGAAGGGAAAAATGAAACAGCAAAGGAACAGAACTACAGAATCGAGAAGTTTGGCCCACTTGAGAAAAGGGTAACGATAAAGTATCTGGGAATTTAGAAAGCCCAGAAGATGCAATTCGAAACAAGACAGAGAAATGACACAAGTAAGGAGGAAGGATACCTGCAGAAGAAGCAGAAAGTCCTAGAAACAAGTTATGATAGCAGAAACCTTGTCGCGGATAAACACATCAGCCCCCCCCCTTCTCGTAAGATACTCAGGAAAGAGTGGCAGATTGATCAAAAGACAAACAAACTCATGACCATGCACAAAACATTACACATAAAGACGACCTGACAGACCTATGCTGCCCAGAGATAAAAGGAGGGAGGGATCGATGCGCAAACCATTGAAGATAGTGTAGATACGACAATCCAGAACTCGTCGAATCACTGATAAAAAATAAGGAACGATTAATTGTTAGCGACAGGAAAAGCAATTGGCAAGCATACTGACGAAGAGAAATACATCAAAAAATAAAAAAAAAAAACGAAATCGGAAAGAAAAAAAAAATAACTTACATGGTCTTCAAGTGTCAAACTCAAGGATATCACATCAGTAAGACATGGGCTGGTTTAAGAAAAGATAATATCGGGAGAAGAAACCAAATCGCTTTTAATCAATCGCACTAAGACAATGAACATAAGAACAAACAATATAAAAGGCAAAATAGATAAGACGCCAGAAAAAATACAAAGTGCCTGATGTATTGGAGACAGAGAACCGAAATGGTTTATCATATAATAAGCGAATGCAGAAACCAAGCACAAAGAGAGTACAATGACTATCGCGACTTTCTTTAAAAAGGTAATCCACTGGGCTTAATGAAGAAATATAATTTTCACCATAATTTCAAATGGGCAATATGCACAAGCCGGAAATGTCCTGGAAAATGAAACAACATATAAAATTCTTCTGGGACTTCGAGGTACAGACGATCATCTTATTCCTGGTCCAAGGAAACCGGACCTCAGTATTGATCGACCAGATGGAGCCTGTCGTCTCAGTAGATTTTGCCGTCCTCGGCGCGACCACCGACTGAAATGAAAGAAAGCGAAAAAGATAAACAAATACTTGGCCTTCCCAGAAGAACTGACGAAACTGTGGAACAAGGATGAAGATGAAGGTTTGAACTCAATTGTAATTGGTGCCAGAAGTTTTTTCAAGTTTTTATTCATAGTAAATTGTAATATTAAAGTTTTTAAAGATTTTATTCATAGTAAATTGTAATATTAAAGTTTTTAAAGATTTTATTCATTTTAATAGAAAAAAATTTGGCTAAAAAAGTTTGTCCGTTACACCCATCCGTACTTAGATGCATAACCGTAAGAGGGTAATAATATGTATTTCTTTCTCTCTAAATCGCGGCCTGAAAATTACCCTTTCGCACGTAATATGGATAGGTTTGTTTATTTTTTAAGATAACGATGTATTTTTTCCCAGTCGGATAATTTGATCTTTGAATTAACTATTTTTCTTTGTAACAACCCTGTACGATCTTCTTTTTTTTTACGAGATTTTTGATAAACAAAGTTCGGAAATATCTATTTCCGTTTTATTCAAGATGGCCTAAACGGTTTGGTGGTATCTAAAGAATTATAATGGTATTTTTCCCGAACTTCCTTAAGTGGGTTTTTCAAAAACCTAAACGAACTGTTATTTTTAGTGTGGCCGTGACGATTGCACTAATCTATCATTTTCATCATAAAAAGAAGGTAAACTTTTTCTTTCTTTTTAAAACGGCGTTTTAAAAACATTGTTTTTCGTTCATAATTTTCATTATTTTCCTAAGCTGAAATTTTTTTAAAATCATCAGGACTTTTTAAAATGTTTTTTCTTTCGAATGCACAAAAAAATTTTCTAGATAATATTTCAAGATAAAAAAAAAAAAAGAATATCTTAAAAATCCTTGAAAACAAATAAAATCGGTTATTGAATATGCACAAGACAAAAAGTTAAATTAGTGTTATCCATACTTTTACTAGTTGATCGTAAAAGGGAAATAATTTGTAAGTTTTCGGTCTATATTACGGTTTGAAAATTACCCTTTCGCATGTAATACGGGCAGGTTTGTTTATTTTTTAAGATAACGATGTAATTTCTCCCAATCGGATAATTTGATCTTTGAATTAACTATTTTTCTTTGTAACAATCCTGTACGATCTTCTTTTTACGAGATTTTTGATAAACAAAGTTCGGAAATATCTATTTCCGTTTTATTCAAAAACGCAAACTCACTCTCTGACTATTAAAATTGAAAGTAAAAAGTTCTTTTTTTTTTAAGACGAGAAGTATTTGACACCCAGTGAGAATCAATCTCACTAAATCAAAAAATAAATGACTACTACTCCTTTTTTTAATGATGACATAATTATCAAATTCTGCATTTTTTTACTCCATTTTCACTATTAAAAATGAAAGTAACAAGTTTTCTTATTTTTTTCAAAAACAAGAAGTATTTGGCACTCAGTGAGAATCAATCTCACTAAATCAAAAATAAATAATTACTCATACTTTTTTTATGATGACATAATTAGCAAGTTCTGCTTTATTTATTTTTTATTACATTTTCACTATTTAAAATGAAAGTAACATGTTTTCTTTTTTTTTACAAAACAAGAAATATTTGACACCGAGTGAGAATCAATCTCACTAAATCAAAAAATAAATAACTACTCCTACTTTTTTTTGATGACATAATTAGCAAGTTCTGATTGATTTATTTTTAGTATATTTTCACTACCTATACACAAAATGGGCCTAAAATGCGTATTTGACAAAATGACTTTATACCTCCCTCCCCACCCCTAGGGAAAATAATTAACCAAAAATCAGGAAATTATCGGATTTTAATGAAATTTTCAGTGTTTATGTATCAATGAATGATCTTTATAATGCATTAATTATTTTATTTCAAAACTTTCTCAATTTTTTCAGGTCACTTATTTTTAACCCCCCCCCCCCTTATGTTGGGGGCGTAACTTTTTTTTTTCAAGTTGGTATTTTAGTTTTCCAATTACAGTAAATAAAGAGATAAAAGACCTAAGTTATGAATAGAAAAAAAAATTACGGTGGCTTTTCTATGAGAGAATAAGTACCGAAAATCGAAAAATAAAATGTAAAAATGTAATAATTAATTTTTTGGAGATTTCTTTTTTACTCATTTCGATAATTATTTAATTGGCTATTATTTTATAAAAGAAAAAATTATACATCGATATTTATTTCTGCTTAAAAAGTGGAGGGGGTACATTTTCAATTGAGTTTTTCTTCAAAACGTACACTTTGTTTGACTAAAATAAGTTTTGCATTAAATAGATATTTATTTTTAGAATCTAAAAATTTAACATTCTAAACTTAACATCAGGCTTTTCATATTTTAAATGAATTTTATATATTCATTTTTCATTGCAAAAATACTAAATTAAAGTTTTGAAATAAAATAACTAATGCATTATAAAATTCATTAATTGATAAATCAATACTGAAAATTTCTTTAAAATCGGATAATTACCTGGTTTTTGGTAAATTTTTCCATCCCAAATGTTATGTTAAAATTGTAAACAAGCGCCTAAAACCATTGAAAAAGAGGCTGAATGACGGATCGCGTCGAAATTGACCAAAACAAATCGTTCTAAATCTATTAAAAATAAACTGCATATGTAATGATATTTTTCTTTTTTTAATGATGGTTATTATGTTACTACTTATCATTTTAGACAAAAGTTTGACCTTAAATAATAGATTCAATTAATTTTAATTAGTTTTTAAGAAGCTAGCAGACGACAAATTTGGGTAACCCTAATTTTCACTATTTAAAATGAAAGTAACAAGTTTTCTTATTTTTTCAAAACAAGAAGTATTTGACACCCAGTGAGAATCAATCTCACTAAATCAAAAAATAAATGACTACTCCTACTTTCTTATGATGACATAATTAGGAAGTTCTGCTTTATTTATTTTTAGTACATTTTCACTATTTAAAATGAAAGTAAGTTTTCTTTTTTTTTCAAGGCCAGAAGTATTTGACACCCAGTGAGAATCAATCTCACTGAATCAAAAAATAAATGATTACTCCTACTTTTTTAATGATGACATAACACTGGTTTACAAAGAATTTGAGGCAAGCACAAAAATAGCTGTTTTAACCTAATTTGGGGGTGCTGAATTCAGATTTGAAATCTGTTTTTACTCATCACCTCTAGTTTTTTTTAGATATGCATACTGTACATTTTGTACACATACTGTACATAAAAGCGTATATGCATTCAGGGTTAATTTCTAATATTGTGTGACTTATGTCTTCTTTTTTAGTTATTATGCAATAAATGTAAGTGATAGCATTACATTATATATATATAGCTATATATGAAGACGGATTTTGGCAGTTAAGCGTAGCCAACACATCTCAATCAACAGCAAACACAGCATCAAGGAGAATTGACATGAATAAGGTGCTTCTTCCTCCTCTTCACATCAAGCTTGGTTTGATGAAGAATTTCGTGAAGGCCATGGACAAAAATGGTGCTGCCTTCCAACACATGTGTACCGTGTTCCCATGTCTCAGTGCTGCTAAGCTCAAAGAGGGCATCTTTGTCGGACCTCAGATCTGAGAAGTGCTGAAGGATACTGATTTTGAGGAGCTTCTTACCTTGAAGGAACTGAGAGCATGGGAAGCATTTAAGTCAGTCTGTAGTGGCTTCCTTGGTAACACACACATACCAAATTACCAAGCCTGTATTGAGAAGTTGCTAAAGACTTATGAGGATATGAGATGCCAAATGTCACTCAAAGTTCATTTTCTCCATTCCCACCTCAACTTATTCCCTCCAAACCTTGGAGCAGTGAGTGATGAGCAAGGAGAAAGATTCCACCAAGACATTACGAAGATGGAGAGCAACTACCAAGGCAAGTGGAACCCCGGCATGATGGAAGACTTCTGCTGGATGCTCTTCCGTGACATCCCAGAGGCAAAATACAGCAGATCATCTAAGAAAACACACTTCTAACTATCTGTGGTACTATGAATTGTGTACATTGTGTCATCCAAGTATATTTATTCCGTCAATGTTCTTTATCTATCCTGTTTTATTTGTAATAAGCTGCTGTAACTGTTGAAATTGTAGAGTAGTACGACGGAATAGATATTGGACCAGGACGCCCTTGGACAGTCACCAGCAGTCACCTGCAATAATAGACTACCATGCATGTGCAAGGCATGGGAGGGAACTAATATAAGCAGGCTTCCTCCTCGAAGCTGGCAGTTTGCGTTTCGTCGTAGAACTCATTACAGAAATAAGCATGTATATACTCTGTATATACTAAAATGAGACTATTTAAAACACAGAAAATTAGAGGGGATAGAGCAAAACTGTTTATAAATTTGAATTCAGCACACCCAAATTAGTAAAAAACACCTATTCACATTCTTGCCTCAAACAAAAAATATTATTTTGTAAACCAGTGTAATTAGCAAGTTCTGCTTTATCTTTATTACTACATTTTCACTATTTAAAATGAAAGTAACAAGTTTTTTTGTTTTTTTTTCAAGATGAGAAGTATTTGACACCCAGTGAGAATCAATCTCACTAAATAAAAAAATAAATGACTACTACTCCTTTTTTTATGATGACATAATTAGCAAGTTCTGCTTTTTTTTTTATTTATAGAAAAAAAAGTATAGCGAATCCGTGTCATTTTCAAGTAAGTCATATTTTGTATCTATTTCAATGTCTTCACTTTTATTATTGTACAATAGGGTAGGCTGTTTTTTTTTTTTGTTTCAAATTCTCTTTGTGGTTAATTGTTTTATTATCGAAGCTTATTCTGGATATACATATACACACAACTGCCCTTTATATATGTATAGATTATACTTTGAGCTCTCTTAGGGATTTATAAAAATCCTTGTATGAATCTATAAGTTTGAACCTAAATGTGCATACAGTAAGTATGAACAGTGAGATTTTGATGATCCCAAATAGAATCATCCCTTACTTACCGGTCAATAGGATTATTTTACATATGTAGTGATTGCCATTTCTTCACAGAAGAAGGCCATTTCTACAAGTAGTTCGTTTGTGAGCATGCAGAGGGTCCACTGGTCCAAATTTGTTTTTATGTTCCCCTGTCACAAATGAACCCCTTTCTCAGCTTCCTCTCGCATGCGACCATACGTGACTGAGAAGCCCAGTCCTCGACAGGCAGGCCCCTGCTACACAGGTCACATATATGATCAGTCTTAAATGTGGGAAATGTGTCTATGTAATCCGTCATGTGCCACTAACGTAGAGACCGCTTCAGGATAGGGTGGTCAAGCCACCTTACCTCAAATCCTTACAGCTACCATCAGTCTGCCTTTCCAAAAGAATGTGTACCTGGCCCCCATTTCTGTCAATTTGTCTTCATCGCTGAAACGGTCTTCCGAAAGGGTCGTGATGTCTACTCCATATCGAGAGTTCTTTGCCACGATACCAGGTCGTCGTTTCGCAATCCCTCAAGACCGAGATGTCCGAGCATTCCAGGTGGCTATTATTAGCCTAGGTTTTTTGTTGTAGTGCTTTCTTGTGTCCAACCTGCTAATGTGAACAGCTGCAGGTTGTTGGCCAGTTTGATAGGGGAACAGGCATTTGTTAAGGTCACCTTTTCTATACCCTAGCAGTGCTACCCACGGGGCTGCTCAGTCACTCACAACCTCACCACGGGTAGATTAATAGGGGAACAGGCATTTGTTAAGGTCATCTTTTCTATACCCTAGCAGTGCTACCCATTGGGGCAGCCTAATGTCAGTATGAGTCATACAATGAGAGAGTCTATACATTTTTCACTAGCACTAGACGAAGGAGATTATTTTAGAGTCTGATTTGGAGTGTCACACCTAACAACAGCTCCTCACTTTACCGCACAGATCCCTATGCTACTCATACGCAGAGTTGACGGAGGCTGGTATTGAACCAGGAACATTCTGATTCCTAGCCAGACACTCTACCAACTGACCTAAACAGGCCCTTTGCCTGCCCACTAACAAAACCCCTAGATAACATGAAAATATAAACATTTTTGTAGTACAACATAAAAAGATAAACCAGTGTTGTTGTTTTTTTGGTGGGGAGTCGCATGCGAGAAGAAACTGAAAAAGGGGTTCATTTGTGACAGGGGAACATAAAAACAAATTTGGACCAGTGGGCCCTCTGCATGCTCACAAACGAGCTACTTGTAGAAATGGCCTTCTTCTGTGAAGAAATGGCAATCACCATATATGTAATTGATTTTTAGAGTCAGATTTCTACCAAAAGAACAACCCCTCCCATCAATCGGTGAGTCACATCAAGCCCTAGCACCAATATGATTGTCCCAACCTTATTGCTCATATAAGGCAAACCGCAACTCTTTTTATCATATATGTGCTAGAAGGCCGTACCTAAGGGTCTGGGGTGTCCTGAATATGATGTTAAACTCTATCTGATAGTAAAGTTCCAATTCTGGACCTCTGGAGAATGTGGAGTTCCTCTTTATTACCATTGCTCACAAGTCCACTCTGACCTGGAGTAATATTACCTGTTAGGTTTGGTTTTCCTTTGGTTTGTTTTACGGCATATCAACCTCGGTGGGTCATTTAATGCTGACAAAGTTGTGAAATAAATTCATTCTTAATGCATAATACAATTTTGTTTATCAACTCATGTTTTTCTATTTAACCCATAGATGGGACCCAAACAGGTACTACCATTCCTAGTCAGAGTGGACCAGGGAGCAATGTTGATGAAGGGGTGCTCCACATTCCCCAAACCTCTAAAACTGGAACCTCACCATCAGATAGAGTTTAACGTCATTCCCAGGACATGTAGACCCTCAGTCACCGCCTTCTAGCACCCATATGATAAAAAGGGGTTGGGGGGTTGCCATAAGGGCAATAGGGTTGGGGAAATCATATAGGTGCTAGGCCTTGACGTGTCCGTCTAGCCCAAGATAGGGCCAAAGTGGAGTATTGCAAGTCATGAACTGCTCATCCACCTGGGCTCTATCCTTAAGCATCACGGGTCGCCACCCCCGGCCAACAGGTGGCCCCATTGTGGGAGTCTTACCCCTCTGCAGAGGTGCAGTCGGTGTATTCTAACACCCCAGCCAACAGGGCGGTTACCTGTTAGGGTTCTTTACGCAGTTTCAATCACAAGTTTATCTATTTAAACACTTGGTTGGATGGCTGGTTGGATTTTACGACATGTCAACCCTTGCAGGTTTATTTCATGCCGAAGACGTTTTTTTATTCATACTTGATGGGTATAATTTTTTTTAAAACCTCAATTTTTTCAAATTCATTTGTTGTCGGGGGCGGGGGGAGGCATAATGGATTAATGGTATTTCACTTTACTTTAATGGTGGGGGGGGGATTGATTTTTAGAGGAAAAATAAAACTGTGCAGTATACACAGCAGTCTATGGTCTGAAGAATAACAATTTTAGCATACTGATATTTGTGATGAGGACCATGAAGTACAAAACAAGTCATTTGGTTATTTTTAACACTGAATGATTTTATCAAAATACCAAATGAATAAGAAAACTAAAGATTTTAATTAACCGTTGTCTTCATTTCCTGATAGCATCATCTTATTATAATGGAGATTGTCTGTTTTTCTGTCTGTAACCGAAACTATATTACTACTCAAGTTACAATTCCCTTAGTTATTGACATCGCATTCTCAATGATTTTATTTTTTATCTAAACCTCAATTATTAATAAAATTGTTTTACATTATTATTACTGTTAACCATATCTACATACTAACAACATGCAATTATATTTATATATACAACAAAATAGCGGTTTACAGTTTGAACGGGAAGGCTAATTTGCATATTGATATTAAAAATGTGATTTTAATAAATATGTGCTTAGTATTATTGATTTCTAACTGTTTGGTTTTATTTTAATGAATATAAGCAACAATCTCTTCAATGAATCTTAAATGAAATTCATTGACAAGAAGAAATAACTGTAATTTTATTCTTTACTTCCTCTTTTAAGTAAATACTTAAATTAGAAAAAATAACAATGAAAGACGAGAGTGATGGAAGAGAAAGTTTCAGTTGTTCTATCTTTCGATTATACTCCCTCTGTTTCAAATCTTTTTTTATCTGCATTTCCCATTTAGTTTCATTAGCCTTTCTAATTTAATACAATATTTTATTACATTAAAACTTAAATACTTGCACCCGGAGGGTGCATATATTTGCTAGTTTACAATAACAAGGACAGATTAAATTTCAGATTAATTGCATTTGTAAAAGTAAAAGTCGTCGGGGTGGCCTAAAGTCAGTATCAGTCAGACAGTGAGGGAGTCTATTCTCTTTTTACTAGTGCTAGACCAAGGAGATTGTTTTTGCTTCTGAGGTGGAGCGCCACACCTACCATCAGCACCTTACTTTACCACACAGATCCCTGTGCTACTCATACGCCGAGTTGGTGAGGGCTGGTATCAAACCCGGAACCTTGTTGTTCCTAGGCTGAGTACAAATGTTATATAGTCATATATACCCTCATCATACGTCGGTTATATAAATCGTAAAGAATTGAATACCCAACAAGAATGAATAAAACAAAAACATCTTCAGCATAAAATAACCCAACAAGGGTTGACATGCCATAAAATCCAACCAGTCAACCAACCAAGCTCTAGGGTGTGTGGATTACCCCTTCATTACCATTACTCTCAGGTCCACCCTGACCTGGAGTGGTAGAACCTGTCAGGGTCATATCTATGGTTTAAATAGGTTAAAAAAAGGATTTTAGAAATATGTTTAAAAATGAGTGTAAAATATGAATACCCAACAAGAATGAATAAAACAAAAATGTCTTCAGTATAAAATAAGCCAACAAGGGTTGACATGCCATAAAAACCAGCCAACCAACCAACCAACT
>CM042163.1:65496298-65536103 GCA_023376005.1 Doryteuthis pealeii
CCTTAGATTTAATCTAACCTGACCATCCTCATCCTCTTCAAATGCAACAAAGGAAGTTGAAAATGAATGATAGTATCTATCATTTACTTAAACGTGGTATAAACAGATATAGGTAATTTTCACCTTTAGTTGTTTAAATTCCTGGCATAAAATTGTGCATGGGCATTATCTGAAATGAACTTAATTGTTATTAAGAACACATTTTATGATATTTTTGTGTTAAAACATGCAGTTGTATTGTTCTCAAAAAAGTTTCTAAGATTTGTTTATTTCGCACGGAGACTTTCAAAATGGCTACTGGCTTGTTTCAAAGTGAAAGTCAGTTGGCTAAATTCCTAGCATAAAATTATTTGAAATTAACTTAATTGTTATTAAAAACACATTTTATAATATTTTTGTGTTAAAGCATGCAGTTGTATTGTTTTCGAAAAAAGTTTCTAACATTTGTTTATTTCGCACGGACACTTTCAAAATAGCTACCGGCTTGTTTCAAAGTGAAAGTCAAAGGAGGTTACTCTAATTGCCTTATTTTGCTAGGAATTTAGCCAATGAAAATTACCCATATATATTCAGAGATGCTGATAGGTACATGTCCTTCATCTTTGATGCATAAAAATCTAAAAGGACGCAGAAAAATCGTATCCATGCGTCTCTGTGTTTTTTTTCTCCTCCCACCATTTCCAGCTAACTGTAAATACATTTTAATATTTTCTTAGAAACAAATTACACTGTATGGGGTACAAGGAAGGGGTTAGATGGCTTTAGTTCTTCATAGATAAAAACTCTACAATTTATCAAGAAACTTTAGTTGGGACTCATCAAATTTTGTGGGGACTTATTCAAATCAAATCTGTGCATCCCAGGATGCACTAAATTAAAAAAAAACTATCAGCATCACTGTATACTGAACAAATCCCAACAAAGGGTTATAAAAAATAGTCTTTATTGTTATCATGCCTCCTAGCTGACGTCTTATGTCCTATCCAAGGTGCATGAGGTGGTCTTAGTTACGTGTAGATTAACACTTCTGACAAAAAAGTACAAGTAACTGTGTGTAGAGTTAAAGAGTTTTATTCATGTAGGAATTGGTAAAAAGCGTGTTGCCAAGAAGAATCTTTTAGGGAATGGAGAGGAAACTAGAGACGTCTACTCAGAAGATGTAGAATTCGGAAAAATAAAATTCCGCTTACTCACGAAGCCAGAAGTTGCCGGTGTAATAACAAAAACGTACACTAAGTACGAAGATATCTAGTAACAGGTCTAAGGGGGAGAACTCGTATGGGCAGTTTCTCACAGGACGAGCCAAGACAATTGTTGAAAAAAGAGGATACATGAATATCCTAAGAGTTTTTGTAGATAGTCTAAAATTATTAATAGTGAATGAATGTTGTCATTTACTGCGTACTTGGAAAAAAGATGCAACTAGGTGCATGGAGCCTCTATGAAACTATAGAGTCTAGAACAGAGTTTTTCAACCGGTGTGCTGCAGCACACTAGTTTACCGTGAAGCTTCCATGGGTGTGCTGTGAGTATTGAAGATGGTTGATCATCCTCTTATATTTTTATTCTATTACTTTAATATTTTTTGTTTTAATTGATTAAAAATATACCTTTAGAAATAAAGTTATGTGGTTACAGTTGAAGCACATTTTCACTATTCCTTTTCTTTTAAAATTTGAATGATAAAATAATTATATGTTTATATACTGATGGTGTACCTCAATCAATTTATTGCCCAGCTCGCTGTGCCGTGAGATGGAAAAGGTTGAAAAACTCTGGTATAGAAGGTATTGTGTACTGGTACACTGAATGCTTGTATCTGGGGGGCTAATGTGGGCCATCCTGCGAGGATTGAAATTGCTTTTCAGTAGTGTTGGATTGTCTTCCCTTTGGCTGGAGGAGTTATCTTCCCTCTGGACGCTTGTTTCTCACCACCAGGGGGTTTTGCTATTTAAGCAGGCAAGTGCCAGTTTTGAATCCTCTCCTCTCTTGCTTCTCGGGAATTGACAACTATGGGTTAGACACTTGTCTACACACTCCCTGTGTGGGTGTTCTCACCCCTCACACCATGTTTGTTTGCGTGTGAGTATGTGTATGCACATGTGTGTGTATGTGTGTTTGTGTGTGTGTGTGTGTGTGTGCATAAAGATTGTGAGAAGAGAGAGAGAGAGAGAGAGAGAGAGAGAGAGAGTAATTATATAATACAGAATCAATAATTGAAAATGGATTAGAAAACAAAAGTTCTTTTTTATCTCCAAGCCAAAGAGAAATGAGTTTAATCTAAAAGAAGAAAAAAAAAATCCCATTTGCATTAAATTTACCAATTACCCAAATGTCCATGATAAAATTGGAAGGGTTCTCCTACTGAGGGGGAAACAAATTTTCTATTAATTATAAGATCCCTTTTGGTACTAAATCAAACAGAAAACCCCTAATGTCAATAACCGGGGCCTGAATTGGTGAATGTAGCTAACACAAATCTGAAAAATACACAAATGATTTTCCATCTGCAATTAGAATTTTCACTTGTTGCCAGCTTGGTTTAATGGCATATAAATACTCATGGATTATTTATTGCCAAATATTTTATGCATACATATATATATATATATCACTTTAGCATTAATTCCGTTTTATCGTAAACTTTAGAAAATGACTCACACTGGCATTAGTAAGTGACTTTGTTATGGACTCTCCATAAACCCTCATTACTTCTATGTCTAGATATATCTACTTTCTATCTTATCCCTTTCATGTGTCATTCACACGTACATTATGTATTTTTGTCACATACATGTATTCTATGTTATAAATGTTTCTCCATGTGCTTATATTAAAGTCCATATTATGTTTAACACCCTTGTCGGAGTTGTTTGTTTCAACCAATTATAATTGATATTATAACTATGAACCCAACAGTAGTAATGGATATGCAAGACTAGCTCGCTAACCATTACACCACGATAGGATTTCAATTTCACTTTTGTTAATTTAGTTTGTAAATTATTGTTAAAGTTAATATTCAGGCCAAACAAAGAAAAAACAATTCAAACATAAAGTGAACACCATTGCTTTTTTCTTCTTAAATTCTGTTTAAAATTTCAGATGATGAACTAGTACCAGTTAGGGCCCCAGATGGCGCCACCTTCGAAAGAAACCAAATTTCCTTAAGACCAAATGGTAAGTCAGTTCATATATACATATTTACCCAACCATACCACATGAATAGGGTGCGATACAAGGTCAATTTCTTAAGCAGGGGTTAACAGGTTTGAATTGTTTTCCTTCTCCTAGGCTGGTTGCCTTTCCCTAGAGAAAGGAATGCATCCACCTATTCTCCCTCCAATTAACAGTAAATATTAGAACAGACGGGGATCATTAACTTTGGTATTTTCAAACATAAATATACCTCTAACAGAACAAAAACAAAATGAAGTAGGAATAGAAATATCATTTGGTTCAACCCACCATACAATAAAGATATAAAAACAAATGTTTGAGGCTCTTAAACCTTGGTATGGCAACCAGACTAGGAAAAAGAAAACTGAATTCAAACCAGTTGTACTCTATTCAAAAATTGATCTTGTGTCACATCATGCTTGTAAAAACATATGTTGATAAGTAATAGTTGGTTGAATATATCATTTCCTTTTAGGGTATAAATATAAGAACAGTTCACAATAAAGGGGTTACAAAGATATTTTATTGCCTGAGCAGACTTAGTAGAAGAGAATACAGACATTACAGAAGATACAATGAAGAGTGTATGCATAGTTGTATAAGACAAATATCCTAATAGGAAAATAGTCTTTTATTAGATAAAACAGCCTGCCAATTTTCTCATAAATTTATGAATATTGATTCAAAGTTCATAAAATTTTCGTAAAAATTAATATAATGTAACTAGAAGTCAGCACATAATCAATGTTTTTATTTTTGTTTACATTTTGGAAAACAACATATATATTTAGGGTAAAAAACGTGCTAAATAATTCATAGGTAGCCTATGAATTATGTATGAAGTGTAGTTAGATTTTGAATCAAAGTTCATTGAAGATTCAGTAATTCATGAGGAAGTGGGTCCCGGTCCCCGTCCTCTGAAATTGCTGCCCAGTGAATTTTAAAATAACGACCCCAGCTACGTCATCGCGGCGGTGTTACTTGAAAGAAAACAACCAACTTAGGGCGTTAAATGTATTTTTTGGGGGTGGGGAGGATTCTCTTTTTTGTCTTAATTCTTGTTTATTTCTAGAAATTTGTCGTAATTCGTGTTTACTCATCGTAATTTGTCGTAATTCTGGTTTATTTATCGTAATAAATTTTATTACAATAAATTACGATAAATAAACCAGAATTACGACAAATTACGATAAATAAACACGAATTACGACAAATTTCTATAAATAAACAAGAATTAAGACAAAAAAGAGAAGCCCCCCCCCTAAAATACATTTAACGCCCTAAGTTGGTTGTTGTCTTTCGAGTAACACCGCCACGATGACGTAGCTGGGGTCGTTATTTTAAAATTCACCGGGCAGCAATTTCGGAGGCAGGGGACCGGGACCCACTTCCTCATAAATTACTGAAGATTCAAATAACGAGGTTAAATGGAAAGTTACTGTTAGCCAGGAAAGTTATTGACACCATTTAACCTCTCGCTTACGTATAAGCCGACTTCTGATTGGCTGAAAGAAGGCATGAGAACAGAAATTAAGTTAGTTAAGCAGTTACTTAGTCAAAAGGAACGGACACAGGGATCCCTCGCTCTAAGATGCCAACTTCTCACTGCACGGTTAAACACTTTTGGGCTGGGTTTTTCTTCATAAAAAACAATGAAGTCTTTATTATTAATTATTAAACAAGAAATGAGTAGACACCCAACTCAGAGAAGAAATCAGCCCACCAAAGAAAAAATCAGCCCTGAGAATATGCCAGGAACATGTTTAAAACCACATCAGTTTTGCTTGTAATTTTAAAACATAAATGTTACTTCTTTCTCCAACTTAAAAATTGTTACCGAGAATTTGCAATAAATTGTGTAAATTTTTGCAGTTGAATATTTGAAATAAATGTCTTTAATGTTTTTAAATGATTTTCTAAAAAAATCCACATTGCTTCAGTGGGTTTATTTCATTTCTTTTATTAATTTAATTAGAAAGAACTACAAAAATTCTTGATGGGACAAATTCCCTCCAAAATTCAAAAATGCTTCTAGTCTGGAGTGAAAGTCAAGGTCAAAGTAAAATTAAATTAAATTTAATAGAACTCACAGGGGCTATTACATTATGGGATGTCAACAGATATTAGTCCCTACATAGTTATTTCCCCTTACACTGTCCACATAAAAAGGGTGAATTTCCGGGTCTCTTTAAAAGGTGAAAATGTTTCAGAAGAGGTAGAAGTGCTGCTTGGGAATTTTATTGGAGTTTGGCTGCTGCCTATTGTTTATGATATATAATTATTAGTAGTAATATGATATATAATTATCAATATATATACGATATATAATTATCAATATATATACAATATATAATTATCAATATATATACAATATATAATTATCAATATATATACAATATATAATTATTAATATATATACGATATATAATTATCAATATATATACAATATATAATTATCAATATATATACGATATATAATTATCAATATATATATGATATATAATTATCAATATATATACGATATATAATTATCAAGAAATAAAGAATTGTAACGAGACTGAAAGGCAGCCCTATGAACAAGCGGATTCCCAGCCCCCACAAACAAAGCGCGTCAGGATATGTTTGGCCTGTGGCGAGCGGCTACGGATACTCGAACTCGCTCTCGTAGCTGAGGTATTGTTTGTAGAGACCCAAATAAAGTATATCGGAATTTGCATAAGCACATTCGAACGAGCAGAAATAAAGACGGACTGTCGCTGACAGTGAGAGTGAGGAAGAAAGTTTTTGGACGGCAAGGAAATCTGACGACTGCTATTTGATGTGAGAGTGGCATATTCAGTTGGGAAAGGAATTGCATTTCGTTTGCGGGAGAGACTTTTCAAAGGACTGATGTTGCCTTGAATTTTTGGATCCCCTTCAAAAGAACAATATATATATATATATATACGATATATAATTATTAATATATTATTTATAGTAGGGACAAATGTTATTGCTTGGGGATTTGAACCATATAACCTTAAGGCACCACTTCTATGATTTCGACTTGTGGGGACACTTTTCTCATTTACACCGTAAACATCTGGTTGTTTGTTAGGGGTTAGGGTTAGGGGTTAGTTTTATAATCTAAAAAAAAAACCTCTAAAAATAGTCTGTAAACAATTAACCGGATTCTGACGGTTTAAATGGAAAAAATGTCCCCACGAATTGAAACCTTAAGGTAATATGGTCCGGGGATTTTATAGCGATTTGTTATTTTATTAGGGATCTGTTTAAGTCTATTGTTTGGTTGCTATTCATAGTTTGGTTAAAAGGACAGATGCTGTTTATTTATATATTTTTTTATTTGGGGCCTTTTTAAAGTTTATTGTTTGATTATTTTTTTTTTTTTTTGTTTATATATATTTTTATCAGTGGGACTTGTTTGCTTTTTATTGTTTACAGTTTTGTTCCTTTAATTTTATCATTTCTTTTTTCCAGTTTTATTTTTTTGTAGTGCTATTTATTATATACATCTATATATATATCTATCTATATATATATATATATGCCATCTACTGGCAAACATGGAAGGTATTTATCTCTCAAGCCCTCTAACATCAAATAGGGGAACCATGGCCAGTTAGGAATGTAATCCTTACTTATACAACCATACACAGAAAATTCTTATACAACTGCTTGCTATGCCGCCTTGTGCCTACTGGCAGACACGTAAGGTATTTACCTCTCAGGCCCCCCAACATCAAATAGGGGAACCATGATTTAGGAATGTAATCCTTACTCATACAACCATACACAAATTTTTATACAACTGCTTGCTATGCCACCTTGTGCCTACTGGCAGACATGGAAGGTATTTACCTCTCAGGCCCTCTAACATCAAATAGGGGAACAATGATTTAGGAATGTAATCCCTACTCATACAACCATACACAGAAATTCTTATACAACTGCTTGCTATGCCACCTTGTACCTACTGGCAGACACAGAAGGTATTTACCTATCAGGCCCTCTAACATCAAATAGGGGAACCATGATTTAGGAATGTAATCCTTACTCATACAACCATACACAGAAATTCTTATACAACTGCTTGCTATGCCACCTTGTACCTACTGGCAGACACAGAAGGTATTTACCTATCAGGCCCTCTAACATCAAATAGGGGAACCATGATTTAGGAATGTAATCCTTACTCATACAACCATACACAGAAATTCTTATACAACTGCTTGCTATGCCACCTTGTACCTACTGGCAGACACAGAAGGTATTTACCTATCAGGCCCTCTAACATCAAATAGGGGAACCATGATTTAGGAATGTAATCCTTACTCATACAACCATACACAGAAATTCTTATACAACTGCTTGCTATGCCACCTTGTACCTACTGGCAGACACAGAAGGTATTTACCTATCAGGCCCTCTAACATCAAATAGGGGAACAATGATTTAGGAATGTAATCCTACTCATACAACCATACACAGAAATTCTTATACAACTGCTTGCTATGCCACCTTGTACCTACTGGCAGACACAGAAGGTATTTACCTATCAGGCCCTCTAACATCAAATAGGGGAACCATGATTTAGGAATGTAATCCTTACTCATACAACCATACACAGAAATTCTTATACAACTGCTTGCTATGCCACCTTGTACCTACTGGCAGACACAGAAGGTATTTACCTATCAGGCCCTCTAACATCAAATAGGGGAACCATGATTTAGGAATGTAATCCTTACTCATACAACCATACACAGAAATTCTTATACAACTGCTTGCTATGCCACCTTGTACCTACTGGCAGACACAGAAGGTATTTACCTATCAGGCCCTCTAACATCAAATAGGGGAACAATGATTTAGGAATGTAATCCTACTCATACAACCATACACAGAAATTCTTATACAACTGCTTGCTATGCCACCTTGTACCTACTGGCAGACACAGAAGGTATTCATCTCTCAAGCCCTCTAACATCAAATAGGGGAACCATGGCCAGTTAGGAATGTAATCCTTACGCATACAACCATACACAGAAATTCTTATACAACTGCTTGCTATGCCGCCTTGTGCCTACTGGCAGACATGGGAGGTATTTACCTCTCAGGCCCCCTAAAATCAAATAGCGGAACCATGATTTAGGAATGTAATCCTTACTTATACAACCATATACAGAAATTTTTATACAACTGCTTGCTATGCCGCCTTGTGCCAACTGGCAGACACAGAAGGTATTTACCTCTCAGGCCCTCTAACATCAAATAGGTGAACTATGGCCAGTTAGGAATGTAATCCTTACTCATACAACCATTCACATAAATTTTTATACAACTGCTTGCTATGCCGCCTTGTGCCTACTGGCGGACACGTAAGGTATTTACCTCTCAGGCCCTCTAACATCAAATAGGGGAACCATGATTTAGGAATGTAATCCTTACTCATGCAACCATACACAAATTTTTATACAACTGCTTGCTATGCCGCCTTGTGCCTACTGGCAGACATGGAAGGTATTTACCTCTCAGGTCCTCTAACATCAAATAGGGGAACCATGATTTAGGAATGTAATCCTTACTCATGCAACCATACACTAATTTTTATACAACTGCTTGCTATGCCGCCTTGTGCCTACTGGCAGACACTGAAGGTATTTACCTATCAGGACCTCTAACATCAAATAGGGGAACCATGATTTAGGAATGTAATCCTTACTCATACAACGATACACAAAAATTATATATGAAGGTGTCAAGAAAAATTAATTTTTATTTCAAAACTTGAGTCTCAAATTAACTTTCTTTTCTTTCTTTCTTTTTTGTTCCTGTAAAGGTGGTTATGGTGAAAATAACTTGACTATCTTGAGAAATTATGGCTTCCAGTTTAATGTAAATTATTCTTTAACAGAATGGTAAGTAAATTATTTTTTATATTTGTTAGGGAGAGTTATCTCCCCCTAACGTTTCAAACCGGATACTTTCTAATAAGGTATTTGCCTCTCACCCCACTTATGAGGGCGTGACACAAGGACATTTTTATGTGGGCCCACCCACAAGCCAAAGTTCGTGGGTAGTAGACACAAAAAATACGTCGATCCTGTCGGCATTCCTCCTTTCTAATAAGGAGGGAGACAAAGATACTGACAGCCATACAGACAAGAACCAGGCCCGATACGTGACACACACATATCCTACATCAAGCCGAACTGAATCCAAAACCATCCCACTGTATTCCCTGTCAGTGAAAATAAATAAAACAAATATTGTTATTGTTAAAATATTCCCTGTTTTTATTATCAATTCTGTATATCCTACATCTCGGGATATAACAATATTCTTCCGAGGTTCCATATCAATTACGTGCATGCGCTCATTAGGGGTAACAAGGGTGCTGGCGTAACAATAATAAATAAAAAAATATAAGCACGTGATCCCGAGTGTAAAAAAAAAAAAAAAATAAATTAAAGAAACACAAGGGAAAGGGAATTCTCCTTCTCACACTTTGATAAATATGAGATATCTGGCCGTCTTTGGTATTTTCTAAGGTCTGGACTTTCTTGGGGACTTCGGGTCTGGTCTTCGATTGGGGATTTCTCTTTATCAGAAGCCCTGTGTCATTGTTAGTCTTTTAGGTAATAAGGAACGCCTTTGCCAGACAACAAAAGATAAGACCAGGCTTCAGTGATAACGATAATTTTATTTATCAACATACAAACAATAAAGGAACAAAAGAAAAAGAAAACAACAAATAAAAAAATATATTGAATAGGGAACGGGGAGGTATTGAACAAGTATCTATTTTTATCATATATAGATGAACGAGTGATTCAAGACATTCATCAGGAAATCAATCTCAAAGAGACATATATAAAAAAAAAAAAAAGTGAGAGATATACTCACTGTGATACGACTAAATTTATCAAAATTCTTGGGACGATTCAAACAATAATGTTGCTTGTTGTATTTCCAACAACATTTGCATTTTTTTTTCACAATTGTTTTATTTTTCTTTGTTTGAAAAAAAAAATCTATCAAAGAAAAATAAAAAGCAAGAAAAAAATATATATATAATACTAGCGCACAGTCTGTGACTGCGCTTCTTCCTCTTTTATTCAAAAATGTAAAAATAAAAAAAAATCAAGTAACTGAATCATGGATATTTATTTTATTTCACTGAATGTTTGAGATGAGGCTTGATGATTAGTATTATCTGCATTATTCGGACTATTGTCCCCATCTTCATTGTTATTTGTACAACGTTTCGGCCGATATGCCCTCCGGACTTCTTCAGGTATTTCTTATCGGACTCGGGAACCTTCTCGGACTTGGGAACCTTCTTTTCGAACTCAGGAACTTTTTTGTCATAATCTTGCCATCACGGAACTTTGAACCTAACCCTTTATTTAGTCCATGGGTGTATCCTGTTCTCATTCCACTAACCATAGCTGGGGTAGGAGTTGTGTTAATTATTTTTCTATGTTACTGGCTCCCGATTATGACAAGAAAGTTCCCAAGTTTGAAAAGAAAGTTCCCGAGTCCAAGAAGGTTCCCGAGTTCGACAAGAAATACCTGAAGAAGGCCGTAGGGCATATCGGCCGAAACGTTGTACAAATAACAATGAAGATGGGGACAATAGTCCGAATAACGCAGATAATACTATTTTATTTCATTTTATTTCATTTTATTTTTCTATTTTTTGTTTTTCATTCCCTTTTAATCTTATATTGATGCTATACATCCCAAAATAAAAATGTTATTCATGAAATGTTAGTTGAAATTACACTGACTGATTTCATTCAAACAGGGAACAGCAATGAAGATGAACACATGGAAATATTCATGAATACAGATTTAGTGAGATGCATATATATATGTGTGTGTGTGTGTGTGTGTGTGTGTTGAGAATAGAGGAATATGTGGATATAACAACATGAACAGCTGATATTTTGCCTCATTATTGGATGAAGCTTTTTTCAAAAAGTTATTGACATGAGTACTTATACATTCTGCTTTTATAGTGAAAAGGTAAATGGGTCAAGATTGAGGGAAAATCGGCTATGGTTGGTGTATAGGTAATGGCACTTTTAGTAGAAAAATCAATTGAAATCAGCTGTCTGTGTTGTTATATCCACACTTTCCTTATCTCTTTGGTTCAAAAATGAAGTTACATCACACACACACACACACCAATATTCAACGATGAAACATCTTTGTTTAGTTACTGTTGAGAACATTTGATTTTCGGCAGTTTTGCATTCTCAGAGATTCGAAATCCTCCTTGTCATTTCGTCTTGGTTGACAGTAGAATATAGAATATAAGAGATTAGAATTGACATGTCCACTCCTAGACACAGATTCGCCCAACTGTGTGTATCCTGTTTTGTAGCGGGAAAACCTAAGGTTGGTCATCATGGCAACAGGCTGAACTCCTATCCCTTTTAGGGGCGTGAATCCAGAAGTTGCAAAACCATCATTTAGCAGTGAGGTAGTATTAATATGATGGGATGATTGTCTCTCCCCTGTCTATATCAGACTGGGAAGTAGAATTCTTTTTCTTTTTCTTTCTTTTAAACAAAGTGAATGATCTTTTTGCTCGCCATATATTATCTATTAATAATGAAGATTGTCTGTATTTCTGTCTGTAACAAAAACTACGTCATAGCTCTATGTCACAGCTTACGTCACAATATTCTTATGCTATATACACATGAAATTTGAGTAAGAAATTTTGAAAATTGTTTTTTACTCTCGTCCTTTTTTTTTACAGTAACAAGAAGTTAACTAAAAAGTTTACAAATAAATAAATACCTATGATTTTGTGGAAAATTGATGTGGAAAATATTCAAAATAATTTGTTTAATTATTACATGCATGCAAAATTTTATTTGAGAGGGACGGGGCTCAGTTTTCATTTCAAATTGTTTTGTTTTTTTGTTTTTTTTACTCCTTTAATAAATATTTGCTTACTTATGATACAAACCCTCTGACATTGAATTTTTTAACTCCCACCCTCTTAGGCAATGTCTTTCAAAAATTAATTTTTACAATGCCCGGAGGGTGTTTTCTGTTGTTAGTATTTATAATTTTGTAAAAGCTTATAACAACTAGTTGACATACTCGTATTGTGTCACAATAGAAAGTAAATTGAGTGGCCTACTGTCGGTTTTAACTGGACAAGGAGTGAGTCTATCCCCTTTTCACTAATGCTAAGTCAAAGACATTGTTTTTATGTCTGAGGTGGAGCGCCACAGTTCCATATCAAACCCTATGCATGTACTTATATATAGTAAGTAAAGAAACCAGAGTGGCCTATTGTTGGTATCAGCCTGACAGCAAGGGAGTCTATCCCTTTTTCACTAGTGCTAAGTCAGGGACATTGTTTTTGTGTCTGAGGTGGAATGCCACAGCTACCATCACCTCCCCACTTTATTGCATAGATCTAAGTTTTGCTACTCATGCGCTGGGTTGGCAAGGGCCGGGATTGAACCTGGAACCTTGTGGTTCTATGGTGGATGCTCTACCAACTGAGCTATTTTACTCTTTACAAGTTTTTCATATCAGGAGTAACAGCACAATTTGATGATTTCTCTTTCAAATTTCAATAAAATTGTAAAGAACATGCAATTATCTCTCTCTCTCTCTCTCTCTCTCTCTCTGTTTTTGTTTCTCTCTCTTTCTCTTTGTTTCTTTTGTAAGCATTTTGAGTTTGTATGATACCAATAAGCAAACGCAAGTCACATACAAAGAAATAAGATAACAAATACAATGTGTTTTTAATTATAAAAGGGTTTAAATCTAAACACACGCGTAAATACATGTAAATGTATATGAACAAGGCACACACAAACAAAACACATACACCCAACAAACATGCACACATATACAAATAACACACACACACACACACACATGCTGTTGGGACTTCAGAACACACACATACACACACACACACACACACACACAAACAGACAAAGGCAAAACCCACACAGAACAACAGGTGATATAAACAGTAAAATTGTAAAGAACATGCAATTATCTCTCTCTCTCTCTCTCTCTCTCTCTCTCTCTTTATTTCTCTCTCTTTCTCTTTGTTTCTGTTATAGGTGATATAACCTATGTACATAAATGGAATATGCCGACGACTACTATAAGTAACAAGGACAATGTGGCTTGAGACAAAGCAACGCGAGTCAGCTCGCAACTGTATGGTCAGACGCAACTCCACTTTCTTTTCTGTAATTTCTACTCCTTTTGTTCAATACATTTGTATCCATTTTTACCAGTCGTTTGTCTTATTTTTGACCCTTAAAAAACCCACAACAGTTTCTCTCTCTTTCTCTTTATTTCTCTCTTTCTCTTTGATTCTCTCTGTGATACTACCTGTTCTGCGCTCTGCACCTTCAATGCACGATGTCTAGAACCCTAAATGTTGCAACACTCTGTGCTGGCCGTATTTGCACGAGTCAGAAAGAGGGTTACAAAAATAAAAACAAACAACAACTACAAGTGTTTGTAAACAAGACGCGGATGGAAGAAGGGTGTGTGTGAGACTTCGCTGTCTATCCAACTCGCTGCTACTGGCTATCCCTACCGGCGACCTTAACACCTCAACGGGCCGAGTTCTAACTGCTTAGTGCTCGAGTTTAGCTGTTTCTATGTCAAATTCCCCTTCCCCAACCATCTTCTCTAGACCTCACAGATGGCCAGCACTTAAATCGAACCGCAGACTTCTAGTCGTCATTAACCCTTAAAATTAAAGTAATTAAATATTTTTTCAGACACTATGTCTTTAATACATTGACCATTAATTTTTTCAAAAGAGATTTTCTCATAAAAATCCCTTTTGCTTTTAATACCTAGGTGCCTAAGATATTATCACTGGCCTAACTTCATGGTGGTCGTACAAGTCTCTTAAACTTTACAGCCTAATCTTTGGATTCGTAAAAAGGTCAACCACCCACCCCTTTTACTTATGCCTGGCTTTAACCTATTCTCTTTCTTATTCATTTATTTATTTATTCTGACCATGTTCGTCTTCAATCATAGTATCACATCTCTCTCTCTCTCTTTATTTCTCTGTCTCTTTCTCTTTGTTTCTTTTTATTTCTCTCTCTTTCTCTTTGTGTTTGTTTCTCTCTTTCTCTTTATTTCTTTCTCTTTATTTCTCTCTCTTTCTCTTTGTTTCTCTCTCTTTCTCTTTATTTCTTTATCTTTCTCTTTATTTCTCTTTCTTTTTATTTCTCTATCTTTCGCTTTGTTTCTCTCTCTTTCTCTTTATTTCTCTCTTTCTATTCATTTCTCTCTCTTTCTCTTTGTTTCTATCTCTTTCTCTTTATCTCTCTCTCTCTCTTTCTCTTTATTTCTCTCTCTTTCTCTTTATTTCTCATTTCAAAGTGAAAGTCAAGGGAGGTTACTCTAATTGCCTTATTTGCTAGGAATTTTGACAACTAATGGTGAAAATTACCGTTAGCCATTTTAAAAGTCTTTGTGCGAAATACACAAATCTTAGAAACTGCATATCAACCTCAGTGGGTCATTTAATGCCAACAAAGTTTTGAAATAAATTCATTCTTAATGGATACTCAATTTTTTTATAAACAGATTTTTCTATTTAACCCATAGATGGGACCCTAACAGGTACTACCATGCCAGGTAATTTTTCTTGCTCTTTTTCTTTCTATATTTTTCTTTAGGAAGAGAATTTAAAATCTTTTTTTTTTCAAATAGTTTATTCTTTTTATCATCTCCCCCCAAATTCTTTGCAGTTTGTTTTCAAGCCAAACACAAGGAACTAAGAAACATATTCGCATTAAAAAAAATGTAAGGGTAAGTATATTTCAATATTTGTATTCTAAAAACTCCAAAAAGTTATTTAATTCTAATTTTGAAGAAATCGTTAAAAAGTCTATTAAATTGCACACAATCTCTCTCTCTCTCTCTCTCTCTCTCTCTCTCTCTCTCTCTTCTCTCTCTATTCTCTATTCTCTATTTAGGAAGGTTGGTTTAGCTCAATCAATCTGGAACCACAATCTGTGTATTTATTATACTGTAAGGTTCAAGGTTATAATAAGTTTATAACTGGTTGAAACAAACAACTCCAACACGAGTGTTAAACATAACATTTAATAAATTGGACAGCACATGAAAATGATACATAAAATACATGTACATGAAACAAGATATATAAGAAGAGTTACATAGAAGATATACACGTACATAGCAATAATGAGGGGTCATGGAGAGTCCATAAGACTAAAATCACTTACTAGTGACGTTGTAATCGGGGGCCGAAGCCCCCACACGAGAACGGTGTAGACATAAATGTCTAACCCATGTGTGTGAGTTCCTGAAGAAGAAAAGAGACAGAGAGTTTGAAAACAGGCGCTTAAATACAACAGACCCCTGGTGGTCAGAAACAGAAACCCATAGGGGAGATAAGTCTTCTAGGCCAAGGGCAGACAATCCCAACAATACCAACACACAATTTTCACTATTTGAGAGGATTTGATATATTTTAAAAAGTGAAAAAATCAACCTACCCTAGTGAGTACCTAGTATAGGACTACAACCTTTTTTAAGACTTTTGATGAAGGTATATTTCATCCCAATATATTAAGAAAATAACAAACCACAGGTAAAAGAATGTTGATGACTTTTCAGCCCTGCCAGTGACTTGCATATCTTAGAACAAATTTTGCACTCATGATGATTGGTGTTGACTGAGACAACAGGCATGGCATATGCATCACTGTGAAATCTCATGTTACGCATGACACCACCAGCTATTTGGCATGCGTTAGTGCAGCAGGAGCATGAAAAGTTTTCATGTTGGGAATCAGTTTGTGGTGTTGGGTTGTCTGCCCTTTGCCTGGATGAGTTATCTTCCCTCTGGGTTCCCGTTTGACCACCAGGGGTTTGTTGTATTTAAGCGCCTGTTTTGGAACCCTCTTCCTCTTCTTCTTCTGCAGCACCTCACACACATGGGTTAGACTTTTATGTCTACACCCTTCTCGTGTGGAGGCTTCTGCCCCCAATGCAACGCAAGTAAGTTTACTTTAAATTATGGACTCTCCAGTCCTATATCTCTATTTTGTGTGTTCTTGTAGTGAACTAATGTATACATTTTTTATTGCATATCATTCCTTTCCTTATATGTGTATTTCATGTCTTAAATGTTTCTCCATGTTCAAAGTCCATGTTATGTTTAACACCCTTGTCGGAGTTGTTTGTTTCAACCACTTATAATTGATATTATAACTTTGAACCTTACAGTGGCATGGGAGACACAACAATTGCAGTCAGATTGCTCTCATGGGATTAATCAGGCCTGCCTTTGACAATATGGCCCGGCCACACTCCTCATGTGATAATACCCGGTCTGCACTCGTGCATCTTTGTTGCACAATGTTGTTGACCCCACGCTGCAATATTATGTGCTGTCCGACTTAAAGGGTATGAGTTCACAAGAATAAAAAAAAAAACACAACACAAAGTTTGATGACAGGATGCTAATGGAAGAGGAAGTTGTGACACTTTGTGCTGTTTGTGGTGGAGCAGAGGACACTTAGTTCTATGTCAGCTGGCAAGAAAGTTGTTTTAACTCTTAGTCGATTACTGGCTTCACTGATGTAGGTCCCTGGCTATTTTCTATCTCTGCTACTACTGAGATGACACTATCACCCCAACTGCTGGTCTAAAACTAACTCAAGGGATGGAGCTGGCTAAATATATGTAAATTCCACCTCGACACATCCCCATCAGATCGACCACCCAGATCCTCGGTACTTAATTTTATTCTCAGACTTTTTGTCTGTGATTTCCCTTAAAATTAAAGCAATTATTTTTTTCAGTCTGAGTGTCCCCACTATCAGGCCATGAACTCCCTCAAATCAGATTTTCTCATAAAAACAGCATTTTTCTCTTAAAACGTAGCTGCCTAAAGATATTATCTCTAACTAGTTTAACTTCATGGTGGCTGTTCAATTTTCTTAAACTTTACTGCCTTATCCTTTGTGTCCTTAAAGGAGAAACACCCACCCATATACATATGTCTGGGCTGAACACATTCTATTCCCCCGCCCCCTTTTTTTTTCTCTGACCATATTCTCACTTAACCATAGTGTTACACTCACAAATCCACACATCTCCAAAATTGGCTGGCAAAGTTTCATGTTTTCTCTCGTGAGTTTTGCCCAGTCTACCCTGGCTGCTTCAAACAGTTCAGCAACCCTGGATATCACAGCCCTCCACTGTCCACAATTGGATGTCAGGGACTCCCAATTATCGACGGGAATACAAAAATGTGTCAGACTCTCCTTAACACTAACTTGAAACTGTTTTTTTGGCTTGTGTTGGGGTCTTTTGCCAAATATACACACAATCTGGAAATATTAAGAAAATAAAAAACCATAAGTAAATGAACAACATCCTCGTTGCCTTCTTTTCTTTTACACCTGAATTGTGATAGCCTCCAAAACTAATTCCCGAACCAAATATACACACAATTCTTCAAGCAAATTACAAAATTCTCAATTAAATATTTAAATATATGTATTTATTTATCTATTATTATACCAAAGCTGAGCCAATCAACTTTTGTCTCCAAAAGGCTTTTTTATTGTTTAGTTTAGTGACATGAAAATTATACTAAATTATTCCTTACTTTTAGGATTGAGTTATGTTTGAAAAAAATTCCATTTTAATTGGTTCTAATTAGTCATAATTTGCAATTAAGTCAAACACTGGCCAATCTCTTACTTTACATTCTGCCTGTCACTTTCTTCCTCTCTATAAATATCTTGATTATCTCCTCAATATATATGTTAGTTTCTCTTGGAGAATAGACAAAGAGAGATGGAAAAATTTGAAATGTATTTGTATGTTAAATTTCATAAGCAGAAACCCATAGCTTAAATTAGGTCAACCCATCCCTTTCTTAGAAATCATACAGAATGATTTTAATGTTTTTTCCTGCCATATTTATTTAAAAAAAGATTTAATTCACTTTGTAAACTCACTTTTCCTACCCAAAAGCTCAATGGGTGACCCAACAGGTCATGTTTTGTCTAGTTTATTAATAAATATAGCACCCATATTATATATATATATAGTGCTTGTTCAAAAACTTATTGTTATAGGTGATATACAATATAGACTAATGGAATGCGCTGACGGTTACTATAAGTAACAGGGACAATTATGGCTTGAGAGTAAGCCAATGCGAGTCAGCTCATAACTCTATTGTCAGACGTATTTCCCACTTCTCTGTACTGTAATTGTCTACTCTTTTGTTAATACATTTTTTTTTTTTTTCAGAGTATTACCGTAGGAACAAGCAGAGGTAAACAATATCAGTCACATCATGGTGAACAAGTTGTGGAAGAAATTATTCTTGATTCAAATCAGCAACTACAAAGACAGTTTTGATCAGTGTCTCAAATACAAATGATATTCAGTCATACAGAATGTAGACACCATAGATGTAGCAGTTCAAATACTGGACGAGTCTGTTTGCATTTCACATTGCGCTAATACCCTGATGACAATGTTTAAAATAGTTTTTGCTAAACTATACTAGGGGAAATATTCTTTTACTAGGTCAAATACACACACACATACACCTATTTCATTTCATGAATTCTGAACAAAATGTATTTTACTCATACGATTTTTGAATTTTTCTATAACGATAAGAGTCGGAATAATTAAATCAGAAATTTTTAGAAACGTTTTGGAGGTCCTTACTGTCGTAAAACAAAACAAGTGTGTAGCAGTTCCCTGGTAATATTTTCTGGTGATGTATTGATGACACGAAGACGACTGATGTTGAACGTAGAATATTTTATTTACTTCCAAACACCGTGAAATACTGAAATAAAATGGGGTATAAAACAATTAATAATTTACAAAAGGGGTCTTTAACAAATGCCAGCAACTTCACGGGAAAATTGGAAAGAAACATACCTGTGCGCCGTTACCAGTACCAAGAACTAACTAAAAGACTAAAGTTCTAATTTTAGGACGATATTATCCACACAACCTTTTTGCTGCATCAGCCAGGTGGAAGTCCCTATTTTGCCCTAAGGAAACCTGTTGACCTTCCCATAATGCTATTCAGGCCCTGTGGTCACTCGATTATGAGACCCTAACAGAGTTGTTTCCCTTACACTGTCCAAATTTAAGGGTATATTTTTTGGGTAGAAAATAAATATATCTAACTATTAGGCGCACTCAAAGGCGACAGCTACACTGCCACCAAAATTACAAAAGATCTATGGGAGGGAATATGTCCAAAGCATTTGTAATTTTTTTTTTATTATTGTTTTTTTTTCCTTTTTCTTTTTTTTATTTTATATGTATATATTGAATGTTATGTTAGAGGTGTGTGTTTATTTTTAAAAATTTTTTATTTATTTATTTATTTTTTTTGATGTAATTAATTTTATTCAATTAACACCCTTCTCTAACTGTTCTTTGTTAAACGTCAAATGACGTTTCAATAAATTTATTGAAGACAAATGTCCAAATGTTCTTTATTATTTCAATTCACTGCTTGCTAGTTTCTACCTTTTGCAGATCGGTTGCTCTCTTTACAGAATTCCGACTTTGATATATTTTCCGGGGGTCTACCATGTCGTCTGGGAAGTTTAAACAATGAAAATCCCAGTTTGTTTTTGTTGTGAAATCTTAGTGACTTCACAGCCTTTTTTAGTAGCTCTGCTTTTAATGGCCTGAGAGATGGTGGCCGACCTCAATGTTTGGCTAGCTTAAGAACCCTTAAGCTATTAGGCTGTGGAAGCCGTCCATGCCTCTTTGGGATAACAGATGACAATTTCTCTGTGACCCTCTTAGATATTTTACTTCGTTCCTTTTCTGGGTATATCCTATCTCTTTCTTTGATGGAAGATTCCTGGTCGAAGAGGTTTTTGACAAGTCTTCTCTGGTCATGTAGATGATTCTGCTCAGAGCTACCATCTTTAACTTTGTTCCTTATCTCTTTGGTAGCATCACTCAGAGCATCCTCGTTCATTGACGTTGTCTCGGTCTCTTTTACAGGTTCTGTGCTTTCCAATGGCTTCCATACATTCAAGGTCCCAGGGTTGCTATTTAAAGTATTCATATCTTTCTGATAACCAAATTTTCCTTTTGGTAACTCTGATGAGGTCTGACTGTAAATTGCACTGTTTTTTAGAGACGGTTCATGTATAAGGTTGCAAGACTTCTTTGTGATCTCACATCTCCAAAAATTATTTACAAAGGGTTTATTCAGCTGAGCACTGCTTGTTAGTGATAGCTGGTTAAACGGGTTTAGTGAGGAAGAGATATGCTTTGGGGATACATTGAGTTTGACCGATCCCAGTATCTTGTTAGGATCAACTTCCTTTTTTAATGCTATTAATGAATCCATACTATGGCACTCATCCAGAGCTCTTATTTGTGCGGGTAGAAATTGTACCTTTTGGAATTTCCTATCTTCTTGTGCACTTCTCTTTAAAATGTCCAGTGACTGGTTATCAGCTTTGAATACTTTTGGACATGCTAACAGTGTTACAGGTGCTTGGTGATGGGTACCAATGACTCTTGAGTTCTTACAGAGTGTCGCATTTCCCACAATGCTTGACTCCTGATCAGTCTTGGTTGCATAGAGTTTTTGATAGGCTCCTGTATTGACTTTCCTATCCCGTTTGCATTCCAGGTCTCTAAGTAGCTGACGTTGGGTATCAATAGCAGCTACTTTATTTGCAGCCAACTCTGCAGCTGCCTCTGCTCTCTGTGTTTTAGAGTGATAGTTCACTCTCGAAACTGTGGGTCTATCTTTGGAACCTGCATAGACACAGTCAACAAGTACACATAGCCTATGCTCTTCTGCATTAGATCTTTCGTCTTTCTTAGCTTTGGTTTGGATTGGAGTTAAGCTATTTGGGGAGTTTTGTTGCCAGGCTTATTAATGTGAATTAGGGATTCACTTGCCTGCGAGGTGTTCCCAGCCTCTGACCCTTCCACTGCAGCGTTGTCCTCTGCTCCAGCATATGCCTTGCATTCCGCTTCCATAACCTCGAGATCTCTTTGATTTTCCAGCTTCTTGAGTTTTTCTCTTAGCATGGAAATCTCATCTTCTCGGTGGATTTCTGCCCATTTAGCAGCCAAACGTGCAGCTGCCTCTGCCCTTTTTGTAGATACTTGGGATTCCCGGCAGCTGCTTCCACTGAGTCTGGACACTGTTGAGCCATGAATGGACCTGGCATTTTCCCTTTGTAATAGCTGGGAGAGGGATTTTTTCATAGCGGCAGGATCAGAGGTTTGGTTGGAATTTCTACAACGATCCTCCAGAATTATTATCACCTCAGAAGTTACTGAGGTACACGTGTTCATTTTCCTTCTTATATCTGGAAGTGGTGTGGTCAATGTTCGCAAATCTTCATAGGTTTGCTCGACTTCTCTCCTACATTGCTCTAAGATTTCCCTCATCTTCTCAAGTTCAGCTTCACAGCATTCAGACTTTAATTTTAGCCTGGTGAAGTTTACCTCAGACTTAAAGTTCGTATAAGTGCTGATGAATTTCCTTTCCCTTTTCATCGTTTCCTCTCTTTGGAAATCCAACATTTTTTCTGTCGGACAACTTAGTCGTTCAGACCGCCTCAATTCTTGAGACTGGGTCTCCAGCAGATCTGTGGGACTTGGGACAATTTGCATTCATAGCAACGAATTGAAAAGGGTTAAAGGGAGAGCACTCCTTGTGAACAAAAATTTTTTTTTTTTTTTTTTTTTTTTTAAATAATTTTTTGTTATCTCATGAGCAATGGAAGACAAACCTCGCTGAACCTTTTTTCTCCTTTAATTTTCCTTTTTGATTAAAGGCAATGAAGAAACAACAACCAACTTCACAAACAATATTTACAAATAGACATTGACTAACCTTTTTTGTTGTCGTTTTGTTTCGGGCAGTACTTTTCTTCGTAGTACGTTCGGAGGGTTTTTTAAAATTTTTTATTTTTTTATTTTTGGTCCTTTTTTTGTCTTTCAATCTTGTGGCGAGATATTTCGCTGTTAGATGGACAGTATTTCACTGTGGCGAGATATTTCGCTGTTAGATGGCAGTATTTCACTGTGGCGAGATATTTCGCTGTTAGATGGCAGTATTTCACTGTGGCGAGATATTTCGCTGTTAGAAGGCCAGTATTTCACTGTGGCGAGATATTTCGCTGTTAGAAGTATTTCAAGCACTGTGGCGAGATATTTCGCTGTTAGATGCGAGATATTTCGCTGTTAGATGGCCAGTATTTCACTGTGGCGAGATATTTCGCTGTTAGAAGGCCAGTATTTCACTGTGGCGAGATATTTCGCTGTTAGAACTGTGGCGAGATATTTCGCTGTTAGATGGCCAGTATTTCACTGTGGCGAGATATTTCGCTGTTAGATGGCCAGTATTTCACTGTGGCGAGATATTTCGCTGTTAGATGGACAGTATTTCACTGTGGCGAGATATTTCGCTGTTAGTGTGGCGAGATATTTCGCTGTTAGATGCCAGTATTTCACTGTGGCGAGATATTTCGCTGTTAGATGGCCAGTATTTCACTATGGCGAGATATTTTGCTGTTAGATGGCCAGTATTTCACTGTAGCAGTTCCCTGGTAATATTTTCTGGTGATGTATTGATGACACGAAGACGACTGATGTTGAACATAGAATTTTTTATTTACTTCCAAACACCATGAAATACTGTGTGCCGTACCAGTACCGAGAACTAACTAAAAGACTAAAGTTCTAATTTTAGGACGATATTATCCACACAACCTTTTGGCTGCATCAGCCAGGCGGAAGTCCCTATTTTGCCCTAAGGAAACCTGTTGACCTTCCCATAATGCTATTCAGGCCCTGTGGTCACTCAATTATGAGACCCTAACAGAGTTGTTTCCCTTACACTGTCCAAATTTAAGGGTATATTTTTTGGGTAGAAAATAAATATATCTAACTATTAGGCGCACTCAAAGGCGACAGCTACAAAGTGAGTGTTTGCTTTTGTTTTTTTTTTTTGTTTTTTTTGATTTTTGTTTTGTTTTTTATACAAGCACCTTGAAATTTTTACAAATAAATTGAGATGTCTCAGAGGGCAAGACTTTTTTTTCTGGTGTCTTTTCTTTTGTTTTTCAAAAAATGACATGACAAACAAGAAGAAATTGTCAACAACCAGAAAGAGACTTGTCTCACAAATGGAGGAAATACAATTGATTGGTTTAAAAGATAGAGAAGTAATCAAATACCAACAAAAAAGACACCCAATCTCTACTGTATACTTAAAATTAATAAACTTTCTTCTTTAAAAAAATTATGTCTGTTAAAATATCTTAAACCTGAAAACCTATGAAATAGCAGAGGTGGTCACTACTAGAATAGGCTCTGTCCTAATTAGTGATCATCCTCCACACATTAATCATTTGGGGGGGGGGGGTGCAAATAATGTGTGAAAATAAACACCTTTCTTTCTTTCTTGGGTAAAAATTTATATATATAGGTTATAAGTATTACATAAGTATTAGATAAGTAAATGTATTAGATAAGTAAATGTATTAGGTTATAAGTAATAAATAATTATTAGATAAGTAAGTGTATTAAGTTATAAGTATTGAATAAGTATCATATAAGTAAATGTATTGGGTTATAAGTAATAATAATTATTAGATAAGTAAGTGTATTAGGTTATAAGTAATAAATAAGTATTAGATAAGTAAATGTATTAGGTTATAAGTAATAAATAAGTATTAGATAAGTAAATGTATTAGGTTATAAGTAAATAAGTATTAGATAAGTAAATGTATTAGGTTATAAGTAATAAATAAGTATTAGATAAGTAAATGTATTAGGTTATAAGTAATAAATAAGTATTAGATAAGTAAATGTATTAGGTTATAAGTAATAAATAAGTATTAGATAAGTAAATGTATTAGGTTATAAGTATTGAATAAGTATTAGATAAGTAAATGTATTAGGTTATAAGTATTGAATAAGTATCATATAAGTAAATGTATTAGGTTATAAGTAATAAATAATTATTAGATAAGTAAGTGTATTAGGTTATAAGTAATAAATAAGTATTAGATAAGTAAATGTATTAGGTTATAAGTAATAAATAAGTATTAGATAAGTAAATGTATTAGGTTAAGTAATAAATAAGTATTAGATAAGTATGTAATAAATAAGTATTAGATAAGTAAATGTATTAGGTTATAAGTAATAAATAAGTATTAGATAAGTAAATGTATTAGGTTATAAGTATTGAATAAGTATTAGATAAGTAAATGTATTAGGTTATAAGTATTGAATAAGTATCATATAAGTAAATGTATTAGGTTATAAGTAATAAATAAGTATTAGATAAGTAAGTGTATTAGGTTATAAGTATTGAATAAGTATCATATAAGTAAATGTATTAGGTTATAAGTAATAAATAAGTATCATATAAGTAAATGTATTAGGTTATAAGTGTACATGCACTTTCTTTTGTGAAAGTAGATGATTTATCAAAGTCTAGGGTAGGTATAAAAAGAAGATATATATGGTTGAGTGGAGATAAAGAATGTTGAGGGGTAGGAGGGGAAGACAAGAAGGGGTAAGGATGGGTAGGGAAAGAAGAAATAAAGGTGGAGGGTGGAGAAATTGCCCAATGACTAAGTATATTTAAACCAGTTTTGTTGACTATTTTAAGAACACCTTTCTATTATTCAGAGATTTATTTCAATATCTCAGTTGTGTTTTGTATCCGTCTTGTAAAATAATGATAACATTTGTAAATGAAGTATATGTATTGTTTGCTTTATTTGTTTCTTTGTTTTAATAATCTTCATCTTATCCCTGGGCACAAAATTTCGCACCCCAATTTTGAAAACAGGAAGTCAGCCTCGCTCACCCCCCCCCAAAAAAAAATCCAGCCAATCTCAGACCAACACCAAAGGACATTACTTACATTACATTTTATTGGAAAAAATAATTTTTCAGTATTGATTTATCAATTAATGAATTATTTATTATGCATCAGTTATTTTATTTCAAAACTTTAATTTAGTAATTTTGCTATGAAAAATGAATATATAAAATTCATTTAAAATATGAAAAGCCTGATGTTAAGTTTAAAATGTTATATTTTTAGATTCTAGAAATAAATATCTATTTAATGCAAACCTTATTTTAGTTGCAAAAAGTAATAAGTTTTGAACAAAACCTCTATTGAATATGTACCCCCCCCCCCGCCTTTTTAAACATAAAAATATCGATGTATAATTTTTTTCTTTTATAAGATAATAGCCAATTAAATAATTATCGAAATGAGTAAAAAAGAAATCTCTTAAAAATTATTTTTTCTTTTTACATTTTATTTTTCGATTATCGGTACTTATTTTCTCATAGAAAATCCACCGTAAATTTTTTTGTTTGTTTCTATTCATTAGTACAGAAAATGACCAACTCGCAAATATGTTACGCCCTCAACATAAAGAGGGGGGCAAAATTAAGTGACCTGAAAAAAAATGAGAAAATTTTGAAAAAAAATGAGAAAATTTTGAAATAAAATAAATAATGCATTTTAAAGATCATTTATTGATAAATAAACACTGAAAATTTCATTAAAATCCGATAATTCCCTGATGTTTGGTAAATTATTTTCGGGGGGGGGGGCTAAATTCATTTTGTCAAAAACGTATTTTCGGCAAATTTTGGGCCACCCTAGCTTAAATCTAAAGTACTAAACTCTCTTCATCTTATTATAACGAAGACTATGTACCAGTCTGTCTCTTACTACAACTACGCCACCAGCCACCAACGACGTCACAAACTCTTTAATCATTAACATTATATTTTCAAAGATTATACAATAACCATTATTCAATCTTAATTATTAATATTATCAATATTAACCATGAGTTTAAAATCACTCAATGCGTATTATATATTACTAAGAAATAAAGGTTTACATAGCAAACAGAATGGATAATTTACCTACTGGTTTTAACAAAACCGGCTTAATAAACAGTTACTTGGCGTTATCAATTTCTAACACTATAATCCTTTACTCAAATGTATCAAGGCAACTCTATGCATAATTTTACATTGGAACCAATAAAAATAAAATAAACATAAGTGTAATCTTTTTATAGGCCCTCTTTCTTTTAGTCTTGTAGTGATTGTCTTTCCCGGATTGGTCACAGGGAAGAGTTATCTTCCCCGTGACACCCTATTAGTACATCAACTAGTATACATACATAAAATTGTAGGCCGATTTGGTTTGAAGAAGCGAGCAAACGAGAAAGTTAAGAGTCTGTCCGGTTCTGTTTTATGTTTTCCTTCTCTGCAAAGGAATGTTGACATTCCTAATACTACCTGTATCAATTTTTACTATCAAGTAGAGCCGAATTAGATTCACTTCAAAAACTATTAATATTATCAATATTAACCATGAGTTTTAAATCACTCAATGCGTATTATATATTACTAAGAAATAAAGGTTTACAGGGTAAAATTGTTGGTACTTAATATATATATATATATATATATATATATATATAATATATATATATATTTAAATACTCTCAAACCAAATTAAACTAGTTATTAAATAATTTTAACCTTTCGCTTTTTAACTATTAATACAACCCATAATATACCTTCCATTAAATAATAATTGAAAAAATAATTCCCATAAATTAATCCAAATTTTTAATCCAATAAACAAAAACCGTTCCCGATCTCTGAAAATATAAATAACCGTTCTTCTACTAAAGTTAAGTCCCATTCCAACGGGCATGTTTATAACATCTAAGATTAATCGAAAACTCGATTAATTTAACTAAAGTAACCCTGAAGAATCAATCGATGAAACTCGAGTAGGTTACTCCTTTCCATTGTTAAAATAAATATATATATATATATATATACTAGAAAAGATGTGACCCATTGGGTCACACATTGAGCTTGGGTTAGATTGTTGAAAAAATCACAATAATAAAACGCCTAAAGCGCTATTTAAAAAAAATTTTTTTTTCTTTTTAATATTTTCAAAAATTCAATCGACAAATTATTTTTTCATATACAGCAGTGCCTGCTTCAGCTAGAGACTTCATTCATAGGTGGGTTTGTTTTTTTACCTATCACCGCCTAGGGTTTTTTTTTTTTAAAGGCAGGAGGCCAAGATGGAACTCAGCGAATAATACCAAAAGAAGTTTTGGTATCCTTATCATTCACAAAATATAAATATAAATGAATATAAATAAACGTTTGTGTTAAATCTGTGTTTTTATTTTAACATTAATTGCAGTCAATAAGAAATATTTACAGAGCTGGTAAAATAAGCATAAAAGTAGGTTTACTCTTAACACTCTTCCTAAATTTTCACTCACATTTATTGACCCTATAAGTTTTAAAAATTAATAATTAAAGTAATTTAAAAAAAATCTATATTAAAACATGACATAAATTGTATTTAATTTTTTTTACAGCCAGGAAAACAATTTTAAGTCACCTAGTGTACGAATCTTGGCTGACTTCTTAAAACAGTCGGAAAATTAAAACGGAAAATTTTTTGGTGGTCCCCAATAACAGTTTAACTACAGTCTATGAATTAACATTTTGCGAATTGGGCTACAATTTTAGGGGATTAAGGTTGATTTTAATTACGTATTGCTTTAAAGAATAAACAAAAAACTCAGATTACTATACATTTAATGTTGAAAATATTTTTTTAAACTAAGTTTAATTGAAATTATACACTGCAATACTAACACAAACAATTATATGATAATGAACTGACTGATATAGATAGATAGATAGATAATGAACTGACTGATATAGATAGATAGATATATAATGAACCGACTGAAATAGATAGATAGATACATAGATAATGAACCAACTGAAATAGATAGATAGATAGATAGATAATGAACCGACTGAAATAGATAGATAGATAGATAGATGAATAGATAGATACTGACTGAAATAGATAGATAGAACTGACTGAAATAGATATATATGTCTCAATAATAGATTCAATAATTCATTAAATGTATAGTAATTTGTTGTTGTTTTTTTTGCTGTTTATTTCTTTTAAGCAATACGTAATTAAAAACAACTTTAATCCCCTAAAACTGTAACCCAATTCGCAAAATGTTAATTCATAGACCTGTAGTTAAACTGTTATTGGGGACCACCAAAAATCTTTTCGTTTTAATTTTCCGACTGTCTTCAAACGTCAAGTCTTATTTACATTCTTAAGAAATTTTAAGTATTAGTATAAGTATCACTGAGAGAGAGAGAGAGAGAGAGAGAGAGAGAGAGAGAGAGAGAGAGAGAGAGAGAGCAAGCAAGCAAGCAGTATCAGCAGTCAGTTTGTGCTCCTAGGTGATGGGCGGGGGTTTGAGTGCTGATTTTTTACAGGCTGTGGGCCTCCCACTCTGTATAACTCGACTACTCACATTAACTCTCCCACTCACGGTAACTCTATATAGAGGGAGGGTGGAAGAGCGTCAGGTGTAATTTAGACAGAGATTGGTCGGTTGTTGACTTAATTGCTAATTACGCCTAATTGAAACCAATTAAACTGAATTTTTTTTCAAACACTTGGTAGTGCTAAAACCAAGGAATATCTAAGTATAAATATTGTGTCCATAACATGAATAGAAAAAATCCTTTAGCTGGCGAAGGTTGATAAACTCAGCTTTAGTATAATAATAATAATAATAATAATAATAATATATATATATATATATATATATATAATATTATAATTGAAATAATCACGGCAAGCAAACTCGGTGAATACCGCGTGCGATGTTGCTTGTAGTGATTATTTTAGGGAGTGGCATTTTCGTCGTCCGCTACGAATTTTAAAAGCGAATTAAAAATAATTAAATCTATTATTTAAGGTCAAACTTTGTCTAAATCGATAAGTAGTAACATTTTAAAAGACAAAATACGCCACGAATATTATTTTTTGAGTTTTAAGAAAAAAACCTATAATTTTTCAAAGATTTGGGGTGGGGATTTTTTTTAAAAGAATTTTAGATTTGATCTTTCTAGTAATGTAAAAATTAGGGACTGGAAATTTTTCTTTTTTCCTTTTTTTTTTTTTTTTTAAATGACCAGAGGTTGAAAAGCTCGCTACAATCTTAATTGATAAAAAAAAAACAAAAAAAAAAACATATTTTTCAAGTGTCTTTATTTTTATTTTTTTTTTAAATATAGATACGATATTCATTGTGAATTTAAAACTTTAATGGAAAAAAGGCTAAGAATTTCATTAAATTTGGATTTTTTGTGATTTTTGGTGATTGTTAAAACAATGTTTTAAAATTTAAACAAAAATGGGGAAATGTTTTATCTCCCCTGACGAAAATAGGACACACCTAAATTATATAATTACGTCCTGTTTGGATAAAAACATTAATGTAAAGTTGCATAAAATAACCCCAGACGGATTAAGATGCGATTAGAATTGATCAATGTTCTGTTAGAATATTCACACACACACACACACACACACACAAACACACATGCGCGCACATAAACACTCAAAATGAAAGTATTTTCTTGGACATTTCCGAAAATTCACGCACACACATACAAACACTCACAGACACACACACATGCACAGATATACTGAGATGACACAATCACCCCAACTGCTGGTCTAAAACTAACTCAGGGGATGGAGCTGGCTAAATATATGTAAATTCCACCTCGACACATCCCCATCAGATCGACCACCCAGATCCTCGGTACTTAATTTTATTCTCAGATTTTTTGTCTGTGATTTCCCTTAAAATTAAAGCAATTATTTTTTTCAGTCTGAGTGTTACCACTATCAGGCCATGAACTCCCTCAAATCAGATTTTCTCATAAAAACAGCATTTTTCTCTTAAAACGTAGCTGCCTAAAGATATTATCTTTAGTTTAACTTCATGGTGGCTGTTCAATTTTCTTAAACTTTACTGCCTTATCCTTTGTGTCCTTAAAGGAGAAACACCCACCCATATACATATGTCTGGGCTGAACACATTCTATTCCCCCGCCCCCTTTTTTTTTCTCTGACCATATTCTCACTTAACCATAGTGTTACACTCACAAATCCACACATCTCCAAAATTGGCTGGCAAAGTTTCATGTTTTCTCTCGTGAGTTTTGCCCAGTCTACCCTGGCTGCTTCAAACAGTTCAGCAACCCTGGATATCACAGCCCTCCACTGTCCACAATTGGATGTCAGGGACTCCCAATTATCGACGGGAATACAAAAATGTGTCAGACTCTCCTTAACACTAACTTGAAACTGTTTTTTTGGCTTGTGTTGGGGTCTTTTGCCAAATATACACACAATCTGGAAATATTAAGAAAATAAAAAACCATAAGTAAATGAACAACATCCTCGTTGCCTTCTTTTCTTTTACACCTGAATTGTGATAGCCTCCAAAACTAATTCCCGAACCAAATATACACACAATTCTTCAAGCAAATTACAAAATTCTCAATTAAATATTTAAATATATGTATTTATTTATCTATTATTATACCAAAGCTGAGCCAATCAACTTTTGTCTTTTTTATTGTTTAGTTTAGTGACATGAAAATTATACTAAATTATTCCTTACTTTTAGGATTGAGTTATGTTTGAAAAAATTCCATTTTAATTGGTTCTAATTAGTCATAATTTGCAATTAAGTCAAACACTGGCCAATCTCTTACTTTACATTCTGCCTGTCACTTTCTTCCTCTCTATAAATATCTTGATTATCTCCTCAATATATATGTTAGTTTCTCTTGGAGAATAGACAAAGAGAGATGGAAAAATTTGAAATGTATTTGTATGTTAAATTTCATAAGCAGAAACCCATAGCTTAAATTAGGTCAACCCATCCCTTTCTTAGAAATCATACAGAATGATTTTAATGTTTTTTCCTGCCATATTTATTTAAAAAAAGATTTAATTCACTTTGTAAACTCACTTTTCCTACCCAAAAGCTCAATGGGTGACCCAACAGGTCATGTTTTGTCTAGTTTATTAATAAATATAGCACCCATATTATATATATATATAGTGCTTGTTCAAAAACTTATTGTTATAGGTGATATACAATATAGACTAATGGAATGCGCTGACGGTTACTATAAGTAACAGGGACAATTATGGCTTGAGAGTAAGCCAATGCGAGTCAGCTCATAACTCTATTGTCAGACGTATTTCCCACTTCTCTGTACTGTAATTGTCTACTCTTTTGTTAATACATTTTTTAAATTTTTTTCAGAGTATTACCGTAGGAACAAGCAGAGGTAAACAATATCAGTCACATCATGGTGAACAAGTTGTGGAAGAAATTATTCTTGATTCAAATCAGCAACTACAAAGACAGTTTTGATCAGTGTCTCAAATACAAATGATATTCAGTCATACAGAATGTAGACACCATAGATGTAGCAGTTCAAATACTGGACGAGTCTGTTTGCATTTCACATTGCGCTAATACCCTGATGACAATGTTTAAAATAGTTTTTGCTAAACTATACTAGGGAAATATTCTTTTACTAGGTCAAATACACACACACATACACCTATTTCATTTCATGAATTCTGAACAAAATGTATTTTACTCATACGATTTTTGAATTTTTCTATAACGATAAGAGTCGGAATAATTAAATCAGAAATTTTTAGAAACGTTTTGGAGGTCCTTACTGTCGTAAAACAAAACAAGTGTGTAGCAGTTCCCTGGTAATATTTTCTGGTGATGTATTGATGACACGAAGACGACTGATGTTGAACGTAGAATATTTTATTTACTTCCAAACACCGTGAAATACTGAAATAAAATGGGGTATAAAACAATTAATAATTTACAAAAGGGGTCTTTAACAAATGCCAGCAACTTCACGGGAAAATTGGAAAGAAACATACCTGTGCGCCGTTACCAGTACCAAGAACTAACTAAAAGACTAAAGTTCTAATTTTAGGACGATATTATCCACACAACCTTTTTGCTGCATCAGCCAGGTGGAAGTCCCTATTTTGCCCTAAGGAAACCTGTTGACCTTCCCATAATGCTATTCAGGCCCTGTGGTCACTCGATTATGAGACCCTAACAGAGTTGTTTCCCTTACACTGTCCAAATTTAAGGGTATATTTTTTGGGTAGAAAAAATATATCTAACTATTAGGCGCACTCAAAGGCGACAGCTACACTGCCACCAAAATTACAAAAGATCTATGGGAGGGAATATGTCCAAAGCATTTGTAATTTTTTTTTTATTATTGTTTTTTTTCCTTTTTTTTTTTATTTTATATATATGAATGTTATGTTAGGTGTGTTTATTTTTAAAAATTTTTTATTTATTTATTTTTTTTTTTTTGATGTAATTAATTTTATTCAATTAACACCCTTCTCTAACTGTTCTTTGTTAAACGTCAAATGACGTTTCAATAAATTTATTGAAGACAAATGTCCAAATGTTCTTTATTATTTCAATTCACTGCTTGCTAGTTTCTACCTTTTGCAGATCGGTTGCTCTCTTTACAGAATTCCGACTTTGATATATTTTCCGGGGGTCTACCATGTCGTCTGGGAAGTTTAAACAATGAAAATCCCAGTTTGTTTTGTTGTGAAATCTTAGTGACTTCACAGCCTTTTTTAGTAGCTCTGCTTTTAATGGCCTGAGAGATGGTGGCCGACCTCAATGTTTGGCTAGCTTAAGAACCCTTAAGCTATTAGGCTGTGGAAGCCGTCCATGCCTCTTTGGGATAACAGATGACAATTTCTCTGTGACCCTCTTAGATATTTTACTTCGTTCCTTTTCTGGGTATATCCTATCTCTTTCTTTGATGGAAGATTCCTGGTCGAAGAGGTTTTTGACAAGTCTTCTCTGGTCATGTAGATGATTCTGCTCAGAGCTACCATCTTTAACTTTGTTCCTTATCTCTTTGGTAGCATCACTCAGAGCATCCTCGTTCATTGACGTTGTCTCGGTCTCTTTTACAGGTTCTGTGCTTTCCAATGGCTTCCATACATTCAAGGTCCCAGGGTTGCTATTTAAAGTATTCATATCTTTTCTGATAACCAAATTTTCCTTTTGGTAACTCTGATGAGGTCTGACTGTAAATTGCACTGTTTTTTAGAGACGGTTCATGTATAAGGTTGCAAGACTTCTTTGTGATCTCACATCTCCAAAAATTATTTACAAAGGGTTTATTCAGCTGAGCACTGCTTGTTAGTGATAGCTGGTTAAACGGGTTTAGTGAGGAAGAGATATGCTTTGGGGATACATTGAGTTTGACCGATCCCAGTATCTTGTTAGGATCAACTTCCTTTTTTAATGCTATTAATGAATCCATACTATGGCACTCATCCAGAGCTCTTATTTGTGCGGGTAGAAATTGTACCTTTTGGAATTTCCTATCTTCTTGTGCACTTCTCTTTAAAATGTCCAGTGACTGGTTATCAGCTTTGAATACTTTTGGACATGCTAACAGTGTTACAGGTGCTTGGTGATGGGTACCAATGACTCTTGAGTTCTTACAGAGTGTCGCATTTCCCACAATGCTTGACTCCTGATCAGTCTTGGTTGCATAGAGTTTTTGATAGGCTCCTGTATTGACTTTCCTATCCCGTTTGCATTCCAGGTCTCTAAGTAGCTGACGTTGGGTATCAATAGCAGCTACTTTATTTGCAGCCAACTCTGCAGCTGCCTCTGCTCTCTGTGTTTTAGAGTGATAGTTCACTCTCGAAACTGTGGGTCTATCTTTGGAACCTGCATAGACACAGTCAACAAGTACACATAGCCTATGCTCTTCTGCATTAGATCTTTCGTCTTTCTTAGCTTTGGTTTGGATTGGAGTTAAAGCTATTTGGGGAGTTTTGTTGCCAGGCTTATTAATGTGAATTAGGGATTCACTTGCCTGCGAGGTGTTCCCAGCCTCTGACCCTTCCACTGCAGCGTTGTCCTCTGCTCCAGCATATGCCTTGCATTCCGCTTCCATAACCTCGAGATCTCTTTGATTTTCCAGCTTCTTGAGTTTTTCTCTTAGCATGGAAATCTCATCTTCTCGGTGGATTTCTGCCCATTTAGCAGCCAAACGTGCAGCTGCCTCTGCCCTTTTTGTAGATACTTGGGATTCCCGGCAGCTGCTTCCACTGAGTCTGGACACTGTTGAGCCATGAATGGACCTGGCATTTTCCCTTTGTAATAGCTGGGAGAGGGATTTTTTCATAGCGGCAGGATCAGAGGTTTGGTTGGAATTTCTACAACGATCCTCCAGAATTATTATCACCTCAGAAGTTACTGAGGTACACGTGTTCATTTTCCTTCTTATATCTGGAAGTGGTGTAGTCAATGTTCGCAAATCTTCATAGGTTTGCTTGACTTCTCTCTTACATTGCTCTAAGATTTCCCTCATCTTCTCAAGTTCAGCTTCACAGCATTCAGACTTTAATTTTAGCCTGGTGAAGTTTACCTCAGACTTAAAGTTCGTATAAGTGCTGATGAATTTCCTTTCCCCTTTCATCGTTTCCTCTCTTTGGAAATCCAACATCTTTTCTGTCGGACACCTTAGTCGTTCAGACTGCCTCACTTCTTGAGACTGGGTCTCCAGCAGATCTGTGGGACTTCGGACAATTTGCATTCATAGCAACGAATTGAAAAGGGTTAAAGGGAGAGCACTTCTTGTGAACAAAAAAATTTATTTATTTATTTATTTTTAAAAATTTTTTGTTATCTCATGAGCAATGGAAGACAAACCTCGCTGAACCTTTTTTCTCTTTTAATTTTCCTTTTTGATTAAAGGCAATGAAGAAACAACAACCAACTTCACAAACAATATTTACAAATAGACATTGACTAACCTTTTTTGTTGTCGTTTTGTTTCGGGCAGTACTTTTCTTCGTAGTACGTTCGGAGGGTTTTTTTAAATTTTTATTTTTTTATTTTTGGTCTTTTTTTTGTCTTTCAATCTTGTGGCGAGATATTTCGCTGTTAGATGGACAGTATTTCACTGTGGCGAGAAATTTCGCTGTTAGAAGGCCAGTATTTCACTGTGGCGAAAATTTCGCTGTTAGAATGGACAGTATTTCACTGTGGCGATATTTCCTGTTAGATGGCCAGTATTTCACTGTGCGAGATATTTCGCTGTTGATGGACAGTATTTCACTGTGGCGAGATATTTCGCTGTTAGAAGGCCAGTATTCACTTGTGGCGAGATATTTCGCTGTTGATGGCAGTTTTCACTGTTGGCGAGATATTCGCTGTTAGATGGCCAGTATTTCACTGTGGCGAGATATTTCGCTGTAGAAGGCCAGTATTTCACTGTGGCGAGTAATTTCGCTGTGATGGACAGTATTTTCAACTGTGGCGAGATACTTTCGCTGTTAGATGGCCAGTATTTCACGTGGCGAGATATTTCGCTGTTAGAAGGCCAGTATTTCACTGTGGCGAGATATTCGGCTTTTAGATGGCCAGCTATTCACTGTGCGAGTATTTCGCTTGTTAGATGCGACAGTATTTCACTGTGCGAGATATTTCGCTGTTTAGATGGCAGTACTTCACTGTGGCGAGATATTTCGCTGTTAGAAGGCCAGTTATTTCACTTGTTGCGAGATATTTCGCTGTTAATGGCAGATTTCACTGTGTGGCGAGAATATTTCGCTGATTAGATGACAGTATTTCACTGTGGCGAATATTTCGCTGTAGATGGCCAGTATTTCACTTGTGGCGAGAATATTTTCGCTGTTAGAAGGCCAGATTCACTGTGGCGAGATATTTGCTGTTAGATGGACATATTCACTGTGGCGAGATATTCGTAGATTGACAGTATTTCACTGTGGGGAGATTTATTTCGCTGTTAGAGGCCAGTATTTCACTGTTGGCGAGATATTTCGCTGTTAGAAGGCCAGTATTTCACTGTGGCGAGATATTTCGCTGTAGCTGGACAGTATTTTCACTGTTGGCGAGATATTTCGCTGTTAGAAGGCCAGTATTTCACTGGGCCGAAGATATTCGCTGATTAGAATGACGTATTTCACTGTGCGAGATACGCTGTTAGATGGACCAGTATTCACTGTGGCGAGATATTTCGCTGTGAAGGCCAGTATTTCACTGTTGGGAGATATTTCGGTAGAAGGCCACGTATTTCACTGTGGCGAAGATATTTCCGCTTTTAGTGGACAGTATTTCACGTGGCGAGATATTTCGCTGTTAGTAAGGCCCCTAGTATTTCACTGTGGCGAGATATTTCGCTGTTAGCTGGCCAGTATTTCACTGTTGGCGAGTATTTTCCGGGCTGTTTAGGGAAGGAAGGGGGGCCGTATTCACTGTTGGGCGAGATTATTTTCGCTGTTAGATGCCAGTATTTCACTGTGGCGAGATATTTCCTTTAGATGGACAGTATTTCACTGTGGCGAGATATTTCGCTGTTAGATGGCAGTATTTCACGTTTGGCGAGATATTTCGCTGTTAGAAGGCCAGTATTTCACTGTGGCGAGATATTTCGCTGTTAGATGGCCGTATTTCACTGTTGGGCGAGATATTTGCTGTTGATGGCAGTCTTTCACTGTTGGCGAGATTTATTTTCGCTGTTAGTATTGGACAGTATTTCACTGTGGCGAGATATTTCGCTGTAGTGGGCAGTATTTCACTGTGGCGAGATTTATTTCTGCTGTTAGAAGGCCGTATTTCACTGTGCGAGATATTTCGCTGTTAGGATGGCCGCTCTCTTCACTGTGGCGAGATTATTTCGGTGTTAGAAGCCAGTATTTCACTGTGGCGAGATATTTCGCTGTTAGAATGGCCAGTTTACTGTGGCGAGATATTTCGCTGTTAGGAAGGCCAGTATTTCATTGTGGCGGATATTTCGCTTAGATGGCCAGTATTTCACTGTGGCAGAGTATTTCGCTGTTAGATGGACAGTATTCACTGTTGGCGAATATTCGCTTGTGTAGATGGCCAGTAATTTACTGTGGCGAGAATTTCGCTTGTTAGAAGGGCCCAGTATTTCACTTGTGGCGAGATATTTCGCTGTTAGATGGCAGGTTATTCATGTGTGCGAGATATTTTCGCTGTTTAGAGGACAGTATTTCACGTGGCGAGATTTTCGCTGTTAGATGGCCAGTATTTTCACTGTGGCGAGATATTTCGCTGTTTAGAAGGCCAGTATTCACATGTGGCGAGATATTTTCGCTGTTAGATGGACAGTATTTCACTTGTTGGCGAGATATTTTGCTGTTAGATGGCCAGTATTCACTGTGGCGAGATATTCGCTGTTAGAAGGCCAGTATTTCACTGTTTGGCAGATATTTCGCTGTTTAGTATGGCCAGTATTTCATGTGGCGAGATTATTTCGCTGTAGAAGGCCAGTATTTTCACCGTGTGTGCGAAGATTATTTCGCTGTTAGTGGACAGTATTTCACGCGTGGCGAGATATTTCGCTGTTAGGATGGCAGTATTTCACTGTGGCGAGATATTTCGCTGTTAGATGGCCAGTATTTCACTGTGGCGAATATTTCGCTGTTAGAAGGCCAGTATTTCACTTGGCGAGATATTTCGCTGTTAGATGGACAGTTATTTCACTGTGGCGAGATATTTCGCTGTTAGATGGCAGTATTTCACTTGGCGAGATATTTCGCTGTTAAGGCCAGTATTTCAACTGTGGCGAGATATTTTCGCTGTTTAGATGGACAGTATTTCACTGTGCGAGATATTCGCTGTTAGATGGCCAGTATTTCACTGTGGCGAGATATTTCGCTGTTAGAAGGCCAGTATTTCACTGGGCGAGATATTTCGCCGTTAGATGGCCATATTTCACTGTGGCGAGATATTCGCCGTTAGATGGACAGTATTTCACTGTGGCGAGATATATTCGCTGTTAGATGGCCAAGTATTTCACTGTGGCGGAAGATATTCGCTGTTAGAAGGCCAGTTTCACGTGGCGAGCATATTTCGCTGTTTAGAAGGCCAGTATTTCACTGTGGCGAGATATTTCGCTGTTAGATGGCAGTATTTTCACTTGGCGGATATTTTCGCTGTTAGATGGCCAGATTTCACTGTGGCCGAGATATTCGCTTTAGATGGCCAGTATTCACTGTGGCGAGATTATTCGCTGTTAGAAGGCCAGTATTTCACTGTGGCGAGATATTTCGCTGTTAGAATGCCAGTATTCACTGTGGCGAGATATTTCGCTGTTAGAAGGCCAGTATTTCACTGTGGCGGAGATATTTCCGCTGTTTAGATGGCCAGTATTTTCACGTGGCGAGATATTTCGCTGTTGATGGAGTATTCACGTGGGCGAAGGAGGATAATTTCGGCTGTGGATGGGGGAAACACCAGTTATTTTTTTCAACTGTTGGCGAGATATTTCGCTTGTTAGATGGACAGTATTTTCCTGTGGCGAAGAATTTTCGCTGCTTAGAAGCCAGTATTTCACTGTGGCGAGATATTTCGCGTTAGGAATGCCAGTAATTTCACATGTGGCGAGATATTTCGCTGTAGTGGACAGTTATTTCACTGTGGTGAGATATTTCGCTGTTAGATGGCCATATTTCACTATGGCGAATATTTTGCTGTTAGATGCAGTATTTCCTAGCAGTTCCCTGGTAATATTTTCTGGTGATTGTATTGATGACACGAAGACGACTGATGCTTGTGAATCATGAAATTTTTTTATTATTTTTTTTTTTCCCCCCAAACACCATGAATACTGTGGAGCCGTACCAGTACCGGAGAACTAACTAAAAGAACTAAAGTTCTTAATTTTAGGAGATATTATCCACACAACCTTTTTGGCTGCATCAGCCAGGCGAAGTCCCTATTCTGCCCTAGAAAGCCTTTGTGACCTTCCCATAATGCTATTCAGGCCTGTGGTCACTCGATATTGAGACCCTAACAGAGTTGTTTCCCTTACACTGTCCAAATTTAAGGGTTATATTTTTTGGTAGAAAATAAATATATCTAAACTATTATTGCGCACTCAATAGGCGACAGCCTACAAAATTGAGTGTTTGCTTGCTTTTTTGTTTTGTTTTTGTTTTTTTGATATTTTTGTTTGTTTTTATAAACAAAGCACCTTTGTAAATTTTTTTAACAAATAAATTGAGATGTCCTCAGAGGCAAGACTTTTTTTTTTTTTTTTCTGGGTTCTTTTCTTTTGGTTTTCTTTCAACAAAGACATGAAAACAAGAAGAAAAATTGTTCAACACCAGAAAGGACTTGGTCTTTTTCACAACTAATGGAGGGAATTACACATGATTGGTTTAAAAAGATAGAGAAGTAATCAAAAATAAACCAAACAAAAAAGACACCCAATCTCTATGTTTAACTTAAAATTTAATATAACTTTCTTCTTTTAAAAATTATGTCTGTTAAATCCTTAAACCTGAAAACCTATGAAATGAGCATGAGTAGTGAAGGTGCTAACTAAAACATAGTTCAAATGAGTACTCGAATGTACCTAAGTGTCCTGTTTGAGACTGCCATCCTTCCACACATAATCATTTTATACATGGTTGACATGTGCTCGGAAGAAGTTCTTGGCCAATTGGAGCAATAATGTGTGAAAATAAAACACCTTCTTTTTCTTTCCTCTCTCTTGGGATCTCTCTCTT